>CM029271.1:10029243-10182592 GCA_016920895.1 Vaccinium myrtillus
AGTTTAACTTGTGATCTCAGTAACTTTTGTCTAGCTTCTTTTTTTTTTTTTTTTCACAACTGGATGTTTCGGATCAGTCTGCGCCACATCGAATAATTCCGGAGTCCTAAAATTATTGACTAGGCAAACCCTCCAGTGGACTCCTAGATTTGGAATCTTTGATCTCCGTTGAATTAGGCTTGGTTTCCCATTTTATAAAATGGGAAATCCATAAAATCAACTAGCAAATTGATTTTATGGATTTCTCATTTTATGAAATGGGAAACCAAGCCAATGTACGACTTGATGGAGGACAAGCACTATTGTTTTCTTCTTCTTCTTCTTCTTTTTTAATACCAGGCTTTCGCACACCTCGACTAATCTTAGAAGACAAATTTCACTGTCCTCTAACAGGATCCCCTTAAAAAAATCACTTATTGTTTTCACATGCTCACTTAGCCAAACTCCTCAGGATTACTGTTAAGATTTTTATGGAAAAAGGTCGTCACAATTCAAGTTTGATCCGATTTCTCAGCGGAACCAACTTGAAGTGTCATAAAAATAAAGGATAATCTATCAGGGTTTCAGTTCAAAAAAAAAAAAAATCTATCAGGGTTCATTATGTGTTCAAAACTAACGTATTTAAAGGTTGTTTTGGCTAAATAATTAAGTCGGATTATTGTTGTGGAATAATATTGCTTATCTCGACGAGAGAAAGCTATAAAGTAAAAATTATTAACCAAACAAGTAAAAATTATTAACCAAACTAAAATTTTGTAAATAAAGACAAAAAAAAAGGGAGACTTGTTCAAAAGTCCTAGGCAAAGAATTTGTAACCCCATTAATCCACCAAACAAGTTTATAACCTATCCAGTCCTAATGTTGAAATCTTTTCTTTTTCTTTTTTCTTTTTTTTCTTTTTTTTACCAAAAAAAAAGTTTGTACCTCTAGGAAAGTGCCAAAAAAGTTTGTACCCTATGAAAGTGCCTAAAATCCTAGGGTACCCTATGAAAGTGCCTAAAACCCTAGAGTACCCTATGAAAGTGCCTAAAACACTAAAACCCTATAATAGGAAAGTGCACCCTAAAACCTAAACTCTAGGGTACCCTTTGAAAGTACCAAAATTTATAATAAAAAAAAATGTGGACCTTAGACCTTGTAAAACTTTAACATGGACTAAATGGGTCAATAAGTCCCCACTCTGGACCCTAGAACAATTAACCGAAAAAAGAAACCCAAAAAGTCTGTCTCTTTTGAATTCTTTTTGTCTATTGTAAACTTTCTTAAAATTTTGATCATAATTTTGTAGTTTTTAAATTCCTCTTATCGAGACGAATCACTAATCCCCAAAAAAATGGCACAAAACTAACAAATGCGAAGTTTTTTTGAAAAAGGACAAAATAATACTCCCTCCGTCCCTTTTTAAATGTGTTACTTCGTAAATTCAACTTATTAAAGAAACATCATCATTACACCTTTCACATCAACTTTTTCCTCCACTTTACACTTTTCACATAAACTTTTACCCCTACTTTCCAAAATTATCCTCCACTTTTACCCATTAACTCTTTACCCACTAACTTTTCAAAGGGCAAAATGATAATTGTACAAACTTTTACCCATTAACTTTTCAAACCACACACTTATTTAGGGACAGCCCAAAATGGAATGTCTACATTTAAAAATGGACGGAGGGAGTAATAATTACCCTCGCCGGTTGCCAAAACACCCCTTAATCCCCAACAGGATTGATAATTATCCTCGCTGGTTGGGATTGTTAGTCCTGTAGTGTGGCAACCAAGCCGTTGATCTCAGTAATCAACGACTCAGATTTCATCTCAGCAATGGACGGCTCGGATCATACAAGAGCCGAGATGAAATCCTAGACGTTGATTGCGCGATCAATGACTCAGATACCGCACTACAGGCATGGCCGGCCCCGGGGTAAGCCTCGCAAGCCCGTGGGCTTGAGCAACCCCCCGGGCTAGGGCAACCAAAAAAAAAAAAATTGTTGAGTAATACGTTATAGTATTTAATTTTAATGAGGGGCACTGTACTTCAGAAGCGCTGCAACGCAGTTGGTCATCGCAATGCTACTATTCCCAAATGGGGTAGGTTCGAATCCTTCCTACCCCTTCCGTATTTTTCATATTTTCGTTTTGGGTAAATTACACTGATCTCCCCTGAGTTTTCTAACTACAACAAGAACTTCCCTTCAGATGTTTTAAATGACAATGTCCTCCATCTCACTTTAACTAGTTAGATCATAGAGCCCCTCACACACAAACGCCTAGGCAACTTCCATTTCATCTTTGAGTACGAAAAAGATTTCTTTTGGTTACCATAATAGCCAAAAGTTCTTGTTATCAAAAAGGTATATTTCTAACAATAATAAAAAAAAAATACTAAACTAATAAAAACAAAATACGCAACTAACCCAAAAAAAACGTAACTATTTTGGGGTGTACGGTACACCCCTATACGTAACTTCAACGTATTTTTTGATAATTAATACCCTAAAAATCTGTATTGCCAAAAAAAAAAAACATAAAAAACACCAAAAAATATGTGTATCATCCTCCCAAACTATTTGTACCATATACTTTCAACGTACATCTCTTCATAGATAACATAAAATAAACGTAACACACACCAAAATTACGCACAATATACAGTAAAAAATACTTAAAATTTTCATGGTAGCCTTCCTGTTTATATATCGTAGCAACCACATTACAGCTTATACTACACTTGTATTTTGCACCATACCAAAAAGAATTTGCTTAAGAAATGTAAGAAAAAGTTCTTTTCTTTAAATCAGAAGCACTTATCAGTGGAGTTTTATTTTGAATTTGATTTTTTTGATGTAATTCAAGCTAAAAGCAATATGTGACATTGATTTTTTTTTTTTTTACTGTTATGCCTTTTTTTTTTTTTATGACTTATAAAAGTAAGTGGGCAACCAAGTATGAAGGTCGGGCTTGGGCAACCCAAACCTCGGGGCCGGCACTGACTACAGGACCCCCAATTACAAAAAAAAAAACACACAAACTTGGGATTAAAGAGGGTGGGGGGATTATTAATTCAATCCTACCTATAATCCCCCAAACAAACCCGCCCTTAGAAAACAACACATATTTGGAAGTGTAATAAAGGCGCATCCCTCTCTCAATTCTATTCTAAGGCATCTCATTGTTTTTTAGGGTTTAATCTTATCTTTTCTTTTGCTATTCTAGCTGCATCAAGCTTGTTTTAAAAGAGTCCTACTGCAAAAGAGAAGATCTTTTGACTCAAGTGTGCGTTTGAATTGGGACTGGAGGGAGGGTAGTGCCAAATCCTTTTCTTTAAGGCATTATGGATTGAGGATTTTGGAGGGGAAGTACTGGAGGAGTTAAAGGCGATGTCCTTGTTTGAATTACATTTTAGGAGAAGAAGGGAGAGATGTGGAGGGAAATAGAGATAGGAAAGTGGAATTTGGGTGTATGTAGTGAGCAAGTTATCACGGCTGTCGATTTGGCAATCAACGGTCCGGATCAAATGAGATTATCCTACACGTAAATTGGTCCGGATTAAACACATTTAATCTGGACCGTTGATTAACGAACCAACGGCCGTGATTGCTCACTACAGGCCCCCCGATTCCGAAGAAAGTACTTATTCTTCCAAGAAAAAAATAATAACATTTCGTTTGCCTTTTGTGAATTTTGGATGAAAAAGCTAAACACCGCCCAATGGACTATCGATAAGACAGGAAATTAAAGGACAACTAATACAACTTTTGTGCGTTAAAGTTTCTTGAAAAGTGCACTAATACTAGTTGAGACGGATGATAATTCTAAAATTTTATAAAGAATTTTTTTTAAATAGCTTATTAGTTTCTTATTTTTTTTATGGGAATTTCAACTTAACTATTTGGACCTTTTTTTTTTTTTTTGAGCAAACACAAACATATATTCATAATAAAAACTAGTACAAAGAACAATACAGATCCGAAAAAAAAGAAAAAAAGCAAAAGAATAAAAAACAACAAAACAAAACAAAATAGAAAAGCCGCTCAGCAACGATGTTAAACCCAACCTCCTCTCGTGGAGGTGGGTGGCTGAAGGACCGTCTCCTCTAGCGCCTTCACCTCCCGCTGCAGGACACCACCGGATCTGCATTTCTGCGCCTTCATCGCCACCGCCGAAGAGTTCAGGGGATCACCACCGTGCAACTATTTGGACATAAATACAAGCGACTTGTGTTACCCTGGGAATTTCCGCACCCTACTGTAACGCCACAGGGGCCTCTCGATCGACTCCGTTTGCAGACGTGGCACGACGAAGCTTCGTCGGTTAATATCCAGTTGAGTGTCAGAACCGTAAATTCCAACGCACACACAGGCAAACAAAAAACCCTAGCACGTGAGCTGCCTCAGAAGATGGCTAGAGGCTAGAGAGAGAGAGCCGTTAGTGGCAGTTAGTGAGGTGGTTAACTTTTAGTGAAAAGGTTTAGTTAATTTAACCAAACCACGGTCGCACATTCCTTATCCCAGTTAAGCTAACCCAACCAGGGTCTCAAACCGTTTTGGTTTTGGTTTCTAGTTAACGGGCGTTAACGTTAGATAATTAACTGTTTTGGTTTCTAGTTAACGGGCGTTATAACGTTTGATAACTAGAGAGAGAGAGCGCGTCTCTATAAAGAAGGTGCTACGTTGTTGGAGCTTCTACGACTTTGCTCTGCTTTTTCTTCTTCTTCTTCTCTCTTCATTCATCTGTTTCTCCTCCCGTCCTAGAGAGAGACAGCGAGGGAAGAGAGAGAGTCATACAGAAGCTTTAGAGAGAGAGAGAGAGAGATTTGGCAATGGCGGTCTCGAAGAAGTGGGTTTGTCTGTGTTCGTTAATGCTGCTCTTGTTGTTCGTCGGAGTCATGGCCAGAGTGCGTACGGACTTCTCTGCCTCTAGGTTTGTTTCTCTCTCTCTCTCTCTCTCTCTCTCTCTCTCTCTCTCTGTTTTTCAGACTTCTGTGAACGAAATCCTCTGCTCTCTCATTCTCTCTGTCTCTGTGTGTGTGCGAGAAATTAGTACTTCTGTTTTTTATGCCATTTCGGTTTGTGATTCAGCTCGAAATCGCCAGTTCTGGTGGAATTTTCGTGATTTCTCTTCACTTAATTTCGTCAATTTTTAACAGATTTGGTTTCGAATGAGATGAATCTCGAGGGCATATTTCGACCAAATGAACTGCATTGATGTCAATTTGGCAAAAGTCTCGACAATTAAGTCTCCTCTTGTTGTTTTTTCCTAAACCCTGTACCAATCTGGTTCTTAAAACCTACATAACCAGATGAATATTATCTATATATATATATATATATATATATATATATATATATATAGAGAGAGAGAGAGAGAGAGAGAGAGAGAGAGAGATTTCATTCTTTCTGAAATTAGATTTCAAGGAATCCAACGACGGCGTTTTTATGATTTTGCATTTTTTGTTATTTGTTTTTCAATAACAGGAATGCTGAAACAGAGGAGTTACAGAGCTCCAACAACACCACATCAATGGAGGCGACAAGGTCTGTACTACTACGTTAATTCCACACTTCCCCCACCGTTAGATCCGTTATCCATAGGTTTTGTACGAACTCTCCAACAATCTCAACCGTTGGTTTCTCCCCCTCAGATTCTCTTTTCTGTTACCAGCATTTTTTTGGTTCTCTCGGATTCTTTCGTTGCAGCGATAAATCCTCATTGGTCCTTTCAACCCTCCCTCCCTCCCTCGTATACCGTTATTCCAAAATTACCCTCGTTAAAATCGTTAAACTACTCTACCACTCTGCGTCAGAAAACAATCTAAATGGGTAGTTATGTCATTTCCGTACTATGAAATTTCCCACGGACGAGTCGCCTCGCCCTCCTCTCTAGAATTTTCTTTCACATTACTTCTTTTCTGCTTTATTGTTCAATTTTTGCTTTTTTACAGAGTTACCCTTTTCACCATCAATTGGGACCATTGATTATGGGATCAACAGTTCAGATGCCACATTACAATCCCGTAGTGCGACTCTCCGGAACTACGAGATTACCAAATTTCCATAATTTGGCATATTAAGAGGAAATATACAACATGCATTTGTTGACAATGAGAGTGAAATTTATTTTCCTTTTCTCTCTCTAACTTTCTCTCTCCAATCACTTTTTACGGTTTCAACTGTACACAATTTGGTGCGCCTCACCCTTGAGCAGTGGGACAATCTCTCTCTCTCTCTCTCTCTCTCTCTCTTGCCGCACTACTGCTCACTGTGCAGCGTACTTTCGTGTCTGGTCTCCCATTTTTGCACTACCCGTTGTCGCATTCAAATTACTAATACACCCCTTTACTGTCAAGAAACGTGGGCCGGTTCGCGAAGTAAATGCGTTTTGTTTCATCTTTACCACAATTGGGTCCGATTCAGAAAAGGTGTAAGGGGTGGGGATCGTTCCAAAATAGTGTAAAAATGTCGGTTGGTTTTTGATCAACGGTTGTGATGTGAGCGTTTGTCTGTCTGTTTGTTGATGATGATTTGTGGGTGTAGTACTATTATTACGGTTGATGCTGGGTGGTGGAGGAATTTAATGGGGTTTTTTTTTTCTGGTTGCTGTTTTAGGTCGGAAGAAGTTGGAGCTTTGAATGAGCATGCTGTGGATAACCCAGAGGAGGTTGCTTCAATGGTTGAGATGTAAGCTCCTCTCTCTCTCTCTGAAATGAAATGAAATTAATCCATCTACATTTGATCAACGAGTCCGGATCGGGTCAGCACGCATGTCCCCCTTCCCGGACATCACGCTCCCCCGGTTGCATTTTCGTCTGCTAAATCATAAGAGAAAATTTGCACATGAGTCAATAAATCCTGTACGTAACACTCACCCATTATCGAGGTATTTGTAGTCCCGGTAATTTTTAGTACGGTGGATTTGAGGGTGAGTTTTGATGGTAGGTTTGAGTAGTCTACATGTATATCGTATTGTGTTTATAAATTTCATTTACGTTTCGAATGTGAATATTTTTGTATAATTGAATAATAAAATGGAGTGTAAAAATCATTACCCGGATTGGTTTCCTTTACTTGTAGATTTCGATTTTACCCAAAAAAATGACCATCCAACATAAAAATGAAGTTTGGCGTGTCAAAAATTTAAATTGCCTTTCTCATCTTTTTGTCTAAAAATTGCCTTACATGTGACACCATGGAACAATGGTACACTCTCGATCACATATGATCTCCAAATTGAATGCTATTATGTCGCGATTGGTATAGTGTATATTAATCCTGTCTTTTTCACGTGGTAGCTTCACCCATGTGTTGCCAAAAGAATAAAAACTGGTCCAACCTTTAGGGGAGGAGGTACCCCACCCGTTTTGATTTCTCACGATGAATTTTGATAGTTTGGCGCTAAATTTTACATGATTTTGCCTCTCGGAAATTCTCTAAGTTGCCCTTAATAACTTGCTTCAAATGCATAGAAAACCTCAAATGTTCCCTGTTGTTGTTCGAGTGTTGATAGTCTTACAAATGAAGATATTATGCATCATTTTCAAAATACAGTATATTAAGAGTCTTTAAGACCGATTATAAATCAAAATTAGTTTTATCTACCTTATAAATAATCTTGCGGTTACGAAAAAGAAAAATGAAATTATACAGACAGATTTAATTTTTGACTCCACTAACCGAATTAATTTCTTGGTCCGTGCCAGCCAACCTTTCCCCATCGGGCATTGAAAAGAAACCATAACTAAAACCAACAAGATTTGGTCTGTTGCTTTGAAATACTAAATTGCCCTCGGAAAATGACAAAAAAGTACCTAATTTTCCGTTATCTAATCAATTAACCCCACACAGATTTATCATTTCTTTCCTTTGCAAATGAAAGAGACATGTATAGGGAGAGAACGTGGAAGAAAATCAAATCCACCGACACACGATAGCCCACATTTATTGAATTGTTGTATTATACGTACAAGCTTGGCAATATTACTTGAACTAGGGTATAAGAGTTTTTGAAGCTGTAACACATTTTTGAGTTTGATTGTATTTATGCGTAGCTTGGTACGTTTCATCGATTCGGGTACGAGTGTAAAAAGTCCAAGGTGTTGAAATTATTTGAGAACGTAACAAGCTATGCATACTTTCAAGGATCTCGGAACAATACGAGACTATGCGATAATTTTTTATGACTCGTTCGTGTTTGATGGCGTTTGTGGGTCCCACCAGCACACTTTAAAATACTGGAAGATCAAATTCATTCACATAAGAAACAGAGTGAAAATTGTCCACATTCCACAGTTAAATCCAGCTAGAAGGTTTTATGTAATATAAAAATTACTTATTACACAACAAACCAAAGGATAATGTAGAGCTCTAATGAATTTTGTCTTAATTGAGCAGGAGTATAAAGAACAGCACAGAGAACCGCCGTAAACTGGGCTACTTCTCCTGTTTCACCGGCAACCCCATCGACGACTGCTGGCGGTGCGATCCATCGTGGCACCTCCACCGCAAGCGCCTCGCCGACTGTGGCATCGGGTTCGGCCGCAACGCCATCGGGGGCCGTGACGGCCGCTTCTACGTCGTCACCGACCCCTCCAACGATGACCCCGTGAACCCGAGACCCGGTACCCTCCGCCACGCCGTGATCCAAGACGAACCGCTCTGGATCATCTTCGAACGCGACATGGTGATCCAGCTCAAGCAGGAGCTGATCATGAACAGCTTCAAGACCATAGATGGACGTGGGGCTAACGTGCACATTGCCAATGGTGCGTGCATTACCATTCAGTTCATTACGAACGTGATTGTGCATGGGTTGCATGTGCACGACTGTAAGCCTACTGGGAATGCTATGGTGAGGAGCTCGCCGCAGCATTTCGGGTGGAGGACTATTGCGGATGGGGATGCGATATCGATTTTCGGGTCGAGTCATATCTGGGTTGATCATAATTCTCTTTCTAATTGTGCTGATGGGCTTGTTGATGCTGTTATGGGGTCTACGGCAATTACCATTTCCAACAATTACTTCACTCACCACAATGAGGTTTGTTGTTTGCTCCAAATCTTCCCACTTAATTTGGTTCTCTGTTTTTTTCAACAAAAGGTATATGAACCAGTGAAAACAAATCCTACATGATGTCAATTTCGTGAGAAATTTTTCGGGGCCAAGCGGGGCAAGTGATGCCCGTTGGCTCATCCGGGCAATCCCTCCGTGTTTTGGACAGCCCATATCTGTTGGGTAAATTTACCCCTCACCGAACAACCGAGCAAATTTAGGCCGTCCTAAAACACGGATGGACTACCCGGGTGAGCCAACGAACACCACCTGGCTGTGCCAACTAGTGCCCACTCGGCACTGAATGTTTTTTCCAATTTCGTAAACAGGTCATGCTACTGAAATATAAAAGAAAAATGGGAAAAAAAAAAAAAATGTTACAACTCCATTACTGATTTTTCATTGAGCTCAATACTTTTGTTAAATCATGAATTTTTTTGGGTTTTAAGGGGGCAGACTAATTACTGAATATGGCATGTTCTTTGTGTAATAAAAAAAGGTGATGCTGCTGGGTCATAGTGATTCCTATGTGAGAGACAAGCAGATGCAAGTCACTATCGCCTACAACCATTTTGGAGAGGGACTTATCCAGAGAATGCCAAGGTAAATATAGTTGGGACCATTCATACACATTCAGATGATTTTCCTTTTTTTATGGTACCTTAGCTTTTAAGTCTTTGGGGGTTAAATGAAAATTGGGTTCTCTCAATCAGTTAAGAACTGTCACCCTGCAGTATGAATTTGGTTCTCTCATCAATCAGTCTTGGAGGGTTAAATGCAAATTTCACCCTTTTGGTTCTGTACTGGCATAGTTTCAGATCTCCGTCGGTGTCCAGCCTTCTGATTTTGGGTTTTCCTGATTTCATTGAATCTGACATGAAAATATGGTTGATGAAAAATGCAGATGTAGGCATGGGTACTTCCATGTGGTCAACAATGACTACACTCACTGGGAGATGTATGCCATTGGTGGAAGTGCTGAGCCCACCATCAACAGCCAGGGTAACAGATACCTTGCCCCACTCAATCCATTTGCAAAGGAGGTATATTTCAATTAAGCTGTCATGGATCAAAGTAAATATATGTAGCATACATGAAGCTATTCATCCCTTTGCAGCAAGAAAAAGAAACATTTTGCTGCTTCTGCTTATGATTTAGAAAAATTTCGAAAGAGACAAAAGGAAATTGGAAATACGAGAAATGATAAGAGAGATGAACAAAATCGTATCTCTGTAACAAAATTCACGTTCAAGCGACGGGATTTTGTTATTCTACTAGTGTGTCATTTCGGACTCTCAAGAAACCTTTCCGACTAAAAATAAATGGGAACATTTTTCCTTGCCTTATAATAAGTTGACATAATTGGATGTTGGTGGGAATTGAGGTTTGGTTTTGGGCAGGTGACAAAAAGAGTGGACACGGCTGAAGGTCAATGGAAGGGTTGGAATTGGAGGTCAGAGGGTGACATGCTGCTTAATGGTGCCTATTTCACTGCATCTGGAGCTGGTGCCTCAGCTAGCTATGCTAGAGCTTCAAGCCTTGGGGCCAAGTCTTCCTCCATGGTGGGCTCCATTACTTCCGGGGCCGGAGTTCTTGGCTGCCGCCGCGGCCACCAGTGCTAGCACTCCCCTATCCATATTACCCAAAAAAATTGATATATAAAGTCCTATTCTTCTTTTTTCATTTTCTCTGTTACCCTTCCACTTTTACACTCATATAGCCCTACTCCTTACACCCATATTCCACCATTGTTTCTCCGTCGTCGAATCGTTCTACCCATTTTGGCAAGTGTGCATTTTTACACGTGTCATCATTTATACCACAAAATACCCTCATTCCAGCGCAACCTCGACCTGCTTCAGTTGGAAAAAGAAGACCCCAAAGGCCATTCCGGGAGCAGGTACAGAAGCGTTGTTCGTTGCTTTGTTACCCTTTTTCGTCGATCTCAAAATCTCCCTCACCACCATATGCTTTGTTACTCATCCGCCCTAGTTTTAGTGGTGCTTCTACTGCTTCTGCATATTGTGTTGGTTTTTGGCTTTGTTTAGTCCTTTTTCTTGTTGTTTTCTAGTTTTCTTGGGTCATACAGGATATGAAAGTGTGAATGTCAAACTACAGATTTATGAAGAAACTTTGGTTATATATATATGATGCATATAGTAAAGACAATGAGGTTCCTATGTCTTTCCCTCTCTTTGTTTTGGTTTTGTCATTGTCAATGGAAGCAAATCCTTTCCTTTTGTTTGATGTTTGCAACAATTTCACCATAAGTGTTCACAATTTCATCCCGGGATTAGTTTAAGTGCGTGTAAACTGGTCTAACACACATGGCTATATAAAAGAAGAGTACAGGCTCGTCTCGAAATGAAATCGATGTTCATCAACTCAACAGTATAAGACACTTTTTTCATAAGTGTGTTTGGTCCGTATAATGCACTTAGTGATATTTCCATGTGCACCAACCACAAAAACAAACAGCATTAATTCATTCAGTTCAAAAAAAAAAAAAAAAAACAGCATTAATTCATTCAAATGATGGTTGTTGGTTAAAGTTTCTTGGCCCTACCAAAATGAACATTCGGCGGCAAATGGCTTGAAACCTTTCTCAGAGATTAGGGAATTTGTACCAACTTTTTGTGTGATTTTCCAACTCCAAAATGACCAGTGGTTATAAGGCATAGGATACTTTTTTTAAATTTTTTTTTTTAACGGCCAAGGCATAGGATACCAGTGGTTATAAGGAAACCTGGGGGTGCTGTGCATGCCCGTATCGCTGCCGCGCCGGCATTTGTTTGACGATCGGAGACGTTCACCGTGTAGACCTCGTCGAATACTACAAGTGTGCCAAAAATCAACTTGATCGGAATATCTTTTAGTGCCTCATCGGAACACAAACAACATGAAAAAGTGGTTTTTATCCAGTTTTGTGTCCATTTGTGTTCCATTTGTTTTCAAAGTATTTGTGTTCCGATAACCTACTTAAAGATATCCGATCAAGTTAATTTTTTGCATACTTGTAGTACTCGACGAGGTCTACGCGGTGAACGTCTCCGATCGTTGAAAAAATGCCGGCGCGGCGGCGCCATGGGGCTGCACAGCACGGTGCTGTGCATGGGATGCACAGCACCCCCCTCAGTTCGGTTATAAGGCATAGAAAAAAAAAGAAAAAAAAAAAAAAAAGGAGAGCAGGAGGAGAAAATTTACGATTTATCACTCACGTGACAACGAGTCTGTTCTCTCAGGATCCCATATCATGATTCTCCTATTTGCCTATCACTGTTCATCTATCCCTCCCCGTCTCTATCGGGGTGCTGGTGTGCAGTCCTGGTGTATGCATCTGAGTCATTGATATCGACAATCAACGGTTCGGATTTTAAATCTTAGAATGGACGGGCCGAGAACTGCAAAGTGCCGAGATAAAATCAGAACCGTTAAAAATACATCCGACGGCTCAGATGCCGCACACCAGCACTCTCCCTTCCCCGTCTCTATCCATGTAGCCTAATCACGAAAGTCCAAAACACGTAACCACGATGGACTTCCTAATTTCACATGGGCAGAGAGAACCAAAAAAAGCAACAATTCGCATCCATGTAGCCTGCATCCATGTGAGGATGGGACCCAAAAGCACATGCAAAACTGTTTTAAGTATGTTTTGTTGAACCTAGCTGGAGCTGTCAATCTCAAAGCACCCTCCCCACCTTCAGCATTTGGTGGTTTTGGCTATATTCTCCAATCTCCAATTACTCTGCATAACATGGGGTTCTCATACTCTTGACAGAGACCTCACGAGCCCGTGTCGTAGGTTTCAATTAGCTTTTACTAGATAAGGGTGAGGAATAGGGGTGCAAATAGCCAAGCCGAACTCGAGCTCGGCTCGACCAGGTAGGCTGTAAAAGAGCCGAGCGCAGTACATTTACTAAACAATCCATGCTATATACAAACAAGCCAAGATTGTTGGAAATTTGAACTTGAGCTCGGCTCGTTTACTAAACAAGTTGAGCCTTGAGATGCTTACGAGCAACCCGGCTCGTTTGCAGCCCTAGTGAGGAACCTATGATTACAAGAAATCCTTCCCAATTTCAGTTATTATGCAAATAATACAAGATACGTACGGGCATTTTCTCAACAAAAAATGATTTTTCTCTGTTTGGCTTCCCCCAAATGAAGATTTTGACAATTGTACCATTGCGGAAATTTACACTGGGAAGACACTAGATTTGGCTGATAATTGGGTCAGAAATTCTGATGCGCCGCAAGGGGAAAAAGCTGGAAGCAGGAACTGGAGATCTCAAGTAGATGAAAACAATAATTGATGGTTGCGAAAGAGGCACATAACGGAATCGTTATAATAAACCAGAAAAGGGCAAACAAAGGATGTCAAAATCTCGGTACAGTGCCTCAGTTCCTCGACCAGTTTACGACAAGCCATTTCGACAATCAACACAAGAAAGAAATCACAAGTACCTTCCAATTCTAAGGGCATCTATACTACGGTTGTACAATTTATCCAGCCGCCCCACATGAATAGCACAACAAAGATACCATCCCATTTCCCACCCAACGCGTCCATCCAAATGCATCTCATACACACACACACACACACACACACACACACACACACACACAGAGAGAGACAGAGAGAGAGAGAGAGAGAGAGAGAGAGAGAGAGAGAGAGAGAGAGAGAGAGAGAGAGAGAGAGAGAGAGAGAGAGAGAGAGAGAGAGAGAGAGAGAGAGAGCTCACACGAATGTTTTTGGTATGTTCGAACAATAAAATTCACCTTCTAGAATAGAAATAACTTTAGTTCTGCAAGTACTGGAAGTTACAATAAACTGAGTTTTTGATGAAGCAGGCAATCGAATAAGGAACTATGTGCAACCATATTTTCATCATCCCCGCAAAATGAACAAAAGGAAGGGCATATATAGCTCAAAAACTTTCTTCCAAGTCCTTTTCTGTTGGAGGTAAATGGAAGAAATTATCGTGTGGGGAGGATATTGTAACTCTTTATCAATCATGCAGCACACTTTTTAGATAGATGTGTCCATCTCGAAAGTGTACCCAGCCTCAGCAAAATGAGACCTCACCAGTGCAAGAGCTCTGGAGCGGTGAGAAATCTTGTTCTTCTCTTCTTTAGGCATTTCTGCATATCTGCAACATGAAATCACAAATCCACACAATCAGCTCGTTGTTTTCATATTAGCATGGACAAATTACCTCCCAGCGAACCAAAACACGAGAGAAAAGTAAAACAGGATGATTACGTCTGATCATAGCCGTCAGGCTGGAAGATTGGATCCCATCCAAAATCGTTGGGCCCTCTTGGAGGAACTATCTTCCCCTATTGTCAACCATAAGTTAAATGTTAGTTTCATTATTTTTGTATAGAAGGGAATTTTAGGAGATTCCATTGGCACCATTTACATCCACTTATTTTTGGCATGCAAGTACAATTTCCCATTTTAAGAGAGTAAAAACGATGAAAACCAAGAAAAGACCATGCTAAGGAGCAAATGAAGACTCTAAATTCACGTTAGGTCAAAAACAGAAGTAGTATCCGGGAGCGCCTTCAGTTTGGGAGTATCCTGCAACTAGGATTGGAACTATCCCAGCTCTCCCTTATCAGCAGGGAAAGAGAGGCGTACATGTTGCTTTGGCAGTTTCATATCTATCATTTCATTTGTACAATTTTTTCTCATTGGTGTAACTGATTTAAACTAGATTTAATCTCTATATGGTAATTTATAATGTGGGAGTAGGGTCGTAGGGTTGTGGTGATATGGGGAGGGTGAATGATGGGAGATGGTGTGGGTCAGTGGTTTTGTCATTGTGAAGGGGTGGTCTGGAGTATTGGAGTGACAATGGGGCATAATTGGGTGGGTGGGTTTAATTGGAAGAGCAAGCGGCAAACCAAGGGTGAGTGGTGCAGTAAACATCCTTCGACATGTATAGCACAAAGGCATTCCTTCCTTCCGATAAACATCCTTTTCTCTCTGCCGACAATTGTGCTAATAAAATAAAGCCTGTGCGTAGGACTGACCCATGCAAGAGGAATATTTTAATTTGTAAATTCATCCTGCTTATATATATCTTCTCTATGTTTATTGACTTGTATAATAATATTAATATATGTACATCAGAATTCTCAATTCTCACTTGTCATGTTCCTAGGGAGTTTCTCGCTTTCTATGTTCCTAGGGAAAGAAGTTCAATCGGTTATTGAGGTTAAAACTTGAAATTCCTAATTGACTATCAGCATATGATCATTGTAAGGCCCTTATATGGAGTCTTTGCATTTCTAAGCCTACAACAACATTCAAAATATGCATGGATATTTTAGCCCAAAAAAATTATCTAAACATGAATGCTTCCACTTCATTAGTTTTCTATTTCAGAAGCACAAATCAGGTTGGAACCAAATATTGTCTGTTATCCTGTCAATGTCATTTCAGATGGAGCTGCCTTCATTCTTTTTTGAGAAAATAAGACAATGGGAAACCATAACCATACCGGAGTTTTCCCCAAAAAAGTTATCGGCTCCATTGTTGGTCCAAGAGCAAGAGAAAATACACATAGAGCATAAGCTGATTTATCCGTGTATGCCATCAACAAATTGTTCAGACCTAGATAATGAAAAGAGGAGTTACTAACAAAATATAGAGAGGGGAGGCATAATTGAGAACACCAAGAGACTAAGAAAGCACAAAAGCGAGCATTACAACCTTCATGGCCAATCTTCTGCAAAAACCACTTGCTGCTTGGTTCCATTGTGGTTTTACAATTTGATATCATAAAAAATGAGAGAACAAAACAAGAGGGACATTAGGACCAAAGAGGAGAGATATACAACAGTTCCAAAGGGCTTAATAACTTAAGAAGAAAATCAGAATGAACTGTAAATATCATTTCCGTGGGTTTCTCCAAGAAATAACAGAACTGAGAACTCAACTATTATTTTTCAACATGACAATCAAAAGAGATTAGTTTAAATTATAGACAAAAAGCCTACGAGTGAACAACTAAATGTGAACAGAAAAGTAGCTCAAATTACTCAGCTAGAAGAAGTGCAAAAGCATTAGCACCCAGAAACGAGCATGGTAAGTTTCTAAACATCAGGAGGAGCATGGCAAGTTTCTAAACATCAGGAAACAAAAACAATTATCACATGATAAATCATAAAGGTCAAGGAAATAAATGTTACAGCATGCAATTTTAAATAACACACAAGACCAAACAAAAAAGAAATAAGTTAGTCAGACCTCCATAATCAAAGGACAAAATGATCTCGGAGGACACCTTCTGATCCTATGTACGGAGAAGAAAAAAAAAAGGTCTTGCAGACAGATCATAGAATTAAAGACAGTAAGTTTTTCCCGTTGGACTTAAGACCTTCCTGTGACCGAAATGGTTAGCTAAAATGGTAATTGGTAAGCACAAGTCACCAGTTCCGCTCCCATTTTTTCACAAAAAAAAAACCCTTTCAGCCACTCTCCCCAAGCGGAAATGAAGGATACATTCAAAGTAAAATTGCTTACGTTGGCAGGCTTGTGCATTTAAGAGGATTGTTGAACATATTTCTCTTAAAAAAAAAAAAGAGCTGTTTTAACAAAAAAATATTAGCCCCAGGCATCATCTTTCATCTCTCCACAGTAAGCCAAAAGGTTGACATACAACACAAGAAATTAAGTGATGAAATTGCATGTGCCATAGGAGTTAACAGAGAACCGAGTTACTCAAATACAAGTTCAACAATAGTGCTCTTGGCACTCACTACTACTTCTAGAAGCAGCAACAAAGATGCTAAATAGCTTGGCTAATGACATATTATGAGGAAATACCGAAATGGGTCCACACACGTGTTTCCATTGCAAATGGTTCAGAAAGGGAATAGCAAGAGAGAAAATAGTGAAGAAATATCTAGTTCACAAGTATAGTTACCCTATGGGGAAAAAAATGGAGTAAAATCACCAGCACGTGGTTATGATAACTGGTAGACCTTGTCCCACTTTGGTTAATTATAAACTACAAAAATTATATGAGCTTGGCCATCCTCTCCACTTCTTGCCAATTGGTTTGCATTGAATGCTTTAATATGGTATTAGAGCTATGTTTTTAGAGGATTTGGACAAGACTCTTGATTGATTATCCCGTTGTTTGTGCCATAAGTGCATCGAGTTTTGTTATGATCCCAATGGATCCTTTGTTTACCTCTCCACGTGTAGGTCAAGAATAGCACATGTGGGAGAGTTTTTTTTTTTTTTGAACAGCAGCACATGTGAGAGAGTGTTAGAGCTTGTCCCACATTGATTTATTATAACCTCCAAAACCTAGTAGATTAGCCTGAGCGACATCGCCGCTCATTGCCAATTGGTTTTGAGTTGAATGCTTTAACATTACAATATCATTTCCTCCCCTTCTAGAATTCCACAAATCACTTTTGCCACCTAGTGTACAATAACATTCCTTTACTAAGGATTTGAACTTTGACAATAGCTGAGATCATAAATCTGTCCAACAAACAAGAGAGTTGAAAGGAATTTGAAAAGTATTCTTGCACTAGGGGAGCAACCTAGATAGAACTATCAAAGCTGTTTTGAAGCAATTCAAAGATTTATCTTTTTTGGCTGGAGACTCGTTATCACTATCTAGTGAACTACTCATTCTCAACAATGATAAAACTGAAGCTCAGGCACATTCTGAATTGAATCGATGCTTTTGCTTTCCTAAACTTGAAAAAGATAGAAACTAAACAAAGAAGGAATTTGCTTCCCACTTCGAACCATAGCATTTTATTTAACATGCTATCAGCTAAAATTTCTAAGCACTTAGTAAACATTACCTATCACTTGAGATCACGGTTGTCAGAATCGCACAATTCACGATTCGATTTACGATTCGATTCACGATTCGATTCACGATTCTGTGCAAAAACGATACGAATCTATAGGTGAATCAAGGTTCATATAGAATTGGAGGTGAATCGTCCGATTCACGGTTCGATTCCCGATTCACGCAACCTTGCTTGAGATAGCTGTGGGAAAGGCTTACGCAAGCTATAGCTGCTTTGTGTCCATACTGTAAATTTAAAATGTTACTTCTTTTTCCCGATCAAGATTAATTATGATTTATGAGTCTGGTTCTTCATTCGCAACCAAATTTGGCATGTTCCACTATTTAACCATTCAACACAACAGTTATCAGAACGCCGCTCAAGAAACATAAGATGTGAAAGGAGAATTAGAGTTTCACCTCAAGGGAAGGTGAAATACGAATTGAAGAACTTACATGTAAGGCCCTGCAAAACAGTGCCAAACAGTTAAACAGGTGGTAATCAAAGACAACTGAGAGAGAGAGAGAGCATCTCCACCCATTACTGACCTCTCCACTCAAAACTCATAACTTGACTCCAAAAAAAACTCCTTAAAACTTCTTCAATCAAACTAACATCCAATTGGGTTTTTAAATCAATTGAAAACAAAAGGAAATTTAGTGTCTTCCAAATTGCCAATTATGCCATTCATGAAGCTTTTATTCAAAATTATGCTTAAATTGGAGCTTTTGCATTGGACTTTTTTCATCTCACATGGAACTTTCACAGAAATTATGATCGTAATTGACTAAATGTCAAATAAAGGCAGGAGATGGCCCAAATGTGAGTAGATATACCTGGAAGACCCTTAAGGGCATTGAAACAGAGGCAGGTGTCTTCTACCAGCACTGGCCCATTTACCTTCCCGATAAGAAGAACAACCACTATCAAACTGTATACATAATATGTACATTATAACATATTTACACTCACAAATGGGCGACTGTAGTTGGGCCGGCAAGGGCCCTGGCAGCACCAATTTTTAAGATATCTAGGATTATGTACATGTCTACTCTTTTGGTATAAATTTGTATATCAGTATCTTTTAATATATGGTTTAGTCTAGGTTAAAGAATGAAAAGTTCAATAAATTCACATTTTCATCTAAATATACAGTGCACAATACTAGAACACAGAAATGTATAGCTATTCTGTCTTTTATCAAATGAAAATTTGTCTCTTCATCCCGCCCCTCGGATTGAAATCTTGGCTCCACCACTGTACACATAGAGAGAGATTACCTGATTTGCAGCCAAACGAGCCTTTTCTTTGGAGATTTCTTCTGGCTCCCCTTGTAGTTCTGGAACTGTCAAGAAAACCCCCAAAACTAAAATGGGTAATACAGAGTAAAGGAATCTAAGACAAGTAAACGTTAACCGAAGTAATTCTATTCGTAAATGTTAACCGAAGTAATTAGAGAGAGAGAGAGAGAGAGAGAGAGAGAGAGAGAGAGAGAGTACGATCGAGCTTGAGGGAGTTAAAGGGGATGGAGTGGCCCAAGATGGCTCGAACTTCTTCGAGCTTCTTGGCGTTTCCTGTAACGAACGTCACTGGACGCGACAACACTAGTCCCGCTCCACCAGCCCTCGCCGCCATTTTCCCCACTGCTCGGGAAATCGCAGATTCCAACGGAAAATTCAGACTAGAAGGAAGGGTTTTGGGGTCGGAGGTTTTTTCACTTGCCAAAGACCTTCGTTTGTGTTTTCGCTTAAAAAGCCAGTTTAACTTTCAGTAATTTTTTTTCTTTAATTGATTTTTTTTTGTTCATTTGTTAGTCTTGCATCGATTTTTTCTTTTGTGTTATTAGTTCGTCTCGACAAGAAAAATATAAAAAAAAGGGTAAAAGATTATGTTTAGATCTCTCAATTTTTTGAATAAGATTGAAAAAAGTATAAAAATCTATCTTTTGTTACTTATTTTTGTCTTTATTTAAAAAAATGTAAGCTTTGATCATAATGGGTGGAAAGTTAAATAGAAATTTAAATATTTTCCTTTCTCACTTTCTCTTTTTTTAGAACCAAAACAAAAAATAGAAAATTTAAATATTCCTTTCTCTTCCTTTCCCAAAGATCCAAACAGAGCCTAAAATTCTTTCCATGGCGGTGGAAACATAGCACTAACCAATAGTACTAAACCGTTCATCTTGTATGTTCGTGCCAATGAGTAATATAATCGTCTAAAAAACAATTTGATGAGACACCAATAAATATATCAAATATTAAATTGAGTTTTATTTCTAAAGCAATTTGGGATGTTTACATATGTTAGCGCGCATTATTAGCTTCCACTTATGATTTCACCAATGTGAAAATCCAGTTTTGGATGTCACTGAGTAAGCAAGCAACCCACATTTCTTGCCGTTCACTCTGGTATTCCACTTTCTGATTCTCCCCCGCCAAAGATACATGGTCGCACGTTCTTGTCAATAATTTGAAATTTAAACTGTCCATTACCAAACACTAAAAAATCAAATCATTTTGATATATCCGGATCCGATCGTTAAGTTTTAGTGGATATATATTTTTGCTGGATTCTACAAGATTAACTGAGGATCAATAATAAATACACGGTTTTGTTGATGGTGGTGAAAAACCCATAATTTACATCCAAAATTTATCTCTTTCGATTTTATTCATTGGTAAGGTTCGTCTGGAACTTTTTTAAAATCAAAATTTTGAAGAGGGAAATTGGGAGAAAATTGAGGTAAAAAGCGCTTAATACTTTAATAGTCAACTGTTTTTTTTTCCACCAACTAAACAAAAACAATAGAAAGTTTTCTAACTTCTTCTTCCTTCGTTATTTTCTTCCTCAGACTGTTCTTCTCCATTTCATCATAGCAAAGAAAGAAACCCCTTGGTTGTCATTTTTTTCCTTTTTTTTTTCTTTTCAAATTTGTTCAAACACTAAGAATGCAGTCACATGAGATATGTAATCCAATCTCATTTCTTGTTCAGCTAGTGCTTTTGCTGTCGAAATTTGTAATCCAGTCACATGGGATAAGTCTAATTTGTGGAACTTTCCTCAGTAGTATGACTCATTCATGCTATGCACTAGTGTCATGCACATGGCTTTGAATGTGAATTGAGTTTTTGCCTTTTTTTTTTTTTTTTTTTGGGCAAATAGTTTTTGCATTTAGTTGGGTGTAAGCTCTAAATGTCTCTGATTCAGATCATAGGAATACTAAGTACATGATCGTTTAACTTTTTTTTTTTCAAAATTCATTTAGTATTCAGGATCCTAAATTTTGAATGAAAAATTTGAAAATTCGATTGTTTACAATTATCTAATTTAAATGATTTTTTATAAGACTAACCAAAAAAATGAGGTAAGAGATAGTCTAACAATTTTGGAAAAAAATTGAATAAAGGAAAAAATTACGCCAATTGAAATTTGAGCTAAAAAAGAAGAACAAATTTGGGAAAAAATAAATAAAGGAAAAAAGATTAAGCCACTTGAAATTTGAGTAACACTAACAGCGAAGAAGAAAAAATTAATGGAAGAAGAAACTGTCATTTGTGTGGGTTGCCATCCTTTCAAAAACAAATTCCATGAAATGGTGCCGTTTTGATTCAGAAACAAGGAAGGGGATGGTGAACCATTGAATCTCCTTTTTGGTGTGTTGTCAAGCCCACAACAAAACCCTCACAAGATCCTCACAGAGAAATCCTCATAGAGGATCCGGATCCGGTAAATGATATTGACCTTTAGTGTTTAATTATATGAAAATAATAGTAACTGATTCATATAATAGTAACTGTTAAAAATTTAATTCTTTTTTGTAGTCACTCCATCCCAAATTTATGTCCACTATCACCATACACGACACCTCAAAAATTGATTATATTTTTAAATGTATAGTATTATATCTATGCAATATGGATCATATTTGATAGATCTTAATCATTATAGATTGACCAATATAAGTACTTTAAAAATGACACACATGCCAAAAAATGGGGAAAGAAAAAGGGTACAAATGGAGTATAATTCATTTAAGCAGGTTGAGGTAAGGAAGTTGGTCCTCGATAATAAGTTGTCTCTATGTGGATAATTGAGAATAACGTAAATGCACCTCCCAAGTATAAATATGTTTGTATACATTTTTTTTTCTACTAAGTAATTTGTGAGACCCAGAACTTGGAATCGTCAAAAATGGAGTTATCTAGTGAAAGATTAACCAGCCGGATTGCAGGTCGGTCAACCGACAGGTCTGCCGCCCATCTATTCGGCTTTCCAGCTAGCCATTTTATAAATTATGGTCTTCATTGACTCCTAAGGTGTACACATAAGTCTAATTAGAGTCCATTTTTCACTCCTAAAGCTTGCTAGATTTAGAGAGCATATGTGCAGTACTCAATGGGCTGGCAAAAGTATTCCTATTTTCAAATAAAATCATTTATCTTTTGAAAATTTCATATTAAAAAAGATTAAAAAGACTTGTGTAAAGACCCGTGTTTTTAAATAATTTTCCGGAAATAATATTGGGGAAGTGTGAAATGTTCAAAATGCAATATGGGGTTAATGTGAAGTGAGTATATGCATTGGGGTGTCTTTGAAACATGTTAGAAACATGAGGGGCTTAAGTGCAAGTGTGAGAGTGTATATACAATGTGAAGGGTCAGATTTTTTGACAAAAATTACACATCTCTCTTTTCCCCAAACTCACGGCTCCCTCTCTCTCTCTCATTCTCTTCTCAAAACCCCTTCATTTCCAACTACAAATCCACTCTCCACACTCAAACCCATTAAGATCCAACCTCATATTCGTCATCTACGCGAAATTTGGAGTCCGGGTTTCTTTGGATTCACCTTGAGGGGACTTCTTTCGGTTGGGGTTGGAAGCAAGAGCTTGAGTTTTCATCTTCTTCAGATTTGGAGCTCATTATTTGAGGTAGGGGACAAATTTCTACTCCCTCTAGTTGTATCAAGTTGATTTGTGGCATACATTCTTGTATTGGCTTTCAAATCCTTATAACCTATAGATTTTCTTCATGAAAATGGGTTTTCTAGTAGACTTGTTCTTCATATATGGAATTGGTTGTTAAATCTTTGAATTGGTGGTTGATATATTCTTAATCCATGCTTAGTTGATGTTTGAAGCCCCTAAATTGACTTGGATTGGAACCCCAAGCATTTGTGAAAAAGTTGTCAAAAATTCATTTTCGTAGCCTTTGGTATCCATACCAATTTCGCGAGGTATGGATACCAATCTGTCTGTTCACTGGATGTGCATTTGTATCCATACCAATTTCGGGGGTATCCATACCTTTCTTAAAAGCTGTTCGAGCCTTTGGTATCCATACCAACTTCGTGAGGTATGGATACCAAACTTTCTGTTCGCTGGTTGTGCATTGGTATCCATACCACTCTTGGGAGGTATCCATACCATTCTCAAAATTTTAGAAAAATCCTCCTTTGGTTTCCGATTGACTTGAGTGGTTCCATACTTGACATATCCACATCATACACTTCGTTAATGACCAAAACACCCCTTCCTAATCTATCTTTGTATGATTGGTTATTTTTCCTTGATTTTTCAACTTACGTTTGATACATGTAAACTTTGTAGAAATTGGTGACGTACATCACATGAAATGGTAAGGTGTGATGTTCGTTATTTGGACATGTATGAAATAGTTGGGGGGTTTTGGAACAAAATGTGAGTTGATGCACTAGGACCACCACTCGGTGAGTCGCTAGGAAGGGTTCCACGAGGCCAATAAGACTCGGAAGAGGATTTCAACATCCTCAAGCTTAAACATGATGGGTTAATGAGATTTATAGTGTTGATGGTGGAAATAGTTAATCATGGATACATAACATGTTTGTGGTGATATACGGGTTGACAAATGAGCTAGTTGGACACTTAAATATTTTTGGACATTAATGTATTTCGTTGGACACATGGGTACATTATAATCATTTATCACTTGTTTTAGTCATCCATGCCATAGCTTGCTTAAATCATTTTTGGTATCCAACTTCATGTGCACATATCATATTTTATACACCTAGCGTTTGTAGATTGGTTTCCTACTGGGCTAGTGTAGCTCAACCTATCAACTTTCAGGTGCCCATCACGGAGCATGACACGGATGCTTGGAATGTGAATGCATGGTTTGAAGCATACATGAGTCATGGAGTTATTTTTATCATTTTGATACTCAATGTATTTTGGAAGACGACTCTGTAACTTCAATTTTTCTTAAATCTTTTGTCAATATCAAGATATGTAATAAATAAACCCTTTTTGGTACTTATGTACTTGGGTTTGGGTATCCGTTGGCTAGCGACACATGAAACTTCATTTGGAACTGGATATTTGATTTTGACTTTTCAACGGATATATGTATGACTTTGATCAATCCTACGTGGATTTTATATGAATTTTGATTATTAAAAATGAGGGTGTGACAGCTTGGGTCCCACTTGAAGCTAGTTTTAAAGCTTCTAAATTAAGGTAATGGTTTGGGGTCATGCTTAGGAGCCTCCCTTAGGAGCTTGTATTGCGAGCGTAAGCCCAATTATATTGCTTTATGATTAGCACGATCCGATTCTGATAAACCAACTTCTTCTTGCATTTTTTGAAGCAAATTCTTGAATTGAGTCATCGTACTTTATTTTTCTAGTAACTTTTAGGGTCCATTCCACTAATTTTTTTTTTTTGCTTTTTAGTTAATAGATGTGAGGAGAATGACTTGTATCGAAATGAATGAAAAGTAAAAAAAAGTCCAAAATCCTCTAATAGAAATCATGCCTCATTTTCAAGTGAGATCATTGCTAATCCAATTAATATATCTTGTTACATAGTAGTACAAAGGTAAGTTTTTATTAACTTCAACTTAAATAATCATAAAAAGACATGATTGTAAAAGTTTCATATTTTAACTATAATTTGTGTGGAAAAACATACTAAACCGTGTTAGATCGCTCAATTATTTTTTTTTCAATTGTCCACCATGGGGATAATTATTTTAATGAAATTGACGGACATACACCACCGGGATAATTTTTTTAACGAAATGTAAGAACATATCTTTTTTTGGTACACAATGTAAGAACATATCATTTGTACATTAATGTTGTATTTGTTAAATGCAAAATTTACTAGCAAAGACAATTTAGTAATGTTATTTTCTTAATATTGTTAAATTTCATAATTTAGAAAACATTAATGTTGTATTTGTTAAATGCAAAATCTACTAGCAAAGAGAATTTAGTAATGTGATTTTCTTAATATTGTTAAATTTCATAATTTAGTAAGTACATTAATATTGTATTTGTTAAATGCAAAATCTTCTAGCAAAAATAATTTAGTAATGTAATTTACTTAATATTGTTAATTTTCATTAGTAAGTACATTAATGGTTTTTATTTTTGTACAAGTAAGAAAACAAAGAGCCCAATGGTATGCAGGAAAAATAAAAAGAATGAAAGTCGAAGGGGATGGGAATTGAACCCGGATAGCCAATTTGTTTGCAATGGCCAATAACGAACAAACCAACAATGCTTCGTGTCAATTGGAGGAAATATTTTATATATATTTATATGGGGGCGGTTCCGCTAACCGCTAATTTGTCCCCGTGGATCCACACTCGGACTTAACCGCTATTCTCAAGAATAAAAGTTAATTCCTAGTTACCAAAATACTTATTTTTGACTCGGCACGACACGGTCAGCTAGATTAAACGAAACTCGCTAGATTATACTTTTTTTTTTTTTTTTTTTGACTAAACTCGAAGATGTGCAAGCACGGGCACGACACGAAATGACACGATTAAGTAAATGGACCGGCACGGCACGATTTAGTAAACGGGCCGGAACGACACGAAGCATGGTTGGCACGATTCTAAATGGGCAATGCGGGCACGGCACGGCCTGTTTGACACCTCTAGGATTCGTAGAAGAAAGTAAGACGTAGAATTGTTAGAAGTCTGAATCTGAGATCACTCGTAAGTTTGTTCTCTCCTCTGTTGACATTTTGAATAATTACTTCATAATTAAGAGCCCATTATGAAATAATGTTTTTGAAACTCCCATAAACATCATTTTGTTATTGATGAAGAATTAGGGACCCAATTACATAGCACTGAGATTGCCATGTCACATTAAAGGTAAACAAAGGATAAAATTACTGCTAAATACTAGATACAGCTCGTCATTATGGAACGGACACGACACGATTAAAAAATGGCACCGCATGAAATGGCACAATTAAGTAAATGGGCCGGCACCACACACACGATTAAGAAACGGCACAGCATGACATGATTTAGTAAACGGGCAGGCACGACACGAAGCACGGTTGACACGATACTAAATGGGCCCTGTCGGCACAGCATGGCCTGTTTGACACCTCTAGGACGGACACGGATTCGTAGAGGAAAGTAAGGCGTAGAATTGTTAAAAGTCTGAATCTGAGATCACTCGTAAGTTTGTTCTCTCCTCTGTTGACATTTTGAATAATTACTTCATAATTAAGAGCCCATTATGAAATAATGTTTTTCGAAACTCCCATAAACATCATTTTGTTATCAATGAAGAATTAGGGACCCAATTACATAGCACTGAGATTGCCATGTCGTATTAAAGGTAAACAAAGGATAAAATTACTGCTAAATACTAGATACAGCTCGTCATTATGGAACGGACACGACACGATTAAAAAATGGCACCGCATGAAATGGCACAATTAAGTAAATGGGCCGGCACCACACACACGATTAAGAAACGGCACGGCATGACATGATTTAGTAAACGGGCAGGCACGTAAGGCGAAGCACGGTTGACACGAATAAATGGGCCCCCGTCTGAAGATGGCTGACACCTCTAGGACTCGACACGTTTGTTTACGAAAGTAAGGCGTAGAATTGTTAAAAGTCTGAATCTGAGATCACTCGTAAGTTTGTTCTCTCCTCTGTTGACATTTTGAATAATTACTTCATAATTAAGAGCCCATTATGAAATAATGTTTTTCGAAACTCCCATAAACATCATTTTGTTATCGATGAAGAATTAGGGACCCAATTACATAGCACTGAGATTGCCATGTCATATTAAAGGTAAACAAAGGATAAAAATTACTGCTAAATACTAGAACGAAAACATGCAACTTGTCATTATGGACTTATGGCTTTTTAGTGATGTTTGTATGGGCGGTGGTGGTCCTAGTGGATGTGTGAGAGAGAGAGAGAGGGGTGAGGGGATCCGGGGATCCTGTAGTGTGGCACACGAGTCATTGATCTTGGTAATCAACGGCTCGGATTTCATCTCGGCACTTGCTTCTATTGCCGAGATGAAATCCAAGCCGTTGATTGCGCGATCAACGGCTTGGATGCCACACTACAAGATCCCCAATTCCGGGGGGAGGATGAGTGCAATTTTTTTCACTCTTCCTAAAAAAGGGAGAACAAAACCATTTCTCCGATTGGAACCACTCTTAACCCAACTCAAACCCAATCCAACCCAATTTAGTTTTATCTTCTACTTTCTCCCCCAAATTTGAATTTCAACAAATTAAAACCTCGTATTTCCAACGGAGATTCAAATTTTCATCCATTTTCCGATTTTCAAATTTAAAGCCCTTTTTTTTTTTTTTTAATTTCCTCTAGTTTCTCAGAAACCAAACGAGGAAAACCCAATGGAAATTCCATTTAGAAAACACAAAGCACTCACTGGGTATTTGTCCAGCATTTTTCTATGAGTAAAGAAAGAATTTACTAATAATTTTCATATCCTTCTTCCAGTTATTAAATCAAAACAAATCCCTTCTAAATTTTAACTCTATTTCCTCTTAAACTAAATGAGAAAACAAGAAGATAGGAAATCGTTAAAAACACACTTGGTATATCGAAACGTGACCGAAAAACTTCAATCAGGGCTAAATTTGATAATACCTTTAGCACTATATTCATATCTACCACAATAAATGGGAAAATCAACAGAAATTTCTAGGAACGCCCGACATTAGGGATAATAATAACGTAACAGATTGAAATTTAGAAATGCAAATGTATGAACCAAAAGATCTTTCCGCTTCCTGGATGTGAATTTCCAGGGATTGGAACCTTGGCCTACTTTTGAGATAGAAATAGACAGAGAAATTAGTAAATAAAGTCTAGGGAGGACAGTAGCTGCGAGCTCCACTAATTTTGTCACGATAGACAACAGTTACCAGGGTAAGAGTCAAGTCAAAACAAACTTGTGCCATATTCAAATTGGGTGAATATATATATAATAATATGGTCTATATTTTCTCATTGTTCTTGTACTTTTGTACTCAAATTTCGTAAGTGACTTTAACTTATATTTTGTACTTTGACTATTTATAACTTACATCCTCTCAACTTTATTATTGGACACTTCCGCCGCACTCACTTCCAACCAACGTTAAAACGGTAAGTTTTTCGTTGTAATTGACAGTTACCAAACAACTTTGACAGTAAAACACTGTGAGTTTGTGGTGAACGCAAACCGGTGAGGAGTTTGAGGACAACATCAACAAAAAAAACATGGAAAGAAGTTTTCAAGTTGTGCAACATATGGGATAAGGTTTGGGTAAAAATGACTGAATGAGTCATATTATTCTAAATGGTATACTTGTGAGATCTCAAGACTTGCAACGGTCCGCATGTTTTCTCTTTCAAATCCACTTTGTAGGCGGTGTCACAACCATCCGCCACAAGCTTAAACTAGGGTGATAAGTGTTTGCAACCCTACCTTGAGAAGTTATTGAATCACGTTTCTCTTGTATCTTGACAAATGTTTCCAATGGACATCTCCATCTCCATCCCCACAATAAATGGAGAAATCATAAAAGTTTCTAGGAACGCCCGACATTAGGAGAATAATAATGTTTTAGATGGGCACGGCACGACACGGTCTAGATGGGCACGGAAGTGGGCTAGACGTGGCATGGCACGGCACGGCACGAGGCACGACACAACAAATATTAATTTTTAATATACCAAAAAAATTAATTTATAATGATGGATATTCTAATTATATGTTATATATTTTTTAATAAGTCAATACAAATATTTTGCGAATCTCAATATGCCAAAACTCGGCTAGATTTTGCAAAAACATTCGATTTAGATGTTATATATTTTTTAATAAGTCAATATAGCTATAGTCATTAGATATACAAATTTTTTTCCAACGAAAATTGGTTAGATTATACAAAAAAATTCGACGAAACTCGGAGAAATGTCGGCACAGGCACGACACAGCATGGTACTATTACAAAATGGCACAGCACGATGCGACACAATTATGTAAACGGGCCGGCACGACACTGCACGAATAAAAAATGGCACGACACGCCATGACACAGTTAAGTAAACGGGCCGGCATGGCACGTCATGAATCACGGTTGGCATGAAATTGAATGGGTCATGCCGGCACAACATGACCCTTTTGACACCTCTAACATATACCAGATACAATAACAATGAGCTTCCTTATATTTATCAAATTATTTTACTTCAACTTGATGGGATCTACTAACCCCGTCAATCTGTACAAAATTACAAATTGCTTATATATAACAACTAACAATAGTAAGGATCTCCAAGTGCAACTGAAGAATTTGCAAAAACATGGCTTTCAACTAAGAAGCACAGATGCATATCCACTATTTTATTTTGCATCCATGACGAATCTCAATTTAGACATGTATCATACACTCTTTCTGCAACACGACCGATACTTTAGTTGTTCATGATTAAAATATCGATACGTGACCGACAAACTTCAATAAGAGCTAAATTTGATAATACCATTAGCACTGTATTCATATCTACCACAATAAATGGGGAAATCAATAGAAATTTCTGCGAACGCCCGACATTAGGGATAATAATAACGTAAGTGATTGAAATTTAGATATGAACCAGAAGATCTTTCCGCTTCCTGGATGTGAATTTCCTAGGATTGGAACCTTGGCCTACTTTTGAGATAGAAATAGACAGAGAAATTAGTAAATAAAGGCTAGGGCTTATGTAGCATACAGAAGATACAAAAAAAATATAGCGTCTACTGCGAGCGAGAAAGAGAGTATAGCTGATCCGATTTCAAAGGGAGGACAGCAGCTGCGAGCTCCACTAATTTTGTCACGATACACAACAGTTAGCTGGGTAAGAGTCAAGTCAAAACAAACCTGCGCCATATTCAGATTGGGTGAATATGGTCTATTGCTTATAAAATAAAAATAAAAATATGGTCTATATTTTCTACTTGTTCTTGTACTTTTTGTACTCAAATTTCGTAAGTGACTTTAACTTATATTTTGTACTTTGACTATTTATAACTTACATCCTCTCAACTTCATTATTGGACACTTCCGCCACACGCACTTCCAACCAACGTTAATGTAGGGAAAAATAGCCGGCAATACAAATTCCAAAGAACAATTTCATTGATAATCGAATTGAAATTACAGATTACAATAATGGAATACGAAATACAAACCGTAAATCGAGTTAAAAAATCGAACCGAGCCGAGTCCTGTGATACCACAGTCTCCTTAACAAAGATCCGCCGCCTACCGTGGGTGTTGTAGGATACGCCGGCGTCTTCGTCCCAAGATAAAACGCTAAAACCACATACCTCCAGAACACCACCGTTGGTAGCCTTGGCGAACTGACTTGCGTCTGCCCCTCTCTCAAAACCAAAGTTCATGAACCTCAAGGTGATACATCAAAAAATTCCTTGTACACAATAAAAACTGGATATACTTATATAGGTAGAAGACATGAAACTAACATCATAAATTGGAATGAATTCTGTAACTCCCGAATTTATTAGGTGCCATTAACCTCACTTCATGAGGGGTATTAACAACTCGTAACCGCTGGAAATAATTACTCCGTCCGGGGCCGAACCCGGTCTAGAACGTTTGGTTGCTTTTTTCTTTACTCCAAAACGCTTTAACTTATATTTTGTACCCAAGTCATTTAAATTTGTAAAAATTTCCAACATTAAAACGGTAAGTTTTTCGTTGTAATTGACAGTTACTAAACAGCTTTGACAGTAAAACACTGTGAGTTTGTGGTGAACGCAAACCAATGAGGAGTCTGCGTACAACATCAACAGAAGCAAACATGGAAAGAAGTTTTCAGGTTGTGCAAGATATGGGATAAGGTTCGGGTAAAAATGACTGAATGAGTCATATTATTCTAAATGGTATACTTGTGAGATCTCAAGACTTGCAAAGGTCCGCATGTTTTTCTCTTTCAAATCCACTTTGTAGGCGATGTCACAACCATCCCCCACAAACTTAAACTAGGGTGATAAGTGTTTGCAACTCTACCTTAAGAGGTTATTGAATCAAGTTTCTCTTGTATCTTAGACAAAGGTTTCTAATCGACATCTCCATCCCCATCCCCACAATAAACCAAACCAAGCCGTATGTCCCAATCAATTGGGGTCCCCATCCCCATAATAAATGGGGAAATCAATAGAAGTTTCTAGGAACGCCTGACATTAGGAGAATAATAATATTTTAGATTGGCACGGCACGGCACGGCACGGTCTAGATGGGCACGGAAGTGGGCTAGACGTGGCATGGCACGACACGAGGCACGACACAACAAATATTAATTTTTAATATACCAAAAAAATTAATTTATAATGATGGATATTCTAATTATATGTTATACACTTTTTCATAAGTCAATACAAATATTTTGTGAATCTCAATACGCCGAAACTCGGCTAGATTATGCAAAAAAAAATCGAATTAGATATTATATTTTTTTTTAATAAGTCAATATAGCCATAGTTATTAGATATATAAAAATTTTCCAACGAAAATTGGCTTGATTATACAAAAAAATTCGGCGAAACTCGGAGAAATGCCGGCACGGGCACGGCACGGCACGGCACGACACGGCATGGTACGATTACAAAATGGCACGGCACGACGCGACACAATTATGTAAACGGGCCTGCACGACACAACACGATTAAAAAACGGCACGGCACGCCATGTCACGGTTTAGTAAACGGCCCGGCATGGCACGCCACGAATCACGGTTGGCACGAAATTAAATGGGTCATGTCGGCACGGCCCGTTTGACTCCTCTAACGTATACAAAATACAATAACAATGAGCTTTTTTTACTTCAACTTGATGGGATCGACTATCCCCGTCAGTCTATACAAAATTACAAATTGATTATACATAACAACTAACAATAGTAAGGATCTCCAAGTGCAATTGAAGAACTTGCAAAAACATGGCTTTCAACTAAGAAGCACAAACGCATATCCGCTATTTAATTTTGCGTCCATGACGAATCTCAATTTAGACATGTATCATACACTCTTTCTGCAACACGGCCGATACTGTAGTTGTTCATGATTAAAATATCGATATGTGACCGACAAACTTCAATCAGGGATAAATTTGATAATACCTTTAGCACTGTATTCATATCTACCACAATAAATGGGGAAATCAATAGAAATTTCTAGGATCGCCCGACATTAGGGATAATAATAACGTAAGTGATTGAAATTTAGAAACGCAAATGGAATGAATCGAAAAATCTTTTTCGCTTCCTGGATGTGAATTTCCAGGGATTGGAACTTTGGCCTACTTTTGAGATAGAAATAGACAGAGAAATTAGTAAATAAAGTCTAGGGCTTATGTAGCATACAGAAGATACAGAGAAAATTTAGGGTCTACTGCGAGCGAGAAAGAGAGTATAGCTGACTCAATCTCAAAGGGAGGACAACAGCTGCGAGCTCACTAATTTTGTCACGATAGAAAGCAGTTAGCAGGGTAAGAGTCAAGTACAAAAAAACCTACGCCATATTCAGATTGGGTGAATATATAATAATAATAATAATAATAATAATAATAATAATAATAATAATAATAATATGGTCTATTGCTTATCAAAAAAAAAAAAAAAAAAATATATATATATAGGAAGATGTTCTATTGAGGACTCCCTCAAAGATCTCCTCCGTGAGGACCACCCTTTTTTTATTTTCCGGACCAAATTTCGACGATCCGAACCGTTCAATGTGTTTAAAACATGTTTTCCATGGCCAACGTGAGGAATCACAAAAAAAAATACCCGAAAGAGCTTCATCCGAGCGGTTTTTCATAATAACCGTACATATATAATTTATCGAAAAATGCTCTAATGAAGCACTTCCGAGTATTTTTTTTGGACGAATCCTCGCGGTTACCCTTAAAATCACATTTTAAACACATTGAGCGGTTCGGATCGTCGAGATTCGACCCCGATCCATGAGGTCCGCAAATTACGAGTTTGAGGGAGTCCTTAGTAGAACGGGATCCATATATTTTCTGCTTGTTCTTGTACTTTCTTTACTCAAATTTCGTGACTTTAACTTATATTTTGTACTTTGCCTATTTATAACTTACGTCCTCTCAACTTCATTATTGGACACTTCCGCCGCACGCACTTCCAACCAATGTTAAAACGGTACGTTTTTTTGTTGTAATTGACAGTTACCAAACAGCTTTGACAGTAAAACACTGTGAGTTTGTGGTGAACGCAAACCAGTGGAGAGTCTGAGGACAACATCAACAGAAGCAACTATGGAAAGAAGTTTTCAAGTTGTGCAAGATATGGGATAAGGTTCGGGTAAAAATGACTGAATGAGTCATATTATTCTAAATGGTATACTTGTGAGATCTCAAGACTTGCAACGGTCCGCATGTTTTCTCTTTCAAATCCACTTTGTAGGCGGTGTCACAACCATCCCCCACAAACTTAAACTAGGGTGATAAGTGTTTGCAACCCTACCTTGAGAGGTTATTGAATCAAGTTTCTCTTGTATCTTGGACAAATGTTTCTAATGGACATCCCCATCCCCATCCCCATCCCCACAATAAATGGGGAATCAATAGAAGTTTCTAGGAACGCTTGACATTAGGAGAATAATAATGTTTTAGATGGGCACGGCACGACACGGTCTAGACGGGCACAAAAGTGGGCTAGACGTGGCATGGCACGGCACGACGACACTACATGAGGCACGACACAACAAATATTAATTTTTAATATACTAAAAAAATTAATTTACAATGATGGATATTCTAATTATATGTTATACACTTTCTAATAAGTCAATACAAATATTTTGCAAATCTCAATACGCCGAAACTCGGCTAGATTATGCAAAAAAAATCGAATTAGATATTATATATTTTTTAATAAGTCAATATAGCTATAGTTATTAGATATACAATTTTTTTCCAACGAAAATTGGCTAGATTGTACAAATAAATTCGACGAAACTCGGAGAATTGCCGGCACGGGCACGGCACGGCATGGTACGATTACAAAATGGCACGGCACGACGCGACACAATTATATAAACGGGCCGGCACGGCACAACACGATTAAAAAACGGCACGGCACGCCATGTCACGGTTTAGTAAACAGGCTGGCATGGCACGCCATGAATCACGGTTGACACGAAATTAAATGGGTCATGCCGGCACGGCCCGACCTGTTTGACTCCTCTAACATATACCAAATACATTAACAATGAGCTTCCTTATATATATCAAATTATTTTACTTCAACTTGATGGGATCGACTAACCCCGTCAGTCTGTACAAAATTACAAATTGATTATACATAACAACAATAGTAAGGATCTCCTAGTGCAACTGAAGAACTTGCAAAAACATGGCTTTCAACTAAGAAGCACAAACGCATATCCGCTATTTAATTTTGCGTGCATGACGAATCTCAATTTAGACATGTATCATACACTCTTTATGCAACACGGCCGATACTTTAGTTGTTCATGATTAAAATATCAATACGTGATCGACACTTTAGTTGTTCATGATTAAAATATCGATACGTGACCGAAACTTTCCTTATTAAGACTTAATGTTACATATCCTCCATTTTTCTGCATCCTAGTTCTAGAGAAATAACGTATTTGCGTGTCCATATTATGTCGTGTCCGTGTCCATGGTTCTTGGAATTAGAGCTTAAGCTTGAAGGATGTCACGTTTGCTACTGATGTTACGGATTTGAAGAGTTAGGTATGCCAAATAAATTGGTCTGAATGATGAACGATGAACGGGCTTCTATAGAGTAGCTCGATTTCAGGATACATTAACGGTAGAGGTGGCAAATGGGTGGGTTGGGTTGGGTTGGGTTGGGTTTGAGTGGGTTGACATCGGATACGGGTTGAATATGGGTCAAGGGTAGGTGGGTTGAAAATGGATGGGTCAAAAATGAGTCCAGCCAAACCCAACCCGACCCAACCTAGCTAACCCCTTTTTTTTTTTCTCTTCTCAAATATCAAAATCCAGTCCAATAGAGTAACTTCCATTATTATTTAGAAATTAAATTCCTAAATTCTATGATCCTAGACAGAGAAAAAGAGGAGTGAGAATTCAATTCTCAAAATTAATGGAAATTCAATTCTGTGTATGCATCTCCATTTCTCTCTCCTCCCTCTCATAAATTGAATTCACAGTGTTTTCTCTCTCTCCTCTTGTTCTTCAAAACCACTGTAAGTTCTCTCTCTCTCTCTCTAAAATTAATGGAATGGAAAGGCCCGACTTTGTTTACCGTTCCTCTACAAAGGCAGAAACTTACAAGAAATAAAATAAATAAAAAAAAGCCCTGCTCAAACATTGGATCCGATACAGCTCCCAAATTAGGATAAATTTTTCAATGCGAAGCGATATAACTGTACCCATTTGCGCACATTTGACTGTCCAAAAACATACTTTTTTTTGTTTTTATTTTTAAAATTCATTCGACACTTTTAATCTGGACCGTTCGTTGCATTTTTAGATGGTCAGATGTACGCGAGCGGGCATCACGTGGTACCCGCTCGGCATTAATTTTTTTTTCCCAAATTAGATTCCCAATTTCTAACTCAGAAATGGCACCACGTGGTACGCAATACCCATTGAATTTTTTTTTTCCCAAATTAGATTCCCAATTTCTAACTCAGAAATTGGGTTAAAGGAGAAAACAGATTTTTCACAATCCAATACAGATCCCATCATCCGTCTGTTTCTCAAAAGTTTATTTGCATTGCACTTTGAGAGTGAGTTCCCATGGGAGGGTTTTTTTAATTTACAATCTGACTTTTTAAATTTTTTAGTCCAACCCATTTTAAACTTATGTAAACCCATGTATATATAGGTTACAGTGGGTTGACTCATATTATGATATGGGCAAGTTGGGGTTGGGTTATAAGTAGGAATTGGGGGATGGTGCTGTCCCTTTAGGGACAGCATCTATGTTGTCCCCAATCTGGGCCGTCCGTGCTCGGCAATGGACGACTCAGATTTGTTTGGTAGCGGACAGTTCGGATGTGTTTGGACAAGATGTGATCCGAGTCATTCATCGCCGAGCACGGACGGTCTAGATCGGACAACATGCATGCTATCTCCAAAGGGACAACATGCACCCCGGATCCTATAAGTAGACAAGTTGTGTTGGGTCCAACCCTTTGAGCTGCCATGTGTGCTACCAAAAACCAGTCTACAAGTTCTTGAGGGATGTTAGATGGCTTTGGTTATAACTTGAACCAAACTTCCTGAGATGGACTTTGTTGGAATTTTGCTTAAGATCAGCAGTCATGCGATATGTTGGATGATATTGATCAGGTTTTGTCCTAGTATTACAAAGATCACCTGAATAATGAGAAACTATTATGTTTTTCTAATGCAAAATACTTCTCTCTGGAAAATTGCCATTAATTTAGGAATCTTCTAAATCATGACCGGCCAGTGATTCTCAATCACCCCAGCCTCTATAAAAACGACATTCTTAGAACTTTTCTAAAATAGTCGTATTTAGGAAGTTAAAAAAGTGAATTATTAAATTTACAAAATATATTCAGAGCTTATCTAATGTTCAACAAAAATACATATTAATCAATTGACATTATATTACACCTGTGGCCCACAACTATTGGCGCCGCCAATACAACTAGAACAATAATTTAGGAGCACCACAATTATATTAGAAAAGAATCTGATTTGCATAATATAACAGCAACAACAACCATCAATCATTAACCACACGATATCCGTAGAGCGCCTTCTTTTACTTCTTGTTTCTTTGAACGAGTTCATAAAAACAAAACCATTCCAGTGAGCGTTATGATATACAAAAGTTACAAGTTTATGATCATGGGATTAATTAGATAAACATAAGTGCCTCAAAAGGAATTTCAACATGAGAGAGAAAAGAGAGAGGAAAGAGCCAGTTTTCATAGGTTCATTGTCAACCTTTACCCCATCATATCGAATTCAACACCTTTATGAACAGACACTGGTGTAGCAGGAGCGACCCGTAAATCAACGAGGTAATGATATCATCCCTTAGGACACCCGGCTGTGCCCTACCCCTTATAACACCCACACACTGCCAATTTAACGTCCATGTGCAGGACCTCAATGTTCAGATGTTTCGATATCATCCGATAATTCTTCTTCAATTATTCCCATGATCTTATGATTTTTAAACATCTTTTATTTAAACAATTATGCTCGATTCTACACTTAAAATCCACGCGTCCGTTAATCAAAATATCGAATCACGCATATCACATGAAAACCAGAAATAAAATAACATGTAACCAAAGTATATACGTAACTCACCTCTGTAGCGTGAACCAAAGCTAAGTCGCGTGTACAATTAAATTACTGGCCATCACTCGAACCGAAAGGGGGAGAGGAAGTTGGCGGATGCGGAAGTAACCGGAGTGGTACGGCTCGCCGGGGTGAGTGACGATCGGAGTGGAAATTTTCGTTAGGCAGAGAGGAGACGTGGGAGGTGGTTTGGGTTTTTGGTTCCTGAGGTGGTGGCTTAGGCATAGCCAGAGAGGTGTTTTTTAACAAAATAAAGGAAGATATAGATCCAACATCTCATCAATGTAGCGACCCTCGCCTACTTATTACGATGTTAAACACAAATAGAATAATATTAGTGAAATTGACGTTAAAGTTTCACGTGCAACACAACTATTAAGTTTTAAGGGCAAAAAAAGACATTAAAAGGTCGGTTTTGGTTTCCGAAACGTTTAGATTTTTTCAAAGAACAAAGAAGACGTGGGAGTATTTGTATGAAAATTTTGATAATGGGGCTGCCGTCATTGATTCATCTAAAAGAATTTTCGGTAGTTTGGTACCTTGCCAACTACCGTTTCTGCTTCTGTCTATTATTGTTATTATATCTATTTTTTTCCTCTTGTAATATTTCGTTTCTATTAATAAAATATTATTTTTTTTGCTGCTAAAAAAAATATTAGTGAAATTGACATAAGTCATAGGGTCACACTGGTCGTCTTAGGAACCCAGAAGGCCCAACTGGCCATTTTTTTGGAACACGTGAAAAGAATGATTAAGCCCACTATATGGAATCAGGAATTGGGTCAGCTTCAAACTGGCCCAATTACAAGGTATGTGTATTGGACTAAATACAAGGCCTGTTATGTTACGTGAGCGAGCTAGATCAAGCTTTTTGTTGTAATTCTTAGTACCTAACAGAACCAAAGCAGACCATTTTCCCTACTTCCGAGCGAAATTTCAACCAAGCTCGAAGGGATGGGAGGGTTGTCTGGACGTCTGGTGCTAAGGAACCGACACTAGGGCTGCTAAAAAAAACCGGTGAATTGAATTCGGTCCGGACCTAACTGATCCGCACGTTTTGGATTTTACCCGTGGATTAATAGTTCGAACACGGATTCAAAAAATAAAAAACCGTGACTCGCGGTCCGGACACGGATTGTGATTTTGAAACTGTGGATTAACCAATCCGGACTGTGAGATTTGTATCATATATCATTTTTTTAAAGTAAATATATATGTAGTTTTTTTGTATTGGACTTTGATGTAACTACTGAAGTATTTGTATTCCACTCAACTAAACTGCCTGTCTTGATTGACTTCTATTTCTGCTAGTGCCTTTGTTTGTAATTTAGAACTATCTACGTACTAGTATAAGTTTGTAGTTCTGATTGATTTCTATTTCTGCTAGTGCATCTGCTACTTGATTTTCTTCATGTAGGGTACGAAACAGGGGCAAAATTTGAAATTGAGTTGATGATTTTTTTTTTTTTAAGAATAAGTTGAAAATCCATGGACAAATTCGGAACCGATCCGTGACTCGCGGATCGGATTGGAACTGAACCGCGAGACTTTTGGATCGGACATGGATTTTTATTTTCAGAAAACCGTGACTCACGGATTAGGATTTGATTCATGCCAATCCGGACCATGAGCACCCCTAACCGAGACGAGCTTTGTAATATTTGAACTTCGCTTGTTTACAAACGAGTCGAGTCGAGGCAGGTTAATTTACTAAACGAGCTTCTATAAAGGAACCGCGCTGATACAAACGAGCTAAGCCGAGTTTTAGACTGTTGAGATCTGCTCATTTACCGTAAGAGCTTAAAACTTGAGCTTGTTCGATTACTAAGTGAGCAAAGTCGCAATCTACTTATGAATAGCTCAGTTCGTTTGTAAACCCAAGAGAGGTTGTTGAGGCTCAAGCACTCATTACTGATGAAGCATTGAAGCTACATCTAATGCCCTAATATTCAAATGGGAGAATGCTATTCAAAGTACAAACATCGGGCCAAAAAGACTTTGTTCAACCAAAGCTCTGACCCAAGTGGTGGTGGAAGGAGACCTTTACACCTATGGACAAGTTCTCAAGCTCAAGTTGATAGAATACTGTCAAGTTCTAGTCCCTGTGAGCTATCACCGTTGTACCGCCCTCCTCGAGGTGCATGTATATGAGTTGGTTCCGACACCTAGTTATATTATATAAAAATAAAAAGTTAAATACTACCCTACCATGAGCCCCTTCATAATTCGAATTCATACCAAAAAACTTAGTCAAACAAGTCTCCTACCAAACTTCCTCGAGCCCCATCTTATGAATACTTTGAAGGCAGTGTGGGCTTGGGCCCATCCCATGACTACCTATGTAACATATCAAAGTCCCCACAAAAAATATTCCATGGCCGTCTAAAAATGAGAAAAACCCAAAAGTGAGCCAGAGAGTATTATGAACGTCCAGTTGAGGGGTCGAGTCAAAAAGATTTTAAATGTTCTGGCCTTGGTTTCCTCTAAATGATTCATGTGTCCATCTGCACACCAATAAATTTTCCTTCGGAAGTTTAGGCCACTTTCAATCTCAAATATATTATGTAAGAGACCCGAGGTGCTTGCAACGCAACATCTTAATCGTTGAAAAATGTTTTTAATGGTCCGGATTCGCAGACGTTTTCTTACCGGTTAAAGTGCTTTATTACTGGTAAGAAAACTCCAGCTAATCCTGACCAATTAATGATTGTCAAGATAGACGGTTGTGAATTGCATGATCCCCGCTTCCATAATGGAAGTGTTCAGGAGCCAATTATTATTTAAATTTTGAATTTTGGACTGTAATTATATTTATAGATTATATCTAAAATTTGTGAAAATATTTGAATTGTTATATATGATGACAATGAAGTAGAGAATAAAACAAGCCAACAAGTGATCAAACAAGAACACAAATTAAGATTTACATAGTTCCGTTCAAGCACAAAGCTTAAACGTACCCCACGGGCGAAGAGCGAGAGAGGATTCACTATAAACGATGAGAGAATACAAATAGTTGGCTATATCTGCAACTCTAAAAAAACCACCAAACATTATTCAGAGACAAATTTATGCGGGAATCTGATAGGGAGAACAAATCCTAGAGGTGGAACCCAAAGAGATAACCATAAAAATCCTAATATCAAAGCACCAACAACAAAAAGATCCCTAATCTCCACAATGATGGTATTCAAAGGAGCCTTACCATAATGGACCCACAAAGGGACAAACCCTAATACTGACTCTATTCTTAAGAAAACTCTTAACATTATTCAATCAAGGAAGTTACCAAATTTAATGCACTTTCCTAACATGAATAGTAATGTGCAAAATAGATTTTTGCAGAAAATAGTGGGCAAACTTATAATGAAAATCAAAAAGCGGCTCTACAGGTGATTTTGGAATTTTACAACAGTTCATTTCTCAAAATGCATTTTTTCAAAACAATTCTATAATCTGCTCCCAAACACTCAAACTCCAAAACAGACAAAAACCTAGCTAAAATATACGTGAAACTAATTAAGGTGGCCAAAGCACCTATATGCTATGAAAGCTCGGGCTCTCATCTCGACCGTTCGATCGAGATGTTCCATGAAGATCATCAGAGGTGATTCCATCATAAAAAAAGGTTAGAGGTTCTGCTCACAAAGAGCTTGAGGTTCTGCTCGTTTAGTAATGGAGCTGAAATCGAGCTCGAGTTTTTGGCTTAACGAGCCGAGTTCAACACTCCAAAACTCAACTCGGTTCGAAAAAACTCGGCTTGTTTGTACAAACTCGGTTTGTTTACATAGGGTCATTTAATAAATGAACTAAGCTCGGCTCGTTAAAAGCTAGGCTCATTCACACTCGAGCCGAGCTCGAACAAAACTCAACTCGGCTGGTTTGCACCCCTACTCAAAATATAAACAAAACAAATTCCATGAGGGAGTCTCGACAAAATTCATGCAATTCCTGAAAACCCCACTACTATCCTGCAAATTTATGGAGTCTTAACAAAATTCGATTGCTTCTTGCATCGCGATGGTCATCTGATCAACTTGTATCTTTCATGATTATGGTTTATGTCTTTTTTTTTGTTGCTTAAAATGGAATTGCAGGTATGGTTCCCCGTCACCTCCGTCAGAGAGTATTGTCCCGTCACACCACACATCTATCTGTAGGGAACCCTACCACACTTATGTCGGGACCGAAACTAAGGTCTCACCACGTGTGAGTGGTGTTAGAAATATGTTTAGCCCCGATGACTATGAAAACTTAAACCTGGGCCTTGTCCTATTAAAATTTCCAACCACCGAACCAACCCTCATTGGTGACTATAGTTTATATGTGAAGTCTGATCTCAAGCATGAGCAATTCAATAATAGATTGTTCAAATTGCCAAAAGTGAGTTCATTTATAGCTTCTTTTTTTTTTTTTTAAGAGCTTCAACAAGCCCAATTAGACCTCTCTAATTAAAAGCATGTTGATAGACAATATCTTGCAACACATGCATTAAACGGTTTTTCTCCTACCACTTCAAACTAACAAAAAGCTGACATTTGTCACAATTCATCATTAAAAAGTAGAATCTACATAGATGTTAATCGCAGTAATCGAGTTACTCCCTTAGTTCCAAATTGTTTGTCTCTTATATTATTTTGCATGCTCCAAATTGTTATTACTTTTTGAATTAGCGATAACACAAGTAGCCCAGACTTCTGCTCATAAAAATGGTTGACTTTTTGTTACAGTCGTCATTGAACAAAGAGTTCACACATCTCCCATCGATGATGCTTATTTTATGGGTTAGTTATAAAGTTTCCACAATTCACATATCTATTTTTTTGCGAATTACGAAATATCCAATTTGTAATAATCATTGACACCTAAAAATATCATAGAATTCCCAATATTCTGCTTGAGTAATTACCCACTAATTTTTATTTGGAATGGTACATTAACTCATTTACTGCCCACTTGGTAAAATTTCCGTTTGTATATATATGTGATGCCTTAATGTAAAAAAAAAAAAAAAAAAAAGGTGACGTGTGAGTGAGAGTGACAAAGAAGGCATGGGTTGGGGCTGGTGAGTGGTGAGGTTTTATTGACAGAAAAAAACGTGTAGAGATTCCATTTGGGAGCTTCCCAAGGTCACGACCCAAAAAATAGGGGCTGTGGGCAGCGCCGTTTAGCTTTATTTTTTATGGACCTTATTATACTTGTTTAAGGGGTCCTATGCTATATACATGGAATCACATCCTTATGAATAATTTCTTCTTTCAAGTCCGAACTAGCTTATCGCATCTCGACTGATTTCCTTTATAGTCTGTCAAGGGTAGTTCATCTATGTAGGGACTGTGGATTTAAGAAAAATCACTTCTTACGATCTGACCCCCAAAATCGAACCTTAGTCAATTTTATGGAAAGTAAACCATGAACCAACCGGAGTAGCTCTCGGGGCTACATCCTTATGAATAGTTATGAGCCTAACCATGGATACACCACCTTGTGTGAGACTCATCTCAGAATCCCATACTAAATATCGGAGTCGTTTAATGTTTTTTAACTATTATTTTATAGGCACTTTTCTTAAAATAAGCTCATTTGTATGTCGGAAAGGCTTGATCCATTCATTTAATTTGTTTCCTAGGAAATTCAGGAACGAAAATCGATCAAACCTTTACCAATACTTGAATGAGTTTATTTTTTTACAAGAACTCATAAAAACATATTTTAAATAAGCCGAATGGCTCCGATTATTAACGCGGGACTCAATGAGTCTCACGAGAGCTGATATATATTTGGCGTACATCAAATGGTGTACTCATAGTTATTTTTTTGGGTTATGAATAATGCTATAAGCCTTAGTTAAAAGGAAAGTTCCAGTTGATGAACTTTGCCCGGTATGTGGGTTGTCGGACGAATCTGTTTCGCATATACTCTTCCATTGTGAACGTGCGAGTAGAACTTGGCTTTTGTCCCCCCTGCGGCTCAGACCAGAATAAAAAACAACAAATTTGGGACAGATTTGGACTTTGCTAGCGAACTTGAATGATGGGGCTGATATGAGGGATCGACTCGGCTTGTTTGCTATTGTGGGATGGCACATTTGGAAAGCGCGGAACCCTGGGGTGTTTAAGAGAGAATGGGTAGAGGAAACACAAATAATCGGCAATGCTCTCAGTGAATTTTCAGAGTTTTGCGCATTAAAGACTCAGAGGCATGACAACATAGTGGTGCAATCGCATGAGGTCGATAGGTGGAATCCACCTTCGAGGGGTGCTTTTAAGATTAATGTGGATGGAGCTCTTGATAAGATTCACAGGAAGGGTGGTGTCGGCGTTGTTGTGCGAGATGAGATGAGACAGATTGTGAAGTTGGCAGCCATCCCTCTTTCTAATGTTTGGGTGGCAGAAATGGTAGAAGCTTTGGGTTTTCGAAGTGCCTTAGAAGTGGTGCATGATCGTGTGGGGGACAATTTTGTGATGGAAGGTGATGCGCAAGGGATCATTCAGATGTTTCAAGGAGTGACGTGTCCTAGTTCTAGTGTGGGCGTAGTCATTGTACGTAGATGTTCTTAATTTAGCTCGTCTATTTCATTCTATTTCATTTTCTTTTGTTCGTCGTAATTTTAATAGGGTGTCCCATGAAATAGCCAAGTATGCCCTATCTGTTGAGCTTCCTGCCACTTGGGAAAGGGATTTCCCGGACTGGGTATGTAGAATAGCGTCTCTGGATGTTTCGTAATTTCTCGTATCAATAATACCCCTATCGATTGACAAAAAAAAGAAAGAATAATGCTATACTCTTCGTTAATCATATCTTGTAGATTAAATAATGCTATCCATATCACTTTAATATGTTTTGTCAAAAAATTCAAAGGGGGGGTTTGGTTTAGTCAGGGTAATTAGTGGGAAGAAATTTGGATTCTCCTTGGTCACGTGAATGGCCTCAAAATCAGGGATTGTGCTCATAAAGCTACCCTTCCACTCAACGCTTTACCACCAAATACTTGTTTATCATTTGGACTCGGATTGTCTGCGGTTACTTTGTTGGATGGCCCTATGCAATTCGTGCGCTTTGGGCCTATCATAGGTCTCACCCCTAAATTTTGATGATCATTGTAATAGATTAAGTATCTAAGAGCGTGTTTCACTAATTTTTTTGCATGCTATAATTTTTCTTGGCTTTTTTTTTTTTGTACTTTCCCTAAATTTTTTGCATGCTATAATTTTTTTGGGGTTTTTTTTTGTACTTTTACAACTTCGTTTATCTTTTCATCGTAATTTTTGGAATTAATCATACATCATGACGAGGTGAATCATAAAAGTATACAATTGCATACCGAAATTAAAAAAAAAATCATATAAGAGTACTTATATACAAAATACCAGTTATTTGGCATTTTTTCGTCTTGTTGAGCTGAGCGATTAATCAAAAAATTAAAATATGAACCTAACAAATTTTTTTGGAAAACTCGTTTAAATAGTCAATTGATTGAAATTTATTCTCAATTTTAAAAGAGTTTTAAGAAAATCAATGAATTGGCAGTCTACATTTTTTTTGGATAAAAAACTTAATTTTGCATATGAATAATTCAATGGCTATAACCTTACGCAATGACCGGTTCAGATTAAAACCGACTATCATGAGCAGACAATCTAGTGCTTCCTATACATACATAGGTAGTAGGTACACACACACGTGTATAGCTTGGGACAAGGCTTGTTTTTTTCCCTTCATCTCTATGCCAATTTTTCCTCCAAAAACCTACTTTGATGATTTTAAAGTGCAGGATTGGTCCATTTTTCTTGGTAGGCCCCACTTCGTAGATAGAGAGTTCCCTAGCCACTTGATTAATGACCCCCATCATTGATCATGCCGTCATGGTCAAAGTTGATTTCTAATAAGATGTGTATAGGTTAAGGACTTTTTAGATTAGGCCATCCCCAATTTGTGGAGCTATAATTATTTATAGTCATAGATACAGCTCCGTCATGATAATGAGGGACATTAATGTCTTTAGATGAAATGGTTTTGACATTTTTTCCACTAATAATCATCTTAAACTTTTGGAATCGGGATCCTCTCATGTGTGGGTCACTCGTGTGATTTCTTAAGTGTTGTAAAACGGGGCTCACAATGGATCTATCTGATGATTCGAACTGTTCAGTTATAAGTCTCAATGTGTTTATTGTGCATGCTAAAATTCAAGTCAATTAGATATCGGCAAATATTTGGTTGATTCATATTTGTCTAACGAGAAATAAAAAGTCAGAGTCCAGATGTCTATTACTATCGTGATAAATATGCTTCATTTACCCAAATATTGATGTTCGTTTGATCCAATTTTTGCATCATATGACTAACGCAATGAGCCGAAAACTGAACGGCTCGGATAATCATGTTCGGATCATTGATATTTATCAGTGCAAATTGCTTCCATCCCAAATTTCTAGTGCAGATTGATCGGTATACTTGACGTTTTTATATTGCTTATATTTTTCAATCTATAATATTTTCTATGATTTTGGAAACTTTGGTTAACAAACTAATCAATATTTATCGAATAAAATTCATATTTCATATTTAAAATATTATATATTTAAAAATAAAAATTCTATGAAATGTCCAGAATAGACGAAAAATTTTGTACAGAGGGAGTAGAAATTTAGGCCACAAAGCAATTAATATGTATATTTAACAAGACATGTTAGTATTTGTTAAGTACTAAGAAAACTAAAGGAGCAAATAATACAAGTATACAACCAACCAGGCAACTATCCGATCAACGTTTCAAATTGACAAAATAATACCAGGCTACTAGCCGCACGATAAAATGTTCAAAAGTTTAAGGTTGTAAATGAGCTGAGCTCTGTAGAACTCGAGATCAGCTCGTTTAGTAAGCAAGTCAAAAATCGAGCTTGAGTTTGGCCCGTTCGTAAACGAGCCGAGCAAAGGTAATTTACTTAATGAGCCTCCTTAAATGAGCCGAACCTTTATATGTGAGTTGAGCCTTACCAAGTTAGTTTACTAAATGAGAACTCTGCTTGACTGCAAAACAAGTTGAGCCGAGTCTTAACAAGTCAAACCACGAACCGCTCGCGAGTAGCTCAATTCATGCAACCCTATTCAAAACTGGCTAAACGAACGTTAGTGGAGGCTGTGGAGCCCTTCAAATTGTTATGAACGTAATGGAGTACAATTTTCTGCCCTACATTATATTATAATATAGGAGATGCATAGCAGACTTTTGCTTTATAAAATACAACATATAATATAGTGATTCTCCACTAAAGTCTATATTCTCCATAACTAATGCCATTTAAAAAAAAAAAAGGAGTTAGATATGTCAAAAGATTGTTTCAAAAAACATATAATAAATACACAAATGGCATTGGATCTAGCCCTAATTGCAAATTCCGATGGATGCTCTTAAATTTGTCAGGTCAAAATATTTTAGTAAGAATGCTAATCCACGCGCTAACGCGGTGCGTGCGTAAAACGCGCCATAATTGGTTGAATTTTTCGATAAATAAATAAAGTGAGGAACATTTGGTTAAGATAATTTTGTTTTTTTCGGGGTGTTGAACCACGCTTAATTATGCGCATGGAATGGGATGCAGGCAGGGCTTGCGTGATTAGCAATCTTCCATCATAATTGATCACACTTTGTTGTCTGTTTAAGCATAATAATGCATCAATTTACACTTGTTGGATTGAGAGAAAACACAAGCCATTGGACTTCTAAATGTTGCCAGAATTATTAATGCTTGAGTTTTCCCATACTTAGCTCTCTTTAAATTTCGACAAATAATCTTGTTTATTTAATCTATAGGATATACATGTATGTGTATAAATGGTAGATCCCAGGGACGGACGGAGGGACGGATGAGTCTAGGCGACCGTTGACCTGTCCAAATTATAAAATTCTCTTCATAATTGTAGTACTTTTTCTTTTTTATTTCGTAAAATCTAAAACACGCCCATCTTTGTTTGGTTTTAAGTTTAGTTTAGTTATCTCTCAAAGTTTTCACTCTGTCGTCATCCGTGTTTTTTTGTCTTTAATAAATTTTTTATTTATTTTTTACTTTTTGAATGCCTATTGTGTATCTCTATTCAAAAAGTAAAAAAGTTTGTTAAAATGTTGAAAAAATTGACTAAAGAAGAAAAATTATGCAATCCTATACAAACTTTTATCTCCAAAACTTATCTCAGAATTACCAACCAAACTTAGGAGGTGTTCCACTAACCTAGTTTTTTGAAAAAACTGGTTTTTCGCGGTTTTTTTATGTGATGTGTTGTGAGAGAATGACACGTCTCGGTGTTTGGAAAAAACAGTTTTTTGTTAATGGAACACCCATAATTTGAGACTTTTATACTTCTACATAGAAATAGAACACTAGGTACGTATTTTGCTTTGGAAATAGATACAAGTGCACAATATTCACTTGTGTAGTTTTATATATATATGATCATAATGTGTAATTGTACAGGTTGATAACAAAAATATGATAAATAATTTGCTTTTTTTTTTTTCAAAATTTGTAATGGCGTAATTGATGACATGTTAGTATGTTTTAATTTTTTTAGGCTCCATTTGTTTCGACATAAAATATTTTTCAGAGTAAAATATTTTTCATGTAAAATGATTTCACCAAAAATAACTTTTCCCGTATTTATTTTCGAGTGTTTGGTTGGTAATCAGAAAATATTACTGCCTTGGTAACAAAACTTAATTTTCTCCAACATTCATTAACAATAATCAAGTTATCCTTCAATTCGAAAGAGACAAATTAAGGAGGAGAGAGAACAATTGGTGATAGGGGAGGGAGGGAGAGAGAGAGAGTTGATTTCAAGTTTGAGGAGAAGAGAGAGAGAGTTGATTTCAAGTTTGAGGAGGAGAGAGAGAATGAGAGTCTTGGGCCAAATTAGAGACCGAAGCGGTGGTGTAGATAGTTGTGGCAGCGCGCACGGGAAAATGACTTACGAGATTATCACCGTAAGTCAATCTACCACCATATCCCAAAAAAAAATTATAGGAAAAAATGATTTATGTATGATTTGTACAATAAAACACTGGAAAATAAGTAAAATATTTTATAGGATAATATTTTACGGTCAAACAAACGAAGCCTTAATGTTCGCCCATTCAACACTTACATTTTCGTCAATCCCTTGACTCGCTCCACATGGATAATAAAGGTGTTTTTTTTTTTTTTTAGCCAAAAGAGAGAATTTCCATACAACCAGCAAGCAGGGGAACAAACAAAGTAGCAAAGTATTAAATTACAGACCAACAACAAAAGTAAACAAAAATCAGGAAGCGTCATGGATAAGTTGGCCTCCATCCCCTATATCTGGATGGAGAATGAACTCAGCGAGGGCTTGTCTGGCAAGGAAATGACATCAACCTCTTTTCGTGAAATTTTGGAGATCTTGCAAAAAGTGAGGCGGTAGATCTCCATGATAAGGTTGTCAATCAAAAAATAGTCCTTGTGATGACTATCATTTCTCCCTGCTAACTGCATGACAACATTAAAACAATCAGTACGAATATAGACAATATTAAAGTTATGTTTTAGAGACCATGTAACTACTTCCCGGAGAGCAAGGAGCTCAGCTTGGAGAGGGCTATTGCTATACGAAGAAACGACCATTTGGAAATCAGAGTTTTGTTAGGTAAGTTGGCAATAAAGCCCAGACCGCAGTAAGGATGTCTGTCCTTCCATGCCCCATCAATACGCAGGATCCATGAGTTTTGATGCGTGATCAAAGATGGGTAGTGCTTAATAATGAAAGAGGGAAATTTGCAAGGCGGCACTATTGAAGTGCATTGACTGTGGTTGTGCCAGGAAGAAGCTTTGTGGAACCAATGGGAGGTTTCCCTAGCCATTGCCACAACAGCCTGAGGGTTAAATTGGAGATTTGAGAAAATTAGCTGATTTCTATGCTTCCAAATAGACCACAAAATAGAGACAAAGGGGAAAACCTGTTAATTATCCTTGTGGAAGCAGATGATGCGGTCCATCAACCAGTTCTTAAAAGATGTTGTCATTGTAATACCCAAAGTGGAGTAGGGAAGGCCCCCATCGTTCCAAATATTCCTCATGAGATTGCAGTAGCAGAAGAGGTGATCAATAGTTTCATTATCAGTACCACATAAAGGGCAAGTAGGAGGGATATTATGCAATCGGGTACGAAGGCCACCGCGGACAGGGAGGATGCCCTTAAGGCACTTCCACATGAAAACTTTAACTCGCTCAGGGAATCCCAAGTTCCAAACAAGGTTCCGTGCGTTATGTCCTTTATGAATCCAGGAAGAAAAGATCGAGGAGGGACGACTTCTTCTGTGTTGATCATATAAAGACCTATAACCAGATTTGGTGTAGTATTCTCCTAAGAAGGTGTAAGGCCAAACATATTGGTCTGGGCAGCTAAAGGTTAGGAGGCTAATTGCAAGAATCTTGGGGACCAGAAAACGAGGGAGGAGGTCATGAACTTTATCAATGTCCCATATCAGCCCATTGGGAGAGGGGCTAAGTAGAAAGGAGACAGTGAGATCATCTGAACCAGCATAGGGGAGAAGCTGACTGAGTGGAATATTCCAGTCCGGAATCCATCTATCATGGAGAAGATTTATGGATTCTTCGTTGCCAACTTTCCAGGAAATATGATCGGCAATCAGGTCACAACCATAAAGGATGCTTTTCCAAGCCCAAGAGGAGTTTGAGTGAGGTTTGACCTTCAGAAAGTTGACTTTTGAGCAATATTTCGGTAGGAGGATTTTAGAGATAAGGAGGGATGGGTTATTAAGAAGTCTCCAACATTGGTTTGCTAAGACGACTTGATTGAAGAGTCTCATATCCTGGATACCCAAACCTCCTTCATTCTTGTAGGCTGAAAGTTTTCTCCATGAGAGCCAGTGAATAGGTTTTCGATCCCCAGTTTTCCACAAAAAAAAGTAGCAGAGATGGCATTAAACTTGTCATAGGTGGAGGTTGGAATTTTGTAAGAAGAGCATAGATAGAGCGGAAGGCTTGACAGAACGGATTTAATAAGAGAAAGCTTCCCAACTTGAGATAAATCATCTTTCCAGCCCGCAAGAGACTTGTGGGCCTTTCCCACAATGAAGTTAAAGAACTCGCGCATGTTAGGTGAAGTAGTGAGAGGAAGCCCCAGGTATGGAACTGACTCAGAGCTGATGGGGACATGAAAAAAGCTACAAAACCTTCTGGAGAAGGTAGGGGGAACATTTGGGCTAAAGGTAATCTGAGACTTTTGTCAGTTAATGCATTGTCCAGAGAAGCGACTTAAATTGTCTAGAGCTTGTTTAAGGAAACTGATAAGCCCCCAATATTGTAGATAACCGGGGCTTATCTCGCTCATTTATTTCACACACACACACACGCGAATTCGCGCTTAATTTGGTTGCTATGCGTGTAGTGGTGTTTTTGTTAAGTTACAGGTTAAACAAGGACAATGAGCGCGTTTGATGCGCATTGAGATGCGTGCCACATTACCGAGGGCCACGTGCCCCATGGCATGCCTACATCGGGCCTCAAGAGCGAAGGAACGACGATTCGGCTAAAGGCCCGGGGATTCGGAAGGTCATGATTCAAGTCGGTGCTTTGAAGTCGTGTCTCACGCTCATCAAAACTCCCAGTGGAGTCCAGGAGTGAACAAGAACTCACAAGACCAAGGATCATCTTCCCCGAGGGTCACACGATCCATTTGAGTTCCTTGGAAGAAATCCGGAAGCACGCAATTCAAAGGGGGTGAAATTCAAGCCAAGGAGAAGTTGGATTGATCCAAACTTGAAGTGGATTGATCCAACTTCATTAATTCTCCAGCAGAGCCTTTTGGATCGATCCAAAGAGGGTTTGAATAAATCCAACTTCTTCAATTTTTCACAAGAGGCTTTTGGATCGATCCAGAAGTATGTTGGATCGATCCAACTTCACCAATTCTTCATCAGACCTCTTTGGATCGATCCAAAGAGGGGTTGGATCGATCCAGACTTGGAAATTTAAGCACCAGCAACATTTGGATTGATCGAAAGGAAGCATGGAGCGATCCAAACCCACCCGTAGAGCATCTTTCAAGCTCTTTTTGCACTTTCTATTTATGGAAACTTTAGGTAGTTGTGAGGACTTTATGTAACTTTATTAGAGAGAGGATGGAGGGGATTAAATACACTCTTCTCTCTCCTTCTCTCATACTTCTTACCCTTTTATTTTAGGCTAGTTTATTTTGCTCTCCCCTCTCTCCTCCATGGAAGAGGTTTGAAGCTCTCTCTCTCTCTAGTTTTTCCCATGTAAGTGATTGTCTTACGTTAATTTCACGTGTATTAATCTTGTAGCTTTTGCTTAGACCTTCCTAGTAATCTAGTTAATTTGCATTTTCATCAAGTTTTTAGTGTTTGTGTTGTTCTAGTCATTTCCTTCCTAAACTCAAGTTAGAAAGTGTTCTTTGTGATTTTCTTAAGGTTTAAAGTTGTAGGCTAACTTAGGATCTTCTATAAAAATCAATTTTTAATGCCATTTGTCATGTTCTTTATTTCCTTTATAAAAATAGTCATGTTTTACTTAGTAATGATCGAGTAGTCGTTATAGGATCGGTCATGGGGTGATTAGCACCCCGTGACTTAGGTTTATTCGCTCTCCCCGCCATAACGCAAACATCGTTTGTTGAACAAAGAGATAGGATTTATTTTACGTACCAAAACTCAGGTTTGTTAATCTCTTTGATCACACGTAGCCAAGGGTTTATCTACTTGGCCCGTGTGATGCTTACAGCGATGTCAATTCGGTCGTTTGCCAAATTAACCAAAAATCCTAATCTTTGATAAACACCATTTCTAGTTGAATGAGTTTAAATTCCAAACCTTCCATTCGGGAATGTTTAACAATATCCCCGAGCCGGTCATTTTAGAGGAGAGTGAATCGACCTAAGTCATGGGTGTTGTGAACCTCTTGACTTAGCCTTGTTTTAATTAGTCTTTTTAATTTCGCGTCATCCACGGAGTTACGTGAATTTCACCCACAAATCACAAGCCAAGTTTGACGCTTTAAGGCTAAACCATCATTCGTGAAACAAATCATCACGCGCAGCGCATTCAGTCTCTGTGGACTCGACCCGGTCTTATCGGTTTTGATGCTACGCGACACCTAAACCCTACGCTTGGGGAAGTAACTTTTGCAATACAATCCAAGGTCGCAAGCAGAAACCATAGCTTTCGAGGGAGGGCTCAAAAAATATAAGGCAATCATCCGCAAAGAATAGATGGGAAAGGGAAACACCATTCCTAGAAAGCTGTAGGCCTTTGCATTTGCCTTCTTCATTCTGCTGGTTAAGGACACAGGAGAGGGACTCTAGGTAAATGATGAAGAGGTAAGGGGAGAGTGGATCCACTTGACGAAGGCCTCTTTGAGGGAAAATTTTCTCTGACGGGTTACCATTAAGCAAAAGGGAGAAAGAAATAGTAGAGAAACATTGGTTGAGGAGATTGACCCATCAGTCGGAGAAACCCATCTTATGGAGAGCATGATCAAGGAAACGCCAACTGACGCGATCAAAGGCCTTACTCATATCCAATTTGAGAGCGGCTTTGAACTTTCTTCCCGTTTTAGAGTGCTCTATCAGATGGGAAAATTCATAAGCCAACAGGGAACTATCTGAGATTAATCGGCCACGAACAAAGGCGTTATGAGATTGGAAAATATAGCGCGGCAGGATATGCTTGATCCTATTAGCCAAGGTTTTGGAAATGATCTTATAGATGACATTGCACAAGCTAATGGGTCTGAACTCACTAGGAGTTTTGGGGGAGGGAAATTTTGGGATGAGGGCAATATGTGTGTAATTAATCTCCTTGAGTAATCTCCCTGAGTTGAGAAAAGAAAGAGCAGCCGAGATAACTGAAGGGCCAACGATATCCCAAAAAGAGTGGAAGAAAGGTGTTTGTAATAGCTATGAGAACATTTTTGAGATAAGAATTAAGAACTCCATATTGTGCAACTTACATTCTTAGAGAAGTAAATACTACATAAATGTGCTTTAAAATAAATTGGTCGAGAAGCCTCATCTCCTAGGCAAGTCCAGTTTAGCAATTTTTAGGCCCATCCAAGACTTATAATGATAATTTGAATTGTTTATTTTGTACGTAGAGTTTATCGAAATCTAGAGACGAGCCTAAAAATAGTACTCCCAATGACCAAAGTAGCGAGTGAGAAAGAAAGGGGATTAGAGATAAATGTTGTGTCCCCGAAACCGCTCCTATATATATATATATATATATAAAGGGGTTTAGAATTGGTGGAAGGAGAACAAATTAAAACACTGACTTGGGCTTGGAGCTAACAGCTCTCACTCTCCTGTGTTCATTACTGGTTTGTGTTTAAAAAATTCAAACCTCAACTAAGCAATAATGTACAGCTGTTAAATGTTTAATTTAATCTTTATGTGCGCGTGACCCAATACCCAATCTAACCACCTGACTAATCTGCCCTCCTTTCAAATGTTTAATCTTTCTGTATTCATGTAGGAGGAGGGATATATGATACTCTCATGTGCAACTCTAATGTGGTTTCTCATGCTCAAAACGAAACTCACCATGGTTCTAGTATTTGCTTATATCCAAGGTATTTATTTTGTAAATCAAGATTCGTTTATCCTTAGAGTAAATATCAATGTTTTTCAAATATGAGAATTTGTCCGATCGACAAGAGAAATGGACATTCCTTTACTTTTCTATGAAAGAAATATGTTACAAAATCTTTAAGGATTTTCGAGTAACTTATTATTTTTGTAAGAAGAACATATTGAGAACTACAAAATAAACGACTCTAAAAACATCACATATGTAAGAGATATTCACACGAAAATAAAACGTGAAAATATATATCTTGATTCACACATGTACGTTGTTGGAATTGTATGGTGCAAATCTTGATGTAAGCCTACTCCGTGCTATTTCAATGATCTGAGTCGCTTAACTTATCAAGCCTGCTTAAATCTTCCATAACGAAAAAAAACAAGTTGATCAGATATTAGCATATACATCTTTCGTTACAAATAACTAGGGCGTATAAATATTCAAACTTCGAAAGACAAATGTGTTTCGATTGCATAACTAACAAGCACGCCTAATCAATACTTCTACTACAATTTTTCATAAGTGTTCAGCATTTCCGGTACTATAAAATGAACTGTTCAGATCAATTATCACAACGTACCAGTGATGAGTGCACATTACGTCGAGTGCACCGCTCCCTCCGATTTCGATATGCATAGAATCCAAGTCCATATATCTATATTATTATACTCTACAATTTACCATTTTACAGAGAGTGAGAGAGAAGTCAGGCATCCTAGGTGGGGATGGTGGGAGGAGGTGGTGGGAGTGGTGGTGCAGCAGCAGCTCTCTGCCCCCTCACTCATCTCTAGGTATTCCCTTCCCCCTTTCCCTCCCATTTCTTTATCAATTTCCCTTCCTCAACTGTCCGTTTCTCCTTTGTTTCCTTTCATTTTTTTACTACACAGATTGCTCTCTCTCTCTCTCTCTCTCTCAAATCTTGAGTAGTTCAAACCAAACAAAGCCTTAAAAGTTAAACCCAACTTACATATACATAGACACAGATACAACTATAGAGATAGAAAGAGAAACCCACCAAAAACCCAGAACCCCAAAAAACCAAATGCCACAAACCCAAGAAGAAATTTTTGGAAATTGAGGCAAATGTCTATCCCCTTCCCAAGGCATTCCCTCTCCCTCTTCTTCTCCCCCTTCCCAAAACCCAAATCAAATAAGAAACTCAAACCAAATCCTTGTCTCTCTTCTTCTTCTTCTTCATTCTTCTGCTTCACTCTGTTTTACTTTTCTACCCTTTTCACCTTCTCCACAGCAAACCAAGAAGCTTCAATACTGCTGTCATGGCTAAACACCTCACCACCACCATTACCTTCCACTTTGAACACTCAAAACCCCAACCCATGCAACTGGACCTTCATCAAATGCAACCCACAAAGCTACATAACCGAAATTACCATCCAGTCCATCCCACTCCAAATTCCCTTTCCGTCAAACCTCTCTTCGTTTCCTTACCTCACTAAACTCACCATCTCCGGCGCAAATCTCACCGGACCAATCTCCAACGATTTGGGTAGCTGTAGCTCGCTCACGGCAATCGACCTCAGCTCAAACAGCCTCGTGGGACCCACTCCTCCATCCATTGGGAACCTTAAACTGCTCCAAGACTTGATCTTGAACTCCAACCAACTCACCGGAAAAATCCCAGTTGAGTTAGCCCAATGCCAGAGCCTGAAAAACCTCCTCCTGTATGATAACCAACTCGCCGGGTCGATCCCGGGTGAACTGGGTCGGTTGACGAGCCTTGAAGTTCTTCGTGCGGGAGGTAACAAGGACATCAGTGGAGAAATTCCAGACGAGATTGGAAACTGCAGCAACTTGACGGTTTTGGGTTTGGCTGATACCAGGGTATCCGGGTTGATTCCGAACTCACTGGGTCGACTCAGTAAGCTTCAAACTCTATCCGTTTATACAACAATGCTGTCCGGTGAAATCCCAGCTGAGATCGGTAACTGTTCTGAGCTTGTCAACTTGTATTTATACGAAAACGGTCTTTCGGGTTCGATTCCGAACTCACTGGGTCGACTCAGTAAGCTAGAACAGTTGTTTTTGTGGCAGAATGACTTAGTGGGAGAAATTCCACAAGAGATTGGGAACTGTAGTAACTTGAAACTGATTGACCTTTCTTTGAATTCCTTATCTGGGTCTATTCCTGTGTCTTTTGGTGGTTTATTTGAGCTCCAAGAGCTAATGCTTAGTAACAATAATGTCTCCGGTTCGATCCCTTCCGTCCTTTCGAACGCGTCTAGTTTAGTCCAGTTACAACTCGATACTAATCAGTTTTCTGGTTTGATTCCATCCGAGTTGGGTTTTTTGAAAAATCTTGCTGTGTTTTTTGCGTGGGAAAATCAACTGGAAGGAAGCATACCTTCTAGCTTAGCAAACTGTGGTAACCTCCAGTTACTTGATTTGTCACACAATTCTCTTACGGGAATTATTCCTCCTGGTTTGTTTATGCTGAGGAATTTGACAAAGCTTTTGTTGATTTCCAATGACATTTCGGGTACAATCCCCGAAGAAATCGGGAATTGTACCTCTCTAGTGAGGCTCCGATTGGGTAGCAATCGGATCACGGGTCAAATCCCTATTGGAATCGCGGGTTTGACGGGACTGAACTTTCTTGATTTGTCTGGAAACCGGCTTTCTGGGCCGGTTCCGGACGAGATTGGGAATTGCACAGAGTTGCAAATGGTGGACTTGAGTAATAACACATTGCATGGTCCCCTGCCTAATTCACTTTCATCTCTTTCTGGTATACAAGTCTTGGATTTTTCGAGTAATCAGTTTACGGGTCAGATTCCAGCGAGTTTTGGGCGTCTTGTTTCGTTGAATAAGCTCATTTTGAGCGGGAATTCGTTCACCGGGACAATTCCTCCGTCCCTTGGGCTCTGTACTAGCCTCCAGTTGCTTGATTTAAGCAGCAATGAAATCACTGGAAGTATTCCAGTTGAGATTTGTCAAATTGAGGCACTTGAAATTGCTCTAAACCTCAGTTGCAATGGACTGACTGGGAAAATACCAACCCAAATATCAGCACTCAACAAGCTTTCCATACTTGACCTTTCCCACAACAAACTTGAGGGGGATTTGAGTCCCCTTTCCAGCCTTGAATTTCTCGTCTCTCTCAACGTTTCTTACAATAATTTCACCGGTTATTTGCCGGACAACAAGCTGTTTCGACAGTTACCCGCTTCCGATTTGGCTGGAAACCAAGGTTTATGCTCATTTGGGCTTGAATCGTGCTTCATCGGTGGGACCGGGATGGAGAGAAATGGAAATGGAGTAAAGAGGTCAAGGAGGATCAAGCTAGCACTTGCATTACTTATCACCATGACTATTGCAATGGTGGTGATGGGAACGATCGCAGTGATTCGGGCGCAAAGGACTATCGGAAGCGATGATGATTCAGAGATGGGAGATTCGTGGCCATGGAAATTCACTCCGTTTCAGAAACTAAATTTTTCTGTTGATCAAGTTTTGAGATGCTTAGTTGATTCCAATGTGATCGGAAAAGGTTGTTCCGGTGTGGTCTATCGCGCCGACATGGAAAACGGTGATGTGATTGCCGTGAAGAAGCTTTGGCCTTTGACAACAATGCCTTCACCAGACGGTTTTACCGATGATAAGTGTGGGGTCCGGGACTCGTTCTCAGCGGAGGTGAAAACCCTAGGCTCCATCCGCCATAAGAACATCGTTAGGTTCTTGGGTTGTTGTTGGAATCGGAACACGAGGTTACTCATGTATGATTACATGCCGAACGGGAGCTTAGGGAGTCTCCTACATGAGAGAAATGGGAACCCTTTGGAGTGGGAATTGAGGTATCAGATTCTGTTGGGAGCAGCACAAGGGCTTGCTTATTTACACCATGATTGTGTGCCTCCAATTGTTCATAGGGACATTAAGGCCAATAATATCCTCATTGGTCTTGAGTTTGAGCCTTACATTGCAGATTTCGGACTCGCAAAGCTCGTCGATGATGGTGATTTTGCCCGGTCATCTAATACAGTTGCTGGTTCCTATGGATATATTGCTCCCGGTGCGTACTTTTCATCCTACTTGTATTGAGGTTTGTTTGATAGGAACACAGTTCGCCAACTGAAATGTGAATGCGAATATGAAATGTCTTGAATTGCTTAAATTTTTTAAAGGACAAAAAAAAATGCTTTAAATCTGAACCGCACATTGCTTTTTCTGTGTATTCATCTGTATATGTAGTATCGCTAAAAGTGATTTAGAATTCTTGTGCTAATCTTTGGTATTGTTCATTTTTCAGAATACGGGTACTCGATGAAAATAACAGAGAAGAGCGATGTTTATAGTTATGGTGTGGTTGTATTAGAAGTGTTGACGGGTAAGCAACCGATCGATCCAACAATTCCGGAGGGCCTCCATGTGGTGGATTGGGTTAGACAGAAGAAGGGAGCCATTGAAGTACTCGCCCCAAGTTTATTGTCTAGGCCGGAATCAGAGATTGAGGAAATGATGCAAGCCCTAGGCATTGCCTTGTTATGTGTTACTTCCTTGCCCGAAGACAGGCCTACCATGAAAGACGTCGCAGCAATGCTCCAAGAAATCAAGCACGAGAGAGAGGAGTATGCAAAGGTTGATGTGCTCCTCAAGGGCTCTCCGGCCACCGTGGCCGGCCAAGAAAATAAGAAGTCCGGTGGAGTCCCGGCGACATCCTCATCAGTGAAGGCACTGCAGAGCTTGTACCCGAAAAGTAATAACACAAGCTTCTCAGGGTCCTCACTGCTTTACTCAAATTCCTCCAAAATGGGTTCCAAGTGATGTAACATTTACAATAAACTATAGCTAAGCATTTGAAGGAGTTTGTTTTGGTCATTTTTATCAGTTTCAAACTTGTTTGGTTTTTGGGTTTTTGATTTGTTTGATTGTAAAGAAGAAGAAGATAAGGGGTTTGAGATTTGGTGCCAGTTGATGGAGTAAGAACAAAAGAAAGCCAACATATGCAATTTTGGCTTTTTGAGTGTATTGTTATGAAAAGCTGTTTTCTGGTCTTTAATTTTCCTGGTTTTAAGCTCCACTTCAAGCTTAATTACATAAGTAGGCCCCAATATTGTTGAAAGAATTCAAGATGGAATGTCTGTTTAGGTCATCAAAATAGCTTGTTTTGTTTGGGTTAGGCATAAATGGACAAAGTGAGTTTGCTAGTATGATACTATAACATACTAAGAATAGGGTGTTGCCTTTATAACTCAACGTCCCCACCCAACCAACTTTTTGTCTAAATTGTGAGATCGTAAATCGAATCGAGAATTGAAATAGTTTTTGTCTAAATTGTGAGATTGCAAATCGAATCGAGAATTAAAATGGGTTTTTGTTTTAATTGCTCAGTATATTCGATCATGGTTTTCAAGTATGTTAAAATATATACATTTATGATTTTGGATTAGACAAAAAGTTTTAAAAGGTCACGCTTTCTCATACACATTTGATTACTACAAATGAATTCTCTTGCTAGTCAAACATAGGGGGTGGAAAAAAAATCGACGGGACCCGAACCGAACGAAAAACCGAAAATTCGGTTCGGTGTTCGGTCGGTCCAGCCTGGAAAAAAAACCGAAAAAACCAAAATACATGTCGGTTCGGTTTCGGTTTCCCGGAATTTTTGTCAGACCGTACCGAACGGAACCGAAATACCCTAAAATCATCCCGATTTGGACCGAATTACCCCGAAACCACCCCTATTTGGACCGAAAACCACCCTTATCTCGGTTTCGTGAAATTGACACCACAAAAAATAACAAATCGCAGCCGTCCATCTCAATTTTAACGCCGGACCGAAAAAACCCAAAAAATCGGAAAAAAAACCGAAAAAACCGAACCACCCCGAACCGATCGGTCCATTGTTTTTTTCGGTCGGGATCGGTTCCAAGCAAAATAACCCCGAACCGATTGGTTCGGTCCCGAACACCCCGAAAACTGAACCGAATCGACCGATTTTCACCCCTAGTCAGACAGGTGGATATAGAGAAATCAAATTTTAGATATATCGTACTGAATTGGCGGGTACGTGTCATGAATCATATGATTTTCGTGTTTCATCGATTCACTCCATTGATCGATACAAATAAAAAAACTTGGTATATCGAATCAAGTTAGAGATTTGTATCACGAATCACATTATTCTAATAACATGGGCTAAAAGATTATGGGAAATGATTTTAACATTCTTCTTTTTAGAAATGACATTCCCCTTTTTGTATTCTAATGTGTGTCAATATACGAAATAGTTCACGCATTTTTTGAAAAATTAATTGCATTAAAGGCAGTTAAGTAAATTCACCCACTAAAGACAAAAAGGGGAGTGTCGTTGCAAAAAAATGAATTTTAAAATTGTTTCCCAACATCATCATAATGTTATTATGCAGGAATGAATGTAAATTGAAAATTTGGGTTTTGCTAAAACTTGTACTCTGTGATTTTGACAATTTATAGTGTTTTTGTTACTTAGAAAGTACACTTTGGCACTCCAGTTTTTGTTAAGCACACTCCAATATTATTTAGCTTTTAGTATTCATAACACATACTCCCTCCGTCCCTTTTTAAGTGATCACTTTCACTTTTTGACTTTATTTTTAAATTGTCTATAACTTTCAATCTATAATACATTATGTACTTTTGAAAAAATTGTATTTTAGAACTCATTGATTTCTATAAAACAAGATCCATATTACATATTTTATGTAATATAGATTCAAAATTATAAACAACTTTCGAATCCAGCTGGAATAGTAACATCATCACTTAAATAGGGACGGAGGGAGTATAACATAAGCAGTAAAAGACAAATATTGAAGTGTGGTTATTAATATTTTGAGTGCCAAATAATTTTCCAAAAGATGAGGGAAACATGGACAACATGGATTGAAGCCTTTTTTTTTTTATCTACTCAGTTGAGATATATAATGGAGTGATATTATAGTAGTAGATTTATTTAACATGTGAGTTGTGACAAACAAAAAAATCAAACAAGGGTTTTTGATATGCAATATATAACTATTTACTCTGAAAACAAGAGTGATCAGCCCCAAGGGTTAGTCTGGTTAATTAGTGGATGAATTTGCTCCCCACACAATTGATCAGGGTATAATTCTTAAGGTCAGACTGTAAAAGAGAAATTTATTGTGAATTTCCTTGTTCAAGTGTGGTTAGTTTGCCTTTGATCAAACCGATGGAAAAATTAATTAAGGTGCGCTAGTTGATTCGAACACTCTAATAGTCGAAACAAATAAAACAACTCTGGTAGAGGTACCGACTGCATGGGTACTGATTGGGTACAGACGGTGTGTGGGGCTCTCTTAGGGGTCCCGTACAATTGATTCGAGCCGTTCAAAAATTTTAAAATATTTTTTCAATTGGCCTGGTGAGAAATTAGCTAAAACGGATACTTGTAACTAGTTTATCCGATGTACCCATTTTTCATTCAGATTATAGGTCAGATCATTTGTACAGGACCCGTAAAAGGACACAACGTCTGTAGCTCTTCGGAATTCGGTCCCATCGGTTCCCTTAGAAACTGTACCATTCAATAGCTTTAGTGTAAAATTTCGGAACCGGCGCCGGGGACCCCCTTGTGGGTCCCACATGGTCAATTCGAGCCGTTCATTCATTTCAAAATCAAATTCCGAGCGGACTCACGCGGAAATCAACTCAATCGGACGTTTCTAAGTGTTTGATCTAAAATCACCCTATTTCGTTCGTGTGGAACCCGCGAGTAAATTTCCGAAGCTGATCGGTACACGCAGGGACGGAGCCAAGAATTTCATTACGCAGGGGCAAATTTATTTTCTAAAATACTTCGCAAGGGCGAGCCTATATAATTCATAGGAAAATTCTTGTTTTCCCTATATAATAGTAGAGGTTTTTCTTTTTCTTGCAGGGGCGACCGCCCCTGCTGGCCCCTCTCTGGCTCCATCCCTGGGTACGCGGTCAGTTCATGGGGTCGGTATACTCTGGTACCCTGGATTTACCTAAAATTTCGCCATTCAATACACTGCACCCAGAACCTGTGGATGAGGCCAGGGCCATGGACAAGAATCTTCGTCAAAGTGTACTTCACAAAAAGTAAGTAAAATAAAATGGATGAAGAGATGCCTGAAAGATCATGTGACGATATGACCGCTACTCAATTAGGCCCAAAACGAGTGGGGTCTGTAACCCCCAGGCATTCATGGTATGATGGACTCTGATGGCATCTCTGACTCTGTCTCTCTCACCTTTTCTCCTTTCCTTCCTTATTTGGTAATCCGTTTTGAGAGAATTGATTCCTCTCATATGCAAGCCAACCCAGTTTCATTTTCCAAAGTCTCTTTGACTGATGTGCCACAGCTTTTATTGCTAGGGAAAAAACATTAGTAAACTTATGGGTACATCATCTGGTGTATACCAAAAGCACAATTCGGGGTCCACTTCTGGGTTCAACACAAATTATCGGAGTTGTTAAGGGGTGTTTTGGAAAATTTCATAAAATTAGAGAGTTGATAAACTTATTTTGTGTTCTCAATTAGATAAAATGACTCGAGCGTGTGAGAGTTATAAGGAGGATTGGTAAAATCTAAAAATGGAGTCTTGTTTCTCATTTGCTGAAATCCACCCCAATGAGTTTTCCAAAAGATTTTAGCACCCAAGTGCTAAAATCATGATTTTTCAAATCAAAAAATGAAGTGGTTCTGTATATCGTTTTTCGATTTTTTTGCACCAAACTAAAGTAACGTAAACGTCGATTTTTTTGTGTGGATTATTGATTTGTTTCGACGCGGCGAATCTAAAAAGTAGAAATTTTTTAACCAAATTCAAATTGTTGTGTGTGTAGACTAAAACAATCCAATAATTTATAAAAATTTCGATTATTTTTGTTTTTAGTGAACTTTTACTAAATGAGTTCTGAGCCGACTCTACCCAATAATCAATTTACTGAACGAGTTCTGAGCCGGCCCGACCTTCGAGCACAACCAGCCTGGCCCATGGGCAGAGCCGGTCCGGCTTGGCTCTTGTGGTAACCAGCCAATTCTATAAATGCGATTGCATCACACTTTCACCCTATACTTGAGAGGAGTCCGGAGCCACCCAAGCCCACCAGAGCTAGGTTGGTTATCCATTTTGGACTGAAGGTAATACAAAAACAATTGAAAATTTCATACGGGCAAAGCTGGCCTTAGCCAAAACCTCCAAAGGATCCACAGGACCAGACATAGGGTCAAAGACAAAGTGTGTTTGGGAAAATACAAATAAACACCCTTGGCTGATATCAGATTGAACCCAATTTTTGTCATAGAGGATGAGTATGTTAGAACTTTTAATCACAATAAATATAAAACATCAAAATATAACATACGACACAACACATGGAAATCATGAACACCATTAAGCAAATATATTAGTTAGTAGAGTTAGGAAAATAGCCTGTGAGATTGATGGAAGGCACGACAAGTCGCTGTCCTAAAGCCATATTCGCCTCCCTTCGTGTAGGTTATGACGGTCGAATACCACTCCAAGATACAACCCAGAAATCTCACAGTATGTCTCCACGTTACACGATCCGCGGAAGACGGGGGTGCCAAGTCTTTCTCAAATTGCCCAGAGGATATATAAAATAAATAATGAGAGGAGAGAAGGGAATTTAAGATGTTCAGATGTTTTTAAAAACTCTTGTAGGATAATTCTCTATTTATAGAACTCAATGTGTCTATTCGCAAAAGTCATATCCCTTGTATGAAAGGGCACAACTCTTAAACAAACCTCTTTATTTAAATTTATAAAACTTAAAATCCCAACAATCCCCCACAAGTTTTAAAAATTTAAATAAGGCATAGAGCATATATATTAAATGGAAAAAATAGAAAACATCTGGGCAACATGATACCATACAATGGGCGTAGGTGTCTTTCGGACTTGAACCTCGCTTAGTGTTAACAGTCTTATACTGAAGGAATCTCAGTGAACTAGGTCTTGAACTGGACCCCTTTGACCAGAATTCAACATGTCACACATATGGTATTGATACTGAACTTAGGCGCGGGTTAGCGCTATTAATGGCCGTGCGCTCGTCTTGATTCTCATGAGAGTTTTAGGGAATAGCCCTTTTTCCCACGGTCGCGGCCCCACGACAGCTCTCACTTAGGTGTATCCTCCAAGGATAGAAGTGACGGAGGTCTATCCCGCAATAATTTAAGAGCCTTGGATTCATTTAGGGTAAAACCCTTCCTAACCTGTCACATTTCATCAGCACCAATGTCTTTTAGGGATGAGGGGGAGAACATTTAAAAATTGCTCATGGCATGTCTCCGAATATATTAAGGGTGCTGGTATTCAAGTCACGCAATGCAGATTGTTTCTACCACATTGAACTTCCTTCATGGGATCTCCAATCACAGAAGTTGGGTTACCTCCGTAGGTGACTTCCTAGGGCTTACACCCATCCCTCTCGACATTTAAATTTTATGTATAAAGGATCTAGAACGCGCTAGTCCAGAGGCTATTACTCCTCTCAGGAGTTAAACAATAACTCATATTTATATGCCTCAGTAATTGGCTTCTCAAGCCTTAATCTCCTTTTAATTTAGGAGTTAGACTTTAAGCGCTAACTTTCACGCATTATACTCGAGTACTTATTAAGAAGTGTCGACTCACATTGTATCTTGATTCATGCCGGCTCTATATGGTGCACCTGTCAAATTTTCAAACACAATTCTCCAAAACAAAAATAATTAGTATAGATTTTTCTCACTAAGAGAAAGTTAAGCCAACACCGAATTGTAGTCACATCACAAAACATATATTTTAATTGTGTGTTCTTACAATCCCAACAGAGTACACCGAGACTTATAAAATTGCCGGTTCAGATTGTTGAATGGAAGCATTTTGGTTCTCGTTTTGCGTCTCATAGAAAATCACATGAAAAATAATCACATGAGATGATCTCGATTTCTAAAAATGGAGTCAAAACTTGTTGGATTAGTTTTTTTTGCACTATATTTTCGTTTGAGGAAGGTGTTGAAAAAAGTTTCCGATAAAATGGGAAAAGCATGCTGTTATATGCACACAAAAAAAAAAAAAAACGTATGAGAATATCTGGGAGTGCATTGCAAAATTTGTAGAACATCGAATTATTCTAGTCTTGTAATTTTCGTTTACCTTACTGGCAGCCTATATGGATCATTTTCCGCGACGGCCTTTTTTAAAATAAACTTTTCTAGTCTTTCGCAAAGCGAATCTGGGGAGGTTGTGCGGCAAAACTACTTCGTTTTGCTCATTTTCTTGGTATATCTCCAAAACTTCCAAGAGCCTCGTTTGGAGAGTTAATTTTGGATTTAACCTTTGGGGATTTAGGGTCTTTAGGTAGGGTATAGTAGGTTTAGGCACTTGGACTTAGGCACAGGCCCTTGGAAGCTTCAGAGGTGTGCCAAAAAATAGAGTAAAACGACGTAATTTTGCCGCATAACACCCCGGATCCTCGTAAAGCATAATTATAAAATTGCACTTCAATTATTATTTTTGGGGTCATGCTAACGGGTGTCATAATGCACCCGTTAAGGGTACAAAAAGTACACTTTTGTGAGTCACATTTGTACAAAAAAAATACACTTTAAAAGTACAGTTATACGTTGAATGACACTTAAAGATTTGGATTTTGTTGGCCAAAGAGTTCAATCACCTCCTTTCTTGCCTTCTCTTGCCAATCTAGGTGGATTGCTAGAAGGTAAAGGCTCCAAGCTAGTAACCCATTTGTTGTTTCTTGTCCAGCAAATTGAGACGGTGAGTAGTGATCGTTTCCTCTGGACTTGGGTTTTTGGTTTAAGGATTTATGGGTAATAACTTTGGTAAACCAAGGTAGTTTCGTCATTTTGGGTAGCGCTGCATGAGGAAAAAACACAATTGCGACTTTTATTATAAGGAGGAGTAGAATAGGCAGTAGAAGTTGACTTAACATTACAAGTGCTTCATAAACTTCATAAGCAATTCAACGATGAAACAACCATCTAATACCAAACTCCAAGTCAAGCAGAACATGTTGTAAAGATAATGAATGATAAGCGAGAGAGTACACACAAGAAGCGCACACGTCCACACAATCACTCATATTCCGCTTCAGGAGACGGTTGAAAATTCCTGCAGTTGTTTCAGCATCACAACTGCCAGTTGTAGCTTGCCTTGGTGGCACAATCTCACTGGGTTTTTTTCACTGACGCAGAATGTTTTGGCAAGAAGTATATGTAGGTGGCTGTGATGAGTTCGACTCTGAAACTTTCAAAAGTCGTAACAGTTGGATGTTGTCGTTTGGATGCCATATATTTGAGCCGCCATAAATGTCGGCGCCGGAATTGTGGCGGTGGACGGGGAGAAACAAACAGCAAATTGAGACGGTGAGTGGTGATCGTTTCCTCTGGACTTGGGTTTTTGGTTTAAGGATTTATGGGTAATAACTTTGGTAAACCAGGGTAGTTTCGTCATTTTGGGTAGAGCTGCATGACGAAAAAACACAATTGCGACTTTTATTATAAGGAGGAGTAGAATAGGCAGTAGAAGTTGACTTAACATTACAAGTGCTTCTAGAAGTAGATTAAATGCCACATGTTTCTCAAAATAGGCCTAGATCTATTTTTATGCGTTTAATAACGGTCCGTCAATGATTAAGTAAATGGGCTGGCACGGCACGACAAGGTTACAAAACGGCACGAATAAAGAAAAATGGGCACGACACAATTAAAAACGGCACGACATGGCCCAATTAAGTAAACGGGCACAACACATCACAGTACGGAGCACGGTTGGCACGAAAGAATAGTGGCACGGCACAAGAAGGCATGGCGGGCACGTTTGATACCGCTAGTCTTGAAGCTCTGTGGCACTAGGAGTGAAACGCCATTTTGTTATTTAATTCTGTTCCTTTTCTTTATGCTCCTTCCCAGAAAATGATGAGACTCAATTGTGGTGTATCAACCCAAGGAAATGTCTAATCTTGTGGTGGGTATTTCCTTCGACGACATGTGGAACATATCCCGGATGAGGGATAAGAGGATGAAAAAAGTTCAACGCAATATCTAGGTGCTCATCATGTCGGTTTGGACCCTCGATTTATGTCGTATAACTTGCAGATAATAAAGAATGGCAGCTGATTCTCAAATAGCATCAGGTAACGCTGCAACGTCGTAAGGATCCAACCCGTCAGAAAAATAGGATCATCACCTCCTCTCCTTTCGCTATCTCTAAACTTCATAACCAATTTGACGATGAAACAACCATCTAATACCATCATCTTGATCATTTCATTTGGATTGAGATTGATTGGTTCATCATAGCATTTACGCGCTTCTCATTCTGATGGGCTGATAGCCATGCCATACTTTTTTGAACTGCTCTCACTTTCATAATCAAGAAGTGATTTCAAATATCGTAATTTATGCTCTTTCATCGGCTGTAGGTCTTCTTTACCACGATGATAAGGACCCATTGCAACCATCTCTGGTTGTAGGCCTTCTCATTTACCTTGCGTTGCTTCTTATGGATGCGTATATACAACGCTCTGATTGTGAGGGGGAGAGAAGAGAGAGCTTTTCATCAATTCTAACGGAAAAAAAAATCTAGTTCACCAATTGGTTGCATGTCTACTCAACAACAATTCAATTAATAGCGTGTTCCATACAAAATACTGTAAACTTGTTAGTAAAATTATTCTGAAGCCCCAAAAGCAATTTGAATAATTCTGATACCAAAAAGCAAAGTTGAATATACAATGCCTAGTTAAGATGGTCAATCTTACTTAGCAAATCTTCCTCATGTTTTATTTAGTATTTTCTTGATCTACAATTGGGCGTATGATCTTTTCAACTAATTTGCCATACCCCTCATGAATTTTGAACCCTCTACTCCAAAATAGTAACACTTGTGCGCATAACAATAAAGCAAGAAAGCAGAAAGGGAAAAACACCTTGTCTTACAAAATGGTAGAAAACGACATGGCACGGCACGACACGAATAAAGAAAAATGGCACAACACAACACGACTAAAAATAGGCGCAGCACGATTAAAAACGGCATGGCATGGCACAATTATGTAAACGGGCACGGTACTGAACACAGTTGGCACTGAAGCAAAGCGGCACGGCACGACACGGCGGACACTTTTGACACCTCTAGTCTTGAAGCTCTGTGGCACTAGGAATGAAACGCCATTTTGTTATTTCATTCTGTTCATTTTCTTTATGCTCCTTCCCAGAAAGATGGTGAGACCCAATTGTGTTGTATCAACCCAAGGAAATGTCTAATCTTGTGGAGGGTATTTCCTTCGATGACATGTGGAACATATCCCGGATGAGGGATAAGAGGATGAAAAAAGTTCAACGCAACATCTAGGTGCTCATCATGTCGGTTTGGACCCGCGATTTATGTTTGATCATTTGCTAGAAGTAGATTAAATGCCACATGTTTCTCAAAATAGGTCTAGATCTATTTTTATGCGTTTAATAACGGTCCGTGAATATGGGCCGGCACGGCAAGGCAAGGTTACAAAACGGCACGAATAAAGAAAAATGGGCACGACACGATTAAAAACGGCACGACATGGCCCAATTAAGTAAACAGACACAACACATCACAGTACGGAGCACGGTTGGCACGAAAGAATAGTGGCACGGCACAAGAAGGCATGGCGGGCACGTTTGATACCGCTAGTCTTGAAGCTCTGTGGCACTAGGAGTGAAACGCCATTTTGTTATTTAATTCTGTTCCTTTTCTTTATGCTCTTTCCCAGAAAATGATGAGACTCAATTGTGGTGTATCAACCCAAGGAAATTTCTAATCCTTTGGTGGGTATTTCCTTCGACAAAATGTGGAACATATCCCGGATGAGGGATAAGAGGATGAAAAAAGTTCAACGCAATATCTAGGTGCTCATCATGTCGGTTTGGACCCTCGATTTATGTCGTATAACTTGCAGATAATAAAGAATGGCAGCTGATTCTCAAATAGCATCAGGTAACGCCGCAACGTCGTAAGGATCCAACCCGTCCGAAAAATAGGATCATCACCTCCTCTCCTTTCGCTATCTGTAAACTTCATAAGCAATTTGACGATGAAACAACCATCTAATACCATCATCTTGATCATTTCATTTGGATTGAGATTGATTGGTTCATCATAGCATTTACGTGCTTCTCATTCTGATGGGCTGATAGTAGGGGTGTCCATGGATCGGATACGGACGGATCGGATACGGATCCGATCCGCTCATAGTGGATTATGGTTTTTAAGATCCGGAACCGAACCGAACATTCACGGATCGGTTACGGATCGGATCGGGCGGATTTGACAGATTAAAGAAGGATTATTGAGCGGATTGAGCGGATCGAGCGGATCCGATCCGATCCGATCCGGATCCGAAACCGTCAGATAAGAAATTCTCGATCCGGAACCGAACCGAACATTCACGGATGGATCAACGGATTGTTCGGATCGGTTCGGATTGATCGGATTGGCGGATCGGATGATCCGCTGGACAGCCCTAGCTGATAGTCATGCCATACTTTTTTGAACTGCTTTCACTTTCATAATCAAGAAGTGATTTCAAATATCGTAATTTATGCTCCTTCATCGGCTGTAGGTCTTCTTTACCACGATGATAAGGACCCATTGCAACCATTTCTGGTTGTAGGCCTTTTCATTTACCTTGCGTTGCTTCTTATGGATGCGTATATACAACGCTCTGATTGTGAGGGGGAGAGAAGAGAGAGCTTTTCATCAATTCTAACGGAAAAAAAAATCTAGTTCACCAATTGGTTGCATGTCTACTCAACAACAATTCAATTAATAGCGTGTTCCATACAAAATACTGTAAACTTGTTAGTAAAATTATTCTGAAGCCCCAAAAGCAATTTGAATAATTCCGATACCAAAAAGCAAAGTTGAATATACAATGCCTAGTTCAGATGGTCAATCTTACTCAGCAAGTCTTCCTCATGTTTTATTTAGTATTTTCTTGATCTACAATTGGGCGTATGATCTTTTCAACTAATTTGCCACACCCCTCATGCATTTTGAACCCTTTACTCAAAAATAGTAATACTTGTGCGCATAACAATAAAGCAAGAAAGCGGAAAGGGAAGAACACCTTGTCTTACAAAACGGTACAAAACGACACGGCACGGCACGACACGAATAAAGAAAAATGGCACGGCACAACACGACTAAAAATAGGCGCGACACGATTAAAAACAGCATGGCATGGCACAATTATGTAAACGGGCACGGTACAGAACACAGTTGGCACTGAAGCAAAGCAGCACGGCACGGCACGGCGGGCACTTTTGACACCTCTAGTCTTGAAGCTCTGTGGCACTAGGAATGAAACTTCATTTTGTTATTTCATTCTGTTCCTTTTCTTTATGCTCCTTCCCAGAAAAATTGTGAGACCCAATTGTGGTGTATCAACCCAAGGAAATGTCTAATCTTGTGGAGGGTATTTCCTTCGATGACATGTGGAACATATCCCGGATGAGGGATAAGAGGATGAAAAAAGTTCAACGCAACATCTAGGTGCTCATCACGTCGGTTTGGACCCGCGATTTATGTCGTATAACTTGCAGATAATTAAGAATGGCAGTTGATTCTCAAATACCATTAGCTCACGCCGCAACGTCGTAAGCATCCAACCCGTTAGAAAAATATGATCATAATCTCCTCTCCTTTCGCTTTCTCTAAACTTCATAAGCAATTCGACAATGAAACAACCATCTAATACCATCGTTTCGATCATTTCATTTGGATTAAGATTGATTGGTTCATCATATCATTTATGTGCTTCTCGTTCTAATGGGCTGATAGCCATGCTATACTATTTTGAACTACTCTTTCGTTCATAATCAAGAAGTGATTTCAAATATCGTAATTTACGCTCCTCCATTGGTTGTAGGTCTTCTTTACCACGATGATAAGGACCTATTGCAACCATCTCTGTTTCGTAGGCCTTCTCATTTACCTTGTGTTGCTTCTTATGGACTCTATATATACAACTCTTTGATTGTGAGGGGGAGAGAAGAGAAACTTTTCATCGATTCTAACAGAAACAAAATCTAGTTCACCAATTGGTTGCATGTCTAGTCAACAACAATTCAATTAATAGCGTGTTCCATACAAAATGCTAAGAACTTGTTAGTAAAATTATTCTGAAGCCCCAAAAGCAATTTGAATAATTCTGATGCCCTAAAAGCAAAGTTGAATATACAATGTCTGGTTAAGGTGGTCAATCTTACTCAAGAAGTCTCCCTCATGTTTTATTTAGTATTTTCTTGATCTGTAATTGGGCTGTTACTATTAGCTGTGTATGATCTTTTCAACTAATTTGTCACACCCCTCATGCATTTTGAACCCTCTACTCCAAAATATTAATACTTGTGCGCAGAACAATAAAGGAAGAAAACAGAAAGGGAAGAACAATTTGTCTTATTTTTTTGCAAATTTTTTGTAATCCCTTTAAGTCAACGATTTGTTCCATTTCCAATTTTACTGACACTAAACCTGAAACCTTCTAAAAGACAATTTTGTTAGGTACGTGAGCCTTCAAAATTCCGATAACACTTCTATTCAAGTTGCATTCTCAAACCGTTAAGATTTTGGTGGAATTATCTATGTTTTGCACTTGTTATTCACCTTTCCTCAACTTAAACCTGTCCTCGAAACCAAGGGAGTATTTTATCATTTCAGTACATCCAATCATTTATGTATCATACTCAATGTTGGAATGTATTGGAAGGAAGATGATGAGTAGGATTCCATAGAAGAGGATGGGGGTGGGGATGGAGATGTACATTAGAAAAATTTGTCCAAAGATATAAGAGAAACTTGGTTCAATAACCTCTCAAGATGGGGTGCACACACTTATCACTATGGTTAAAGTTTGTGGTGGATGGTTGTGACAACATCTACACCATCTACAGAGTGGATTTGAAAGAGAAGACATGCGGACTGTTGCAGGTCTTGAGATCTCACAAGTATACCATTTAGAATAATATGACTTGTTTTAGTCATTTTTCCTCAAACATTACACCATATCTTGCACAACCAGAAAACTTATTTCCATTGTCAAATGTTAGCCAAGGTATCCAAAAATGTTCAAGTAAGCGCCATGTCAAACATTCCGTTAGTTATTGGATAGGAAATGGGGCTAGGGTGGGAATTGATGACGGAATGAATAGGTCATGGGTTTAATTGATGTTTATTGAAGTTAAGATGTATATGGGACATTAAGTCCGAAGGTAGGGGTTATTTTTTAATTTTCCCTTGTTTAAGTTGAGACTTCAATACCATTGCATCGTAATTATTTAAATTGAGGCTTCATTATTATCATAGGAGTATTTTATCTTCTTTTTTTGTCAATAAATACCACTGAGGATACACATATAACTCCCTACACTTATTAAGACTTAATGCAACATATCCTCCAATTTTTTGTATCCTAGTTCTAGAGAAATAATGTATTGGCCTTGAATCCTTCCCCTCTTCACAAATTACATGTTCCATTCCTATCTCTCCCTCATGTTCACATCCCCATTTTATCTCTCTACAAAACACACCCCTCTCTCTCTATACACACATGCACACACACATATACATACACTTACCTCTCTTTTTAGGTTTCTATTTATTTTTACCTCCCTAGAAATAATGGGGAGGGACGATCTATACATCCTTTTACCAAGATTGTGCATCGGTGTTACCTATGATCTCTTAAGTATCCAGCGATGGGTCGATGGCGGCAACTACACATGCCAACTGAATTCGTCCCCAACCACAATCTCAAACACCTCATCTGAATCTACCCCAAACTGCTGTCCCCTCTTTCTCAGCCCATACCAACCATCTCCTTCCTCAATTGATAACATACTTATGTTGAAGAATTGGTAGTCTGCTGATAATTGGTCTAATGCTAGTACAAAAATTGAGACTATATAAAAAATTGATTGAAGAGGAAAGAGGTTTCCTAAAAATTGTAAATCTCTTTTTCTCATATGTCGGATTTCTCAATCGAACTACCTGTACGATTTACTCCTCCGGCTAGAAGACTATGTAAAAACATAAATTCAAATCATAACGTTTCAATATAAAACTCATGCCCTCATGTATAATCTTAGAAACTCAAAACTCATACCGACAATTTATGGATTAATTTGCATAGACAAGAACTACACAATCCATATACCAAGTAGTTGCTTAGCTTAAAATAAAATCTGATGTCCTTGAAATAGGAGGATGGAGGGGGATTCTCGAGACACGAGTTCCTAAAATTCGAATTTAGAAAGAATAGGTTTAGAAGATTCTTGGCTGAATTAGAGGGCTTCCATTTGAAAGCATTTCTCAAATTAGAGAACTTGGTTGGGGGGTGGGGAAATGGGGAGCTAGAGGGTGTTGTCGGTAGTGGCATTTTCGGTGACTCCTTAGTGAAGCCGCGTGCACACACATGCTTGGGCACACTCAGAGAGCGCGCTTGTTTCGGTTTAGAGGAGGGTTGGGATTTTGTTGTCGAAAATGTGGCAGCCTAAATATCATGAGGGTTGAGATTTGTTGTTGAAAATGTGGCGGCCCATGACAGGAGATGGGGGAAGATGATCCCACTTCTTGTTTGTGGTCCTGAGTACATAGAGTTATACAAATAATCCCACTTCTTCTTTGGCGTCAAAGCCTCCATATGGCACATTCTGTCAACAAGGTAAAGTGCCACATGGGACTTTTTGTTTCCTTTTTGACGGTGTGGGAGCGTAGGGTGGGATTTAATGACGGAATGAATAGGTCAGAGTTTTAATTAACATTTATTGAAGTTTAGGTGTGTTGAGACATTGAGTCCAAAGGTCTGGGGTTATTTTGAAATTTTCCCCTCGAACAATTATGGAGTCCCAAATTAAATAGAGATGCAACAATAATGAAGAATCTAGAGGGACAGAAGACTTGAGAATCCTTGAATACAAGGGCATGGACACAGCTTGGAAATGGTAGTCATGGTAGTGTTTTATATATTAAATCACAGTTTGTGTGCAATTTATAGATTTATATAGTGTATTACTTGTAAATGATGATAAATAAATCTTATGTCTCGACTCGAACAAGAACACTAAGTAATCTTCCACATGAGCTAAGTGGCGAAACTGCTCTTAAATTTACCGTGCTTAATGGTTGATACATGTGGGCTTAAGTTGTGAACGATTTGGGTTGGGCTGAAGTCCACTTCAATCCCTACTCTCGCCACTTATTTGTGGGTTGGGCTTATCTGTTCTTGTTGGGTTTGTTCCTCCAAGACAAGGCGTCCATGTTAATGAAAATTTGTGGGGCTTGTTTTGAGAGGGATTTACGGGCCGGTACAAAAGACTGGAGTGAGTTCCCTCCGGGTCCAGCCCCATTTCTAAAATTTCCCAGCAAGGTAACTACACCAGTTTCTTCCCAAATTACCCCAAGCGTCTCAGCTATCAATCCACGCCGCCTTTACCATGCGTCGATTTAACTCTGCCGCGCCGCTACCTTCCTCCACCACCGGCTGGATCCACGTTGGGCAAGAAGTTCTTGAAGGAGTCGTCGTCGGGGCAGAACACCGTCGCTCTGCCGTCGATGTTGTCGTCGTACGTTTTCTCGGCGTCGGAGCCCAGCAGAGTCTCGCCAGAGGAAATTCTCAACTTGATCCTCAACCAATTAATTCAACTCTCTGACTACGTTCGCTTTGGTGCCGTTTGCAAGTCTTGGCAAGCAGTTGGTCTCCGTCAAAAGGTAAAACGAAGGTGTGAGATTCACAAACAAGTCCCCATGTTATTGGTACCCGCACCCGCCAAGAAGAACCATAGGCGCAGCTTTTACAGCATCGGCACACAGAATATGTGTGGGGGTCTCTTCGCCGGAGTGAGCTCTTTGGACCTCTAGGAGTGGAATGGGGAGTGCGGTGCAAGTCCGATCCGCCGCTGCTCGCCGGAGGTGATCACCTGCACACGTAGAGAATCACGTTAGTGCCTCGCCCGGACGGTGGTGGTCCGGGAAGGCACTCCGACGATTAAGTCAGTCACCTCACCGGAGTAAGGAGATGCACCAGAGATCTTAGAGAGAGAAGTGGAGTAAAGAGGGTAGTAAATGAGGAGAGAGGAATCCCCCTTGTGGTAGTTGTGGTTGGGTTTTTATAGGCTGAGGGGGCGTGCACCCTACGCGCTCGGCGCCCCCTACGCGCCTGTCATTCATGCCCGGAATGACAGGTGATGTGACCCTTATCCCTGCTGCAGACGCCAAGTCCTGACCGTCGTCAGGGCAGGTGAGTTCGGGTGGTCAAATCAACCTGAGATATCTCCCATCGCCCACGTGCTCCTGCAGGCGGCGGTGGCAGAGTAGGTGACTGCCGCATTAAATGCCTCATCATTGCATATATAGCTTGTCAGACACGCCTCCACCTAATCAGACGGACCCGAGCTCCCGCGCTACCGTGGTCAACCGACTCGGCACGTGCGCGGCCCAGCCCCTCGGGCGCTCGGCACGCCGATCGGCAGAGCCCCCGAGGATTTTCTGTGGACCGAGCTGCGAATGACGCGTCCTCGGCGCCAAGCCGTTCGGCGGATTTTGTTCAAATCAGTATTCGTCCAGAACCGCACATCCGCACTACCCACCGAGGGCACCATGCGCTCGGTGGCATCCCGGCGGATGGGTCTACATTCAGTTTTGCAGATTCTGAGGTAGTGACCCTTCTATCCTTTGATGACGTGGAGGAGGCCCCTGCTGTCCCCCACGAACCCGGCCGCTACAATAGCCCCATCAACTTCCCAAGATGAGGGACGATGAATTGTTGGAGTTGATACGATCGGAACTGCGGTCGGCTAAACGGTGGTCAGGGCACCATGCTCGGAGGGTTGCTGCGACGATCAGGGAACTGACCCTCCGAGACCCTTTATATTGGGCGCTCGGATCGGATAGAGCTCGAAACGTCACATCGAGAAGTGACGTGAAAGGACGCCTGACACACCGTGTCAGGAATCTGTGACGTGTGCCGAGGTTACCGCCACGTGTCGTCGCGTGATTGGTCCGAGCGCCGTCGTGTGGATTCGCGCTCAAACGGTTTAAACTCGGGGACAGGTGTCGTGCGCTGAATGGCTGTCTCTTCGCCTCCCGAGCCGGCGCCATAATGGCCTATATTCAATAGGGGGGGTTACCCCCTATAAATACACGGGGAGCAAGAGAGAGAGTCACCGTTACTCTCTCTCTCTAGCGCCAGAACTCATACCGCCGCCGTCCGCCGCGATCAACCGTTTGCTCCGTTGAAATCTCGACTTCAGGCGAGGATTCTTCCACCAAATCTCAGGTATTGTGTTCTTCCCTTGTTCCACTACGTTTTGTGAGCTTTTTTCGTGCATTTTTCTGCATTTTGGGAGGGTTTTTGGGCGCTTTTCCCTTTGCGTTTTTTCTGCCTCTGTGTTAATTGAGTTTTCCGGCGGTCTGTGCGGCGGAGCGCGGCTGCCGGATTCTGGGCTCGAAGAACACTCATCGTGTTCTTCCGAGCGCGCGACCACCGCACGCACTGTCCTTAGCCGAGAGGTTCTAGCCGAGGGCTTTCCAATTCGTTGGGCTTTCGGGACAGATGACACCCCGCGGGGAGCTCGGCTGGTGCCGAAGCTCGACCCTTCATATTTTCTCGAACTCAAACCTGTGCATATCGCTGATGGTTGTTTCACCCGTGCACTGTAGGTTCCTGCTTGGATGAGCTCGGACTCCTCGGACTCATCCCCAGACGACGTTCTCGCCGATTACAGGTTCGGCAACTTTGTTCAGGACCTCCTTCTCCGAGAGCAACTCAGGAGTCTCGGAAGAGGCTATAGAAGCCGAGCGCACTCCACCCCTCCACCTACCGGAGTCCCTCCACTGAGTATAACCCCCCTCCAAGCCATAACCCCCGAGCGTTGGGCGGAAATGGAAGCAGAAGCACAGCGCGCCGAGAGCGGTTCTCAAGCCACCACCTCTGGACAGGGCTTCCCCTCCAATCCGAACCCTGAAATCGACGCGCCGACCGAGGTGCCTCTCTCTCCCACCATTGACCCGACCGAGCTCCCGAGCCTATCCGGAGACTGGGCCTCGGATGTCGAAGTGATCGAGATCGACAGGGAGACTGCGGGGTTTGACGCCCCCGAGCCCATCGAGGTCCTCGAGGTGGACGCGTTCTTGGCCCAGTCCCCACAACCCGAGGGGCACGTCTCTCACGATGGGGGTGAAGATGAAGGGTCTTCTCATCACAGTGCCGAGCACGGAGACCGAGAGCAAGCCCCCGACGATGAAGAGGAGGCCGATGTCGAGGGGGGCGTCGAGTACGGGCACGGCTGGGAAACGATCCCTCCGCCGAACCCTAGGCACGGGGAATGCAAGTATGTCGACATGTACTTCGACGGTGCCGAGGCCAAGCTTGCCGCGTTCCGAAAGGACTACAACATCCCCGAGGACGTGTCGATCGCGAGGCCAACCGACGGAAAGATTCACTATGTCAAAGGGCAGGTGTTCGTGCCCCTGATGGCCATCACCGAGGGCGGGCTGACCTTCCCCATGCCTCGGCTTCTTCGGCAGTTCCTGGACGTGTACGAGCTCGCCCCTCACCAGCTGGTGACCAATGTGTACCGCATCATCTGCTCGGTGGTGAGGCTATCCGAGCAGCACAACATCCCCTTCCGCCTTGCTGACCTTATGGCGGTCTATACTGTGGCGCGAAGCCCGAATTACGGCCGCTACTACTTCTCGCGGCGCCCCGAGTATCCTCACCTTATCGGTAAACTCTCGGACTCGGAGAGGCATGCCTGCGAGCTGGTAATCGTGGGGGGGAACTTTGACATGGCCCCGGGCGAGGAGTCCAGGTGGTCCGTGCCCTGGAGTCGTGGGAGACCTAGTAAGCCGAGAGCTCATACTTGCATGTTTATATTTTTCATGTGATGTTTATATTTTGATCACCGTACTCATATTTGCATTTTCAGATTGCAAGAAGTTGACGAAGAAGCTTGCCGAGGACGCGGACGACGACGTCATCGACCGGATTTTCAAAATCAAGGACCGCACTGCTCCCGGCGTTCTCGGCTACGTGCCGTCTTACAAGGGCTTCTTGAAAAGAGGCAAGAGTCCCGTGAAGAGGACAGGGGAGCGCCGAAGACGGCTCTTCGACTCTGATCTTCGGCTCTCGGACTTCCACGGCCGTGAGCGCGTTCCGCCGAGCACTCAACATCCGTCTCAATCCTCCGCCGCCGGCAGCAGCCTCGAGACTGACATGGCCAGGTCCTCTGCTCTGAGGGAGGCCCAAAAGCTGGAGCGGGCCGAGAAGAAGAGAAAGGAGGCCGAGAAGGCGGCGAGCCTTAAGCCCGGCCACATCGCCGAAGGGGAGGGCCCGCCGAAGAAGGCTCGCACGACCGAGGCCCCGGAGGGGTCCAAAGCACCCTTGCCAACACCTCCTCCTCCCCAGTCTACCCCGACCGACGTCCCTCCGAGGAGGACAGTTCCCAGGGACAAGCAGGTGGTTTCCCCGACGCCCGGGGATACGCCTCCCCTGGTCGAGAAGGAAGAGCCTTGGGTCCCGGTGATCCAGACCTCGCGCGGCGAGGTCGTAAAGAAGAATGCCAGCGTTCGGGAGAGCCGAAAGACGGCGATGACCCTGCTGAAGGCCCTCGCCCTGCCGAGGGACATGAAGGCCGAATCCAAAAACACGGCCGACAACTACGCCGAGATGTGCACCCACATCGTGAGGGTAAAACTCTAACTTCACATTTCGTGTTTTTTCTCCAAGCTTTTGCCTTCGGCTTATTACTCATGTAGTTTTGATTTTGTTGCAGGCTGGCCAGTCGGCCTTGGCTCTCGGCGACAAGTTATACAAACTTGGCGCCGAGAAGACCGAAGTTGAGAAGAAGCTGGAGGCGGAGCAGAAGGCTCGGGAGAGTCTGAAGAAGAGCGCCGAGGCCCTAGCTGCCGACGGGCAAGAGCTCGAGAAGCAGCTTTCGGAGTCTCGCCGACTCCTGAAGGAGGCCGAGGAGAGGGCCATGACGGCCGAGAGCAAGGTCATGGCCGTCGAAAAGGATCTCCAGCGGGCCAAGGCCGAGAACGATGAAAGCATGGCTGCCGCTGACGCCAACGGCTACGAGAGGGGGAAGCGCGAAACGCTGCAGCAGTTTGCCCAGGAGGCCAATGAGAACGAAGAAAAGGCCTTCGGAAAGGGGTACCTCCTGGGTCGAGCCGACTGCTGGCCCGAAGCCTTCGGCCATGCCTTCAACATCATCTCCGTCCCGGCCGATTCTGCCCTTCGGTCCTCCATTCCTCCCGTGCCCGAGACCGTGGTCCCGAGATGCCCTTCGATGACGACGAGGACGAGGTTCCCGAGGGGAATGGTGAGGCTTCCGAGGCCGCCGATCTTCTTGCTTCCGACCCTCCTGCTGCCGACCAGTGGTCGATCCCGATCCTGAGGCCGCGGCCTAACAAGCTAGCCGTTTTTGTTTTTGTTGTTTTCTGTTTCAAGTTTTTGTACTCGGGCCGAGCCCCCTGTCTTTTCGTAATGAATGAGAATCGCCTTTCTTCTTTTCCTCTTGTCCGTTTGTATCCGAATGTATGAATGTCCCTTGTTTACAACGAATCATGATCGCCGAAACCGGTAATAAACGATAATCATCGTAATCAAACCGAAAAACAAGGTAATAAATGATAGCCCCTGCCGGTGGGGGCGCCGATGTCGTAACGGCACCTTGCCGAAGCAAAAGAATTAAAAAGTTTTCTCTCGGCCCTGCTTGGAAATTTAAGGAAGACCAGCCCCAGATTTGGAAGCCGAGCCGAGAGAAACATCGCGCCGAGCGAATCATCAAAACAATAGCCCCCGGCTAAAAATGATAGGTTGGTCCCGAGACTGCAGGCATCGCCCGAACGCTTGTACGGGGCATCTCCCGAGCGCCACCACCTTATCTTAGGCACGATTGTGTGTTCGAACCGAACGCCACAAATCGCTCCGCCGGATAGTCCTTTTGTTCGAACCGAACATAGATGACCGTTCAACCGAACAGGCCGAGTCGTTCCACCGAACGGAAGTGACCTTATGAAGCCTTTGGGCCGAGGACAAATACTTGAATTGAAAATTGAAAAGTGACAGTCAACTAAAGAGAGGATCTTATCATTAACATTCCGACTCCCAGGCATTACAAAAGGCTACCGAGGGAACGACAAACGTGAAGAAATGATAAACATAAGATCCTAACCGTAGAACTTTCTTAACTTAGAGGCGTTCCAAGGGTTGCTGATTGCCGTGCCGTCCATCCCGGCGAGCTTGTAGGCTCCATAACCGCCTTGGCGGCGATTCGGTAGGGACCCTCCCAATTAGGCATGAATTTTTTCTTGTTCTTCTTTTGCACGACCGCTCGGAGGACGAGATCGTCAATGTTAAAGGGGCGGATGCGAACGTGCTTGTTATACCCCCGAGCGACCTCCTGTTGGTAAGCAGCGTACTTGATGTGAGCCTCGTCTCGGAGGTCCTCAACATGGTCGAGCTCGGCGGCTAAGTGCTCATCGTTCGTGGCAGGATGGAACGCTTCGGTTCGGGCGGAGGGAGCGATAGCGGCGAGAGGGAGGACGGCCTCCGTCCCGTAGGCCATAGAAAAGGGCGTTCGGCCAGTTCCCCGTCGGGGGGGTCGTTCGGTAGCCCTGCAGGACCTTGGGGAGTTCCTCCACCCATTTCCCGCGCTTGTTGGTGAGCCGTCGCGCTTAAGGCCGGCCGAGATAGACTTGTTAGAAGCCTCGGCTTGGCCATTTCCTTGAGGGTAAGCCACACGGAAATTATAGACACGGATGTTCTTTTTCTTACAGTGTCTTGATTGCCTCGCGACGAACTGGGTGCCGTTGTCGGAGATGATAGCATAGGGCACGCCGAACCGTGAGATGATGTTCTTCCAGATGAACTGTTCAACTTCGGCGGCCGTGATGTGGATCAGTGGCTCGGCCTCCACCCACTTGGTGAAGTAGTCCGGGCCGTGATGAGGTGTCGGAACCCGCCGGGAGCCGTGGGGAGGATTCCGACAATGTCGAGCCCCCACTGGGCGAACGGCCATGGACTCGTAACAGGCTGCAGAGACATGGTGGGCTGGTGAAGGATAGGGGAGTGCTTTTGGCACGCCTCACACTTTTTGACGTAATCCTCAGCGCTCTTCTTCATCTTGGGCCACCAGTAGCCCTGGGTCACAGCCCGCTCGGAGAGAGTGCGTCCCCCCGAGTGGCTGCCACAACTTCCCTCGTGGAGCTCATGTAGGACGTTAGGTACCTCGGCATCATGCAGTACGCGGAGGTCAGGGCCGATGTAGGTGCGGCGATAAAGCTGTTCGGTCGGGGAGAGGAAGTAAGACGCCGACTGGCAGCGGATGCGGTGAGCTTCTTTGTTATCCGAAGGGAGGGTCTGGTCTCGGAGGTAGGAGACCAGGGGGTCCATCCAGCTTGGGCCGGAAGCGGCGACTGTCATGACTGCTTCGGCTGCCGGCTCGAAGCTTGGGACCGCGATCTCCCCGAGCGTAATCGTTCGCGTGACCCCGAGCTCGTTGCATGCTGATCCGAGGGCGGCGAGAGCGTCGGCGTGAGCGTTCTTGGCTCGGCCGATATGGGAGAAGTGGACCGCCTTGAAGCTACTTTGCACAATTCCTGAAAACATGGCCGATATACTTCAAATCCGAGCGTCTCCGAACCGTACTCATTGCTCACCGGTTTACCACCAAAGATGGAGTCACTAAAACCTCGTAATTCATCCACCCCGAGGGCGAGAGCGAGGCGAAGTCCAGCAATTAGAGCCTCGTATTCTGCTTCGTTGTTTGTGGCCGGGAAGCCGATGCTCACCGCACACTCGTGGAGGGTGCCTTCAGGGGAAATGAGCACGATCCCAGCCCCTGCCCCTCGGCTGTTTGATGCTCCGTCCACATGCATGCGCCAAGAATCGCCCGTATAAATGGTAGCTGCGCGAGGCGGAGATCTCCTACGAGCCAGCCTGCATCGCGGATGGGCGGTGGGTGGTGCCTCCCGGCGCCTCGCACTGCGCCTTCGGCCGCACTTTCCTCTTGGAGATCGGACACCGCCTTCGGTGTGAGCTCGGCGACGAAATCGCCAAAGGCTCGACCCTTGATCGCCGTCCGGCTCATACCGGATGTCAAGTTGGCCAATTCTAAGGACCACTTGCAGATCCGATCCGAGAGATCGCCTTTCGCATGACGGTCTTCAGGGGATACGCCGTGATTACCACGACGGTGTGGCTCTGGAAGTAGGGGAGGAGCTTTCTCTTAGCCGTGACCAGGGATAGTGCTAGCTTCTCAATTGGCAAGTACCTGGTCTCGGCGGGGAGCATTGTCTTGCTTGAATAATAGATCGGGAACTGCTCCAAGCCCTCCTGCCGAACCAAGCCGCCGAGCTCACTCGCGTGCTCGGACACTGCTAGGTAGAGGAAGAGATCTTCGTCTTCCTTCGGCGTTACTAGCATCGGTGCTCGGGACATGTAGCCTTTAAGCTCGGCGAGCGCAACATCACACTCGGTGTTCCAGGTGAAAGACCTCTTACTTGTCTTGATGGATTGGAAGAAGGCCGGCAAGCATCAGACGACTTGCTTATGAAGCGATTGAGGGCGGCAGCCATCCCCGTCAGCCGCTGAACCTCCTTGATTGTCGATGGCGCTCGGAGCCTCTGGATAGCTTTAAGCTGGTTGGGGTCGGCCTCGATCCCTCGGCGGGTGACAAGGTATCCCAAAATTTCCTGAACCAACCCCGAACGCGCACTTCTCGGCGTTAAGCTTTAAATCGTGTGCCTCCCGAGGATAGAAAAACCTTACCGAGGTGGGAGAGGTGGTCTTCTCGCGAGCTTGCTTTTTACAACCATATCATCAATCGATATAGGCTTCCATAATGTCGCCGAGCTCCCGGCAAACATCTTGGAAACCATCCTTTGGTAGGTAGCCCCAAATCTTCAAGCCGAACGGCATCACTTGATAGCAATAGGTGCCCCTCGGCGTGATGAACGCAGTCTTCTCCACATCCGCGACCTCCATTGCGATCTGGTGGTATCCTCGGTAGGCATCCATGAAGCTGAGCCTAGCGTGCCCGGCCGTTGCATCCACCAGCTGGTCAATCCGTGGGAGGGGAAAACAGTCTTTTGGGCAAGCGTCGTTGAGGTTAGTGTAATCCACACATACCCTCCACTTCCCGTTCTTTTTCTTGACCACCACGGTGTTAGCCAGCCACGTGGGGTAAATCACCTCTCGGATAGCCCCCGCCTCGATCAGGCGGTCAACTTCTTCTATGACGGCGTCGGAGTGGATTGCCGAGGACCGTCTCGGCTTCTGCACCACCGGTCTCCTAGCCGGATCAACATTGAGGGCGTGCGTGATGAAATCAGGGCTGACACCCGGCATTTCATATGGAGTCCACGCAAAAACCCCAATGTTATCCTTGAGGAAAGAGATCAGGTCGTTCCGTTCGGGGTTGGAGAGATTCGAGCCGATCATGAAGTAGCGGGTACCCTCCTCATCAATGGGTACCTTGATCAATTCTTCGACTGACTTGTCCTCGGCATTTGAACCGACGTCGTCGAGGACTTGAGTGCTCTCAGGCGCTTCGATCCAGTGCACCTGTTTGGGCGGTCTGCCTTCCCTCCGGTCCTTCTGGCGCACGGCATTGACGAAACACCTTTTTGAGGCCATTTGATTGCCTCGGACGGTCTCTTGCTTCCCGGACGCGCCAATGAACCGAACGCATTGGTGGAGGGTCGAGGCGACAGCGCCCATTGCGTGGAGCCAGCCTCGGCCCAGGATGCCGTTGTATGGGCTCGGCGAATCCACTACGGTGAACTCTATCTCCAAACGCATCGATCCCGCCCGAACAGGGAGGGTGATGCTACCGAGCGGATAGACTGGGAATCCGGTGAATCCAACGAGGGGGGTGCTGGATGGGGCAAGCTCGTCACGCGTCCGTCCAATGGCCTTATAGGCCGAGTAGTAAAGGACGTCGGCGGAGCTCCCCTGGTCCACCAAGATCCTCCTAACGTCCACGTCGTCGATGCTGATCTCAAGAACTAGGGCATCGTCATGTGGGAATTGCAACCCGTCCAAATCCCGCTCGGAGAAAGAAATGGTGTAGGGCTCCATAGGCTCCTCGTATTTCCGCTTTGGCGCCCTTCCGAGCGTCATCACTTGCATTGCTGCCTCCATCTTCTGCAGCTCCGCATGCATTGCGTCGGCCTGGGCTTTGCCGACCGGTCCGTGGATCGTGGCAACCAGCCCCGGGCGCACTCTCTCCCCGGGCGCCTGTTGATTCTGGGGTTGCTGGAGGTTAGCCTGCTGGTTCGGCAGAGGAGCAGCACCTCTGAGAACGACCGGGGTCCGACCGCGGTCTATCCATTCTTCCATGCGTCCCTCGGCGACCAATCGCTCGAGGTGCGCCTTGAACGGTCGGCACCCTGTCGTGTAGTGTCCCATCTCGTTGTGGTACGTGCACTTTCCTTTCTGGGTGGGATCCGACCCCATCTTTTCCTCTGGCCAGTAGAACCAGCGCTTCCGGCCGACCTCCGCCAGCAGCCTGTAGATCGGCATGGTGAAGTAGGTCGTCTCGGCAAGGTAGTCATTGTCGTTCCTGGGGGGCCTTTCCCATCCCCCTGCACCGTTGTTGTCCCTACCGGTGTCTCGGGGACCCCTGTTCCCGAAACCCCCTCCTTGATCACCCCTCCCCTTCTTCAAGGTATTGACTTGCTTCTTTGCTTCCTTTGGTGTGGCCTTTCCAGTGTCTCTCTTGGCCGCTCGGTCGAAGAGGTGCTCTTCGAGCTCTCGGTAACGGTTCACAATCTCCATCAATTCGACCATGTCCTTCGGCGGCCGGACCATGAGTTCCTTGAAGAGGTCGGAATGACTGTCGAGCCCGTTCTTGAATGAAGTGGAGGCAATCTTCTGATCACAACCCTCTACGAGGCTGTACACCTCCCAATAGCGAGCGATGTATTCTTTCAGGGACTCGTCCGGGCCCCTCTTCATGTTGATGAGTGCGTCGAGCGTCATTGGTTGTGTATTGCTGGTCACAAACCGGGACGTGAACGCACGCTCGAGCTCGTCGAAGTCGTTTACAGACCCCGGAGCGAGCTGGCTATACCAAAGGAGGGCCGTGGTTCCCAGGCTCATGGAGAACGTTCGGCACATGAGAGAGTCGCTGTGGCCGTGGAGCTCCGAGACCAGTCGATACTGCTGGACGTGTGTAATCGCGTCCGTCGTGGGTTCATACTTATCAAATTTGGGAATTTTGAAACCGCGCGGCGGGGCCGCCTCGGTGATTGCTCGGGAAAAAGGAGATTGTTTAGACTTCTCTAACCTGGAGTCGCCAGGGTGAGGGCGGTTGAGGTCGACCGCTCGGTGCTCTCCATGGGCTCGCTTTGCCGGCCCGTCGGTTTGGTACTCCATGGCGTGCCCGTCCACGCGCACGTTACTTCGCTCGGACGACAGCCTTTTGTTGCGCCCGTCCTGGGCCCTTGCCGCCCTCCCGAGGACGGCGTTCCCTGGCGTCACGCTCGGCATGATAAACTTTAGTCTCACCGGTCTGCACGTTGACGAGCACTATGCTTCCTCCGTCATTTCGCAGCGTATACCTGTCTCCGGGCTTAAGACCGTTGTTTTCATCCCGGCCACGTCCTGCCGAGACCTCAACTGGGTTGGTGGCCATGTTGCCACGCAAACAGTCTTCCCGAACGTGGGGTATCCCGTTCCGGGTGCCATGCCTATCTTCCGATTGGCGATGGCGCCGGTCACCCTCCCGATCCCCCGATCGGTTATGGCTACGGTTATCCCCCCGCTCTTCGTGCGCTCGGGCTTGGCCGTTATGGTCTTGTGGGGCGTCTGCCAGGCCCTTCCCCTTGTACTGTCGCCGTTCCACCTCCCGGGCGCTGGGCGTCCGAGCGCTAGACGCTGTGGCGCTATCTTCGACGGGGTCAGTTCGCCGAGACTGACCGCCACGTGTTTGTTGCTGGCGTGAACGCGCCGTCTCCGTTGGGACAACAAGCGCGCCGCCTCGGTGGTCTACCTCCACGACCTGTCCGAGACGAGAAAAGACTGGAGCCCGTCCCTCATTGTCAGCTCTTGCGCTCGGCGCGGCTCCGGTCCTCGTCCGTCCACCGGTCCTCGACTTTGCCGGGTTGGCTTCGCCCTTCATCATGCCAGCACTTCTTTCCTTAGTAATGCCGCTTTGCCTCTATGGTGAGAGGAGGAGGAGGAGGGGAAGGGCTCCGGGCTCCAGTGTGCCGGGGTTGTAAGGTTGTAAGGTTGTCAAGAGAAAAGACGTTTCCATCCATGTTAAAGAGGACGCATCGCACCGGCGTTGCCGGGCCGGCCCCACAGGTGGCAATGTTGACCGCTCCATCAACGCGACAGCTTGGGGGAGGAGTGAGCCCTGTGTCACTCCCGACTGGGTGGTACCGGTACGGCCGGGCGGCGTTGCGGTACCTGGCCGGCGGGACCAAATGCGTCAAGGCCCAAAGTGAGGTTGGCCATTTGGACAGTAGTTGGAGAGGTTTTCAAAAGAAGAGCTCTTGGAGGATGGCAAGATACACCACCAATATGCTCAGAGAAACTGGGAGGAGTGACTTCCTTAGTCCCCAGCGGAGTCGCCAATTGTGGGGGTCTCTTCGCCGGAGTGAGCTCTTTGGACCTCTAGGAGTGGAATGGGAGTGCGGTGCAAGTCCGATCCGCCGCCGCCGCCGGAGGTGATCACCTCGCACACGTAGAGAATCACGCAGTGCCTCGCCTGACGGTGGTGGTCCGGGAAGGCACTCCGATGATTAAGTCACTCACCGGAGTAAGGAGATGCACCAGAGATCTTAGAGAGAGAAGTGGAGTAAAGAGGGTAGTAAATGAGGAGAGAGGAATACCCATTGTGGTAGTTGTGGTTGGGTTTTTATAGGCTGAGGGGGCGTGCACCCTACGCGCCGCGCGCCCTACGCGCCCGTCATTCATGCCCGGAATGACAGTGATGTGACCCTTATCCCCGCCGCAGACGCCAAGTCCCGACCGTCGTCGGGCGGTGTGAGTTCGGTGGTCAAATCAACCCGAGATATCTCCCATCGCCCACGTGCTCCCGCAGCGGCGGTGGCGAGTAGGTGACCGCCGCATTAAATGCCTCATCATTGCATATATAGCTTGTCGACACGCTCCACCTAATCGAATGGACCCGAGCCCCCGCGCTACCGTGGTCAACCGACTCGCACGACGCGCGCCCAGCCCCCTCGGGCGCTCGGCACGCCGATCGGCAGAGCCCCCGAGGATTTTCTCGTGGACCGAGCCGCGAATGACGCGTCCTCGGCGCCAAGCCGTCGGGCGGATTTTGTTCAAATCAATATTCGCCCGAACCGCACATCCGCACTACCCACCGAGGGCACCATGCGCGGTGGCATCCCGCGGATGGGTCTACATTCGCAGATTCCGAGGTAGTGACCCTTCTATCCTTTGATGACGTGGAGGAGGCCCCTCGGGTGGTTCTCGATTTTCGCTTTATAGCCAGGAGCTTGTTCAATCCACCGTCAATCGCCCGTTGATGTTAAGATCTTGCCGAGGTCACCACTATGTTGTACCCTCCATGCTCAAAACAAGCCGCGAATTTGATGTTGCGAATTTGATGTTACTTTGGTTCTCGATTTTACAAAGACGGTTCTCGGAGGAATGGAGAGATGAGTCCGAAGGAGAAGAGAGTGGGGCTCACGCCCTAGTTGCTACTGGACTTCATGTTGGACTGGGAAAGAAAAAATTGCAGGGGTTGTACTTTTGCTATCAAGTGGTTATACTAGAGCTGTACTTGCACAGCTGTATATCGCGTGCTTTTCCAGGTTCTATGGCTTTTCCATGGCCCAAGAAAGCATTTGGGAGCTGTACCAACATACATGGCGTATTCGCTCCAAAATTGGTGGTCCCACCACTGATTTAGATCGTGAAATCACCTAGTGGTCAAAAGGTTAAAGCCCATTTTCTTTCTATAGCTGTTCGCAGTGTTTTTTACAAATTCCCTGGGCTATTTTGTGTTGTTCCATCTAAGTTTACAAAATTTGTAGTGTTTTTTATAAATTTGCAATTTTTATACAAAATTCGCAGTGTTTTTTTACAAATTTGCAATTTTTTAATACAAAAATCACAGTGTTTTTTTACAAATTCGCAATTTTTTAAGACAAAATCATAGTTGTTTTTTACAAATTCGCAATTTTTTTATACAAAATTCGCAGGGTTTTGTTTCGGTGGAATGACAATTTTTGTCCTTCTTTGTACCGATTCGCCGTATTTTTTTTACAAATTCACAATTTTTTGCAAAATCGCAGTGTTTTGTTTTTACAAATTCGCAGTTATTTTTTTTAAAATTCGCAGTCTCTGTTTTTTTTAAAAAAAATGGTAATGTTGGCTCACTCCTAGACCTAGTGAGAATTTGTAGTGGATTTTGCTGGCCGGAAAAAGTCGCCGGGTGGAAGTTTTATAAATTCGCAGTAAAAATTCACAGTGAATTTTGCCCGCCGGAAAAAGTCACTGGCCGGAAAAAATCGCCGGCCGGAAATGTTCGCAGTCCGGAAAAGTTCGTCGGTCGGAAAAGTTCATCGGCCGGAAAAGTTCGCCGGCCGGAAGTGGATGGTGGGTGGAGTTGGGGAGTGGGAGGTGGGGTAAAGTGTAAATATGTGTTTCAAGGGTAGAACGGTAATCTTAATAATGAGATTGTACTTAGAGGTAATTAAAAATTGAGTGTATCCTTAGTGGGAATTAAGGATTGGTTTTCTAGACCTACTGGTAATTTTCTGTTGTTTTGAATCCCTACCGGCCGATACGGTAGGTAATTGACCAAATTTGGTACCCTAAATCTTTGAGTTTGTTCTAGCTCAAATATCAGTCGGTACCAGTCAGCATTAGCCGATCCCGATCGTATTGGATAATATTGGACGGTGCCGAACAATATTAGATTAATTTTAAATTTATTTTTCTTTTTCAGTACCTGCCAATACTAGACAGTACCAAACTATTTTTAAATTTATTTTTCTTTTGAATAAATGTATATGTTCTGCTAAATTCTTTGACGTTGGAGAATAACACTAATAGCGATAAAACCGAAATGGTACCCGATATCTCACTTGTACCAGTACATACCGTACCGGTACTCTAGCCAGTACGGTATTCAAAACCTTGCCTATGAGGTAATCGGAGCTTGTTGAATGAGATAAATAAATTTGGATAGCCCGCTTGCATTATTTCTTCACGAACTGTCTTGGCTAAAGATATGTGACCAATTAACCAAACAACAAACACACATAAGAATTCTTGAATGGAAATGGAAAAAGAGACAGGTCTCCAATTCCTTCGGAGAATGATAGATCTTTAGCGGAAGCAGGGGGCTTGATCTCGTGAGCGTTCCTATGCCTAATTTAATGCTCAAATTTTAAGTTAACGTTGTGATTTTCACACGATCCACCTAATTCAATTTTGAAGCGAACGTTGTGAGAAAGATATTGCTTTACTCCTTCGTTTTTTGACCCGGCTGGTGCTGTGCACCCCTCGGCTGTTCGATTGTGTTTTGGATGGTCCGGATATATTCGGCAATTTTAATTTATTTTTACCAGAAAAAATCAAAGCACATCCAAACCGTCCAAAACCCGATTGGACAGCCGAGGGGTGCACTGACACCCCGGATTCGTTTTTTGCATTGTAGGTACAAATTTTGCATTTGCTCTATGAAAATTTTTCGCTTGCATATCTTATCTTTTTAATTAATGGAAGGCCTTATCACCCTTGGCAGCAACAGTATTGGTAAAAAAACGGTGGAAAACATTTCTCAGAATTGAACATAATTTACCCTTGGAAAGTAGTGCACCAGGGGGAGGTGTTGTGCACTCCTCAGCCGTCCGATCATGTTTTGGATAGCTCAGATGCAATCGGTAATTTTAATTTAATTTTGATTTATATTTATCGGTAAAAATCAAAACACATCCGGGCCATCCAAAACTCGATCGGACGGCTCAGAGGTGCACAACACCTCCCCAGATTCGAAAGTAGTACAGTACTAAAAATGCAGTCATAAAATAGTGTAAGATGTGAATTCATTTTGTGGACGTGTTATGATCCACAGAGTTAGAATGATAGATAATTTTATCGGTACATGTTGCATATTTCACAAACACCACTTATTGTGGGCCATCTAGAAAATCTATTTATGATCTGAATCGTTCATTTTTAAAGACTGTGGGATTCGAACATGCGACTACATCAATACCATATAGTACCAGGCAACCAGCACATATATGGCTTTTTCGAAGCTCTCCCTGGATTCAGTAAGACCTGTAATCCACAAAGGTCTCTGCTAATTAACTGATTTTAGTCAACTAAAATTAATGCACGGCCGAGGGGTCCCTGTAGTGCACAAAATGCACTACACCGTGTAGTGCACCATCCGATCGTCCATTTCGACAATGGACGGCTCGGATTTAATCCGAGCAGTGAACTGAATCCGACCGTCGACTGTTTGGATTTAATCCGAGCCGTCCATTGTCGAAATGGACGGCCGGATGGTGCGCACTGCACCGTGTAGTGCATTTTGTGCACTACAGGGACCCCTTGGCCTGCAATGCACCAATGCATTGGTGGAGTCGGGATTTGGAGGGGGCAGCGTTATTTGATAGGATTCCATTATTATTGTTGCATGTTATTCGTAACTATCTTGTGGTCTTTAAATTAAAGTCAATAAGATATTATTTTCATGATTTGAACTACTCCATTTACTTGCTAAATATCTTTTTTACAACATAAGTAAAATAAAGTTGTTCAAATACCGTACCTACCCAATCAGCTTTTCATCGAGATATATAAAAAATTTCTTATGAAACCAAAAGTGGCACACGTCACACTCCCTCCACACATCGAGCACTTATTCCACGCCCCTGGTGTATGGTTGAGCATGAACCTGAACTACACATTTGAGTGGGGTCTATACACTTGAGAGTAGACCTCATACATTTGTGTAGTCCAAATTCTTTCTCAACCATACCCTAGAAGCATTGATAAATTTCTCCCACACACGTCCTCCCGTGGCTACACATTGGGCCAAGTGCACCTCATTTTCTTTCATTTTATCCTGTATTTTTTTATTCTGGCTTATTTGCATGTGTCCTCCTCCGTCGCGGTGAAGGAGTGTGCAACAATTGGAAGTGCTGGTGGTTAATTATTTCAAGCGTGTTAAGACTAAATTACAGTCCAATGTTTGAATACGCGTGAGCGCCTTGACCTAACTTTTAACGTAAATGACTGTGCATGGGTCAGGGGTTAGAGTCCGTATTTTATTCTGGCTTATTTGCATGTGTCCTCCTCCGTCGCGGTGAAGGAGTGTGCAACAATTGGAAGTGCTGGCGGTTATTTCAAGCGTGTTAAGACTAAATTACAGTCCAATGTTTGAATACGCGTGAGCGCCTTGACCTAACTTTTAACGTAAATGACTGTGCATGGGTCAGGGGTTAGAGTCCGTTAGACCCCCAATTGGTTCTTGTTAGGGTTGTCCAGCGGATCATCCGATCCGCCAATCCGACCAATCCAAACCATCCGTTGATCCATCCGTGAATGTTCGGTTCGGTTTCGGATCGAGAATTTCTAATCTGTCGGTTCCGGATCCGGATCGGATCCGCTCGATCCGCTCAATCCGCTCAATAATCCTTCTTTAATCTGTCAAATCCGCCCGATCCGATCCGTAGCCGATCCGTGAATGTTCGGTTCGGTTCCGGATCTTAAAAACCATAATTCGCTTTGAGCAGATCGGATCGGATCCGTATCCGATCCGGATCGATCCGATCCGATCCGTGGACACCCCTAGTTCTTGTTTTGCCTCAAAGAAGAGCTCTATGAATTTTCAACCATTGGGGGAAAAGTAAGAGTCTCATTGTTGGGCCTGCCAGTTCTTCCCGGAATTAATCAAATCTAACCCATTCGGCCCATCACTAATCCATAGAGAATGGGCCCTTGTTGACCCAAACAGAAAATCATTCGGTGTTACCTTCAAACCGAAACAAAATTCAAACAAAACAAACGTCACGTATCACGCTTCAAGTGGTCGTCAAGCAGCACGAGAATCGAGATAAGGAGTAGAGCTTTTGGCGCGTAGACAAAATCCCATTTTACCATCTTTGATGGTGCCTAGATTGCAAGAGTGAGTGAACTTAAGTGTTCCTCCCTTTCTTCCGTACACGATTCAACAAGGTTTAAGTTCCGTCAATTGCAAGATTAGTGTGAAGGGTCATTTGTCTATTTAGTACCCCGATAGTGCTGTGGTGACGGCCTGTCCTTCTGGACAATAATTATGTCTCGAATCCGACATTCCACATCTGGTTGGGAGCCTCCATGGTCACGAGGGGGCAACCAGTGTAGCAATCCCCTTGGACGGTCCAAGGGGATTGCTACCGTCCAAGGAAGTTACTACGCTGGTTGCCCTCTCCCACCTTTTCTGCTATTAAAAAAAATCCCATTTATTTTTAATGCACAATCAAAATTAAAACGTTGTACATTCTAGCTTTATTGCAATCTCTCCATAACCAAAGATACCTAAGGGATCAAAAAAATCTTACTGTTCACATAGTCCTTCATTTCGTGGTACACGAATTAGCTAGTTCTAGACAATAAACTTAAAGCCACGTTTGATTCATGGATTATCTACATGGGATAGGATAACTGTACATCCATCAATTCAAAAAATTCATAATTGAATACTTAATCTATTGGCTCAAAACAAAGTACATACTCATGCCAAAACTAAGAGAGAGAGAGAGAGAGAGAGAGAGAGAGAAAAGTAGGGGTGCAAACGAGCCGAGCGGAGCCGAGCTTTGTAGTGTTCGAGAGAGCCGAAAATTGAGAGGTCAGAGAGCTCTTATCGAGAGAGAATTTACTTAACGAGTCTCCTTAAACGAGAGCCTATCTAATCGAGCCGAGAGAGAGTCGAGCTTTAGCAAGCTCGTTAACTAAACGAGCCTGAAAATCGAGCTCGAGCTCGGCTCGTTTATTATCGAACCGAAGCCTTAACGAAGCCGCCGCGAGCTCGTTTCGTTAAAGAGAGAAGTATCTCAACAATCGCTACCGTGCTCTCTGAACAACAACTCTATATATCCAAAAAGTAAGAGTATAGGTCAAAAAAAAAAAAATCATGTGAACCTATTTGCTTGACAATTTTCTAAAATAAAAACTAATGTGTTTATGTACCGGTTTAATTTTGTTTGGCCTAAAAAATAGAATTTGGTAAGAACATGCAATTGTGACACATCTCCTACGTATTTCGTATTATTTGGTCTCATTATTCAAACTAATATATAAAAAATTGTGTACATATAGCTAGTTAATAGAGCTAGTAGAATTAGGTAATTTTTAAATATCCCATTCAAAATTCTTGGAACCGCCACTAACTCTATTCAAAATTCTTGGAACCACCACTAAATCTATAATGTGACACCTGAGCCGGGGTACTCAATTCCGTGGCATAGTGGCTTTTTCAAGAGAAGATGTGTAGATATAGTTTATGTCTCCGTTTCCATGCGATATGCTAACTTCTTGTCTTTTGGGGGCTTCTAGAAAAAGAAAAGTGTATTAAAACCAGAGAAATGATTTTCACACTCCCATTTATCTATAAATTTTTTTTTGTCTTTATTTACTTGAAAATACTCTTAAAATTACCTTTTATATGGAAAAGTGACTCATGAGGTAAAGATAATTTAGTAATTTCAAGGTGAATAAAAATAAAAAGGGAATATTTGGGGATAATAGGGGGGTGAATATCATTAATTGGGCTTTAAAATTTGACAGTCTATTTTATAATTGGACTTTAAAATTTAAGTGTATTTTGAAATTGTCCTACGTTTGTCCAAAAAAAAAAAAATTTGTCCTATGTGTATTTAAGTATTGAAGTTTGCTTGACGAGAAAACATTATTTCCACTGCCGGCGGAAACAAATGTTTCCTCCAAATCAATTACAAGGTCTGCTGTGATTTATTTAAAGGAAACATTTGTTTCCACGGCCAACGAAAATAATTTATTCTCTTGGTTGACATTCCAAAATCATTGCCCTACAACGAGTAATACGATATCCTGGCACACTCTCATTAATTATTGCTAAACAACCTCACATTCGATTATAAATATTTATATTTATCTCAATTCGATAATTCACTACGAAAATTACTCGTACCACTTTTGAATTAAAAAATTAAATCTCCTTGTTATATAATTTTGAAATATTATCCCACCAAATTTTAGTACTTCAATTTAAATACCCCATTTTCTCTTGTATTGTGCACTTCAAAATGTTGTCAAGGTACACGAGAGTCACACATAACGAAGCCCCAACTGTCAAAAGCCTCTTGCATGGCCTCAAAAAGCGTGACATACATTACTGCTCATTCTATCATATCTCAAAATCTAAAAGCTCTCTCGCTTCTTTAATTTCCACACCCACCTAACTCTGAAACGAACCATAAATTTGGAAATCGTGGTTCCTGTAGCGCTCTCATTTGCGCTACACGGTGTATTAATTGTGGATTTGGACGACTGAGATGAGGTGCTACACCGGATAGCACAAATGGAGCGCTACGGACTTCGGGTCTACAAATTTGATATACACCATAGAAATGCTCTTCTCGAGGAGAAAAACTTGGGTGCCGGCTAAGTACCACGTGGGCTACCCAACGCAAATCTCAGCCGTCCAAAATGGTTTTGAACAGTTCTAATTTTAGAGAGAGAAAAAGGAGAGATAAAGAGGAGAGGCGCAGAGGCGGAGCCGTCCAAAATGATTTTGAACGGTCTAGATTTTAGGTTTTCTATTTCGGAGTATATTTTGCACATTTTTTTTAATAGATATTCTTAAAAAAAATTATAAAATTGAAAAATAATAAAAAAGTAAGAATAATTTTCATTTCGAGACCACTAAATTACGGTGAATGATACTATGCAATAATGGTACTACGTTCGTCGAATGATATGATAACAATAATACTTGAGATTAATTTTTCAATTTATTGAAACCGTCCCATAAAAACTCAAAAAGACAGGATTTGGTCTTGGAAGAATCATCGAACCAAGATTTTTTTTATAATTCGGCCACCTCCGACGTCTTCAATTCCTAGCTCTGCCACTAAAGAAATGGAAGAGAGAAGAAGAGAGAAATCTGGACCATCCAAAACACCGAATGCTTCGTTCATGCACTACGTCAAGAATACCCTATTTCCACCCAAGTTTTCCTCATCCTCGAGACCAAAACCTCATTTAATTCTAGCAGCTGTACTCCACCGTTTAGCCCGTCCATAAATACCCACAACGTCCATTTTACCATATCACAGTTCACTTGCTTTTGAGAGAGAGAGAGAGAGAGAGAGAGCAAAATTTTCTAGAGAGAGAGATGGCAAAAGGGTACGTAATGTTTGTGATTGTTCTTGTACTACTAGTACATGCAACGGCACGGAATGTGCCGATTGGTACAAAAACTGATACTAGTGGTACGATTCGTACTAGTACTGTGGATAATCACGAGGAAACTAACACGGTGAACGTGCCGAATGCCATTGCGGCTAATGGGAAGGGTGTCAAGGACAAGAAGTGTGGCGTTGTTTTTGCCGGAGTTGGTGGAGCCGCCGGTGTTGGGGGCGTTGGTGTAGTTCCGCTTGGCGGAGTTGGTGGAGTAGGTGGAGTAGGTGGGCTTGGCGGGCTCGGGGGTGGTGCAGGCGGGCTCGGAGGTGGGAGTGGACTTGGAGGACTTGGTGGGCTAGGTGGTGGGAGTGGGCTTGGTGGGCTAGGTGGTGTGGGTGGTGGTGCTGGTGGTGTTGGAGGAGTTGGTGGTGGTGGTGTGGGCGGTGTTGGTGGAGGTGTGCCCTAGATTTCTTTGGTGGTTAAAAATTTGAAATTTCAGTTGGTAGTGCATGGCAGATAAAAAAAAAGGGTTGTAGTGCATGGGCATGGCTGTGGTCTTTGTGTTAGTTGTCTGTTGTTTAATTATCTTTTGGATATTTTACCCAAAAAAAAAAAAAAAATTAGTGGAAGCTATTTTCGAGAAAAGGAAATTAGCAGAAGCTAGCTAGCTAGGGTTTGGTTTTACTAAGTACTATGTTGTTGTTCTACGTGATTTTGTATGTTAATTTTGAATTGGAATGCATTGTCTTGTTTCTACTGTCTCAAATGAGTTTTAAGCTCTGGTTCCTTAACTTTTGTACATTAGATCGATATCTGCAATTCCGTTAAGGCTTCGTTCTTCAACAGATTTTTGTTTCATAAAATCTCACATTTTATGACACTCAAATCTCAACACATAAAATGTAAAAGTGATTTTATGAGATTTTCATAAAATCCTCCTAAAATCTATTGGAAAACCACTACATTTTATCAATTGGAAAAACAATTCCATTTTATCACCCCTCCATAAAATGTTCATTTTATGAGATTTTCATAAAATTAACCTAAAATCGATTGGAGAACAAGGTCTAAATCAATTTGTTTTATGGGCATATAACTAGCTTCTAGAGAGAGTTTGCCTTTGCCTTTGCCTTAGTTTGGATAGTGTTTGAATCCTCTCTAGGGTTGGTTTCACGAATTACCTGGTGGCAAAGGCCAAAAAAAAAAAGGCCTTTGCCTAGCTTTGGACAGTGTTTGAATCCTCTCTAGGGTTGTTTTCACGAATTACTTGACGGGTCTCTAGGGTTGTTTTCGCGAATTACTTGACGGGTCTCTAGGGTTGTTTTCGCGAATTACTTGACGGGTCTGGACAGTGGTTTGCGTTGGGTCATTCGGAGGTTTACGCTTTATGAATGGGTCAAATTAATAGCCTTTCAGGGGTTGGTTCCTTCTTCATGAAAAAAGAAAAGAAAAGAAAACTTCTGGAGAGAGCTTCCCGTTTATCTCTCCTAAAAGTCTCTTGGAGTAGCATTTTAAAACGAAGTGGTATATTTATGAAGGGTCATGCTAACGGGTGACATAGTGCATCCGTTAAAGGTACAAAAAGTACACTTTCGTGGATCCCACTTGTATAAAAATGTACACTTTAAAAGTACACTTAAAGATGTACTTTAAAGTACAAGTGTAGTTTTAAATTGTACATTTTTATACTCTTAACGCGCGGGTGCACTATGACATCCGTTAGCATTTCCCATTTATGAATATTAATGGAGATAAATACCGCGAAGGACTTATATACAAGTCATAATCATTTTTATATCAAATTTAAACATTCGTGATAGCTACACACCCTCTCAACCACTCCCACCACACCCTCTCTTACATGTGTGGTGGGGCCCACTGGGACCCACCGGGTTGACCCCACTACACATGTGAGTGAGGGTGTGGTGGAGAGTGGTTGAGATGGGTGTGTACCAATCATTTTTTAAATTTAAATAATTATTTAAATATAACATTTAAATAATTATTTAAATATCAAACCAGTTACAAATACCGCGAACATATATACAAGTCATAATCATTTCAATATCAAATTTAAATAATTAAATAAAGGTCAAACCAGTTACAAAGCAAATATATATCCTCATCATTGTCAGAACCTGGCTCTCCTTTGCCAAATTAAGCTGGAAAATGGTTAGTGATGAAGATAGCCTGTGGTCCAATATGCTTAAGAAGAATTACCTTAAGAATAATCTAATTACCAATTGGCTCGTTAATAGAAATGCTTCATTTATTTGGAAAAGCATGATAAAGATTATGGCCAGTGCTTACTAAAGGCATGAAATGGATTACCTTAAAATGTTTGTGATGAGAGATATATATTCTCATCACAAACATTTTAAGATATATATTCTCATCACAAACATTTTAAGTCTCTAGTACAAGATAAGCCAATGATTAGCTACAGTGGTTGTAACGACCCGGTTTTTCGTAAATAAAAATTTCGTTTAATAATTTAATTATTTATTTTAATTTTCGGTTTAATGGATTATTTTTCTATTAAAATATTATTTTATTCTTTTAAATCGATGAAAGGAAATTCTAGCCATGTTTACGCGAGTACGAGACCGAGTAACACATCCGTTACACTACCGTAGCACCCGGGGACCGAGCTTAATACCCGAAACCTCCCCAGCTACCACCATTACTCCACTCCACCTCCCATAGTACGTCATTGTCTAGTCTTTCCCTCACATTGGAACTTGTTGCTTTGACAAAGTTAGAGAGAGAGAGAGAGAGAGAGAGAGAGAGAGAGAGAGAGAACCTCGGGGAGAGAGAGAGAGAGAGATGCCGAGAGAGAGAGAGAGATCGGTAGAGAGAGAGTGAGAGTAGTGTGTGTGTGTGCATGAAATGGTACACATGCACATGCATGAGTTATTGTCTTGTACAATTGTGCAAGCAATGGAAGGTTAAGGTTGCCACCTAAGCCTAAGGTTTTGCACACAACACTAGTTAGATTAAGCCTTGCTATTTTTGGAGTAACCTACACATACCCACACAATACATGCATTTGTGCACAAACTACACAACCTAAACATAACCAAACTAGGCCTTGGCTCCCAAGTATCTAGGGGACAAACTTCCCTAAATTAAGGAAGGAATATTCCACCTATTCCTAGCTAGTTAGGGCTACCCTTAGCCCATTTAATGCATTCACATGCATATTGGGTGAATTTGGTTCCTAAAAACACCCCGTAACAAAGGTGACCGCGCGAAAACCTACACAGCGGAACGCGTTTTTCCCCCACCACCGTTGGTGCCTTGTATGTGTGCCTTATTTGGATCATCCTAGAAAGCATCTAGCCCAAGTACCTAGATTCTACCTAGATTCCTTCCTAGATACCTATCTACACCTAGCCTTGCCACCTTGGTACTTGCCATGTGCAAGATTAATGCACCAATTACTTCCCCACACTTAAAACTTTCGGCCAAGAGAGGGGTGTGCCTACCGAAATTTCCAAGAGAAAGAGAGAGGTCTCTCTTGCCTATTTATAGCCCCACACTTTGTTCTTTTAGCCACCTTTGTCTTTCCTTATTTGGTTTGTCTCCTAAATTCCCACAAACCAACTATTCTACCACCTTTCTAGCCACCCTAAATTAGTTCTAATTAGCCACTTACTTGGCTAATTAGTGTGTAATCTAGTTGGTTTAGGAGTTTTCTTCACCAAGGATAAGCTTTTCGGCTTCCGGTTTACACCCGGAAATCAAGGTAGTTTACTAAACTACTCCTCTAATTGGTTAATTTTAGTCCTAATAAGTTGTTCTTGTTAGTTTTCTAAGCATGATTTTAGGGTTGATTAAGTTAATTTTATGCATGTGTTTATTACTAAGCATGTTTTCTTAGTAATTTAGAAAGTGGTTTTTCTTGTGCAAAGATGAACAAGAATGTTTATGAGGTTCTAATTAATTTAGTTCTTCATGAAATTGGAAGTGGATTAGTGAAATTAAAGGTGATTAGAAGTTAATTAGAAGATGTATTTTCTTAGACAAGTTCTAGTATGATTATTTCTTGGGAAAATTAGTTAATCTTGGTTGATTAACTCATTAATTGATTGTTGAAGTGTTGTTCTTAAATTAGTGGAGTAATTTATTTTATGAAATTGTTTTTGTTGAGAGAAAGGCTATTGGTTATTTTTGGTAAGAAGGTATGGAGTTTTATTTGGAAAATATGAAGAGAGGTTTTCCTTGGTTGTTATCTAGAAAGATTTTACCAAATAATTGTGAGTTTACTTGGTTGGATTTTCTAGAAAGAAAATTGTGATTTTTCCTAGATAGAGGAAAATATGTTTTATTTGGAGTTTATTAAAAGAGAGAGTTTTTCTAGAAATATAAAGAGTATATTTTTAGAAAGATGAAATGATTTTTGAGAGTTCATAAATTAGTAGAGTAATTTATGACAAGGGATTTTCTAGAAAAAGAGTTGTGTTTGATTATTTTAGAAAGAGCAAGTTGTTTGTTTTATTTCTTTGAAAGAAATAAAAATGGTTTTGAAAGAGGACAAGAAAGAAGTGGGATTTTTGGATGAGAAATATAATTTTATTTGGGTGAATTGGAAAATAGTATTTTTGGGAAAGTTGGTACTTGAGGTGTATGATTTTATGTGGGAAAAGTTTCTAGAGGAAACAATTTATTTTAGAGAGGTGAAATATTTCATTGCATGATTTTATGTGAGAAATGTATGTTTGGAATAATATGATTTTTAGAGAAAATCATGGATTATTGCATGAGCATTATTTTGAGCATGTGACACCGAGCACGTACGCGATACGTTTTGTCACCGGATGCGAAATTGAATATCGGTTAATGAGAAATTAGAGATGTGATTGAAAATGAGTTTTGAAATGAGAAATGAAATTTTTGTGAAATGAAATGAGATTTTCGGGAAATGAAATGAAATGAGATGTGATTTGTTGATTGGTTGCCACCTCAAATTCGCGGAGAGAATTTGGAGGAATGGTATTGATTGCGGTAGTGCAGCGAAAGCGCCACCTCCAGTTCGCGGAGAGAACTAGGATGTTTGGGCTAAGCTTGTACAACACACGGTGAACGGACTTTCAAACAGGCTGTTAAGTTCGGTGATGCAAGACGGCCGGGACTGTGTCGTGTGAGTCACGGGGTGGTCGGACCGTGCAAACAGGCTGTTAAGTTCGGTGATGCACGATAACCGAAACCTCGAGCGGAAAGATTGGTAACCGTCAGCTGAAAGGAGGCGTAAACGGACCAATAACTTTCGGAGTGATGGGAGCATTGACAGATATTGAGATTTGATTAAATTGCCGTGAGAGGCACCGATTTGAGATTTATGATTGATTATGAGAAAATGGTTGATTTTTGAGAAAACGGATTTATAATGAGTTAAGTTTGAGAAGACCGAACGAGAAATTGTTTGACGAATTGACACGTGACACAGTTCGAGACACTGTTACGAGATAATGTTATCTGCGCATGTTTACTCTGATCCGCATTGACACGCATGATTTATTGCATGATTTACTGTTCACAAGTTGTTTATGCTGTTTATGAGCTTATTGTTCTAGAATTGCTACTTAGACGTGTAGAGTAGTGAACTACTGGGCTTTGCTCACGGTGTTGCATTTCGTGTAACCCTGGCATAATACCATGATGTTGCTTGTGCGACTCGGACGTATTATGTCAGATTATCTGAATGGACAGGAACAGTACTGTGGAGACTAGTCCTATGGAACTGGAGGTGCTGCCGGAGTGGGGAATGACCCGGCGCAGGGATAGACGAAGACCTAGAACCACCCCGGTTATTATTTATATAGTGTTGGCAGACATTATTATTTGTATTAAAGTTTGGAATTAAACTTTATTTTGGTCTGTAATAACATTTAACGTGCCCGAATTTTGGGGGCGTTACAGTGGCGACTCCAGAAATTTTCAGTTATGGGGTCATTCACAAACTAAAAGTTGAGATGTTCTGTTTAGTCGAAAGGGGAAAAAAACTGTTCAAATTGACCTGACATTTTTTAGCACAATTTCTTGAAAGAATTAATAAAGTTAAATTTTGCATTTTGACAGTTTTCTTTTAAAAAACCTGCTCACATTTTTTGGGAAAAAAATAAAAGCAACACTAGAAAATCTCATAAGAGCCTCCTTTGTCATTACCGTTACAACACTCGCACTCAAAATTTAAGTAAAACCCCATAAGAACTCATTCAAACCCTATGACTCAAATTTTAATAAATCTCACGTAAAATACACAATACTAGTAAGAATCTCTTTTAACTTGAAACGTACTAGTACAATATTATACGTACCTCAAAAAATAAAGGAAAGGTAGGATTAATACCTTGATTATTAGTGTCATCTTTATTTTATTTTTTTTGTCATTCGTCATTCTTAATCTATTACATGAGGAAGGGGAAATGAGACTTGATCCCGAGATGCAGTGTGGGGCATCCAAGAGCTCTATCGCATGAGCTAGCCACCATTTGCAATGTCATCTTGGTTAACCAAATTGTATTACATCACCAACATGTGTACAATTATGGAATTACGGATTACGAATCATGAAACTCAAACAATTATGAATCATGAAACTCAAACAGAAACAAGTAAAGCCTTTGTAGAAATAATTGGAAGCTACAACATTTACATAGGGATGGAGAGATACGAAGCAAAGAGCCGAAGAGAATTGGATGAAATGTTTGTTGGCTGGTTTCGGTAGTGGGATTTTTCATCCTATGATGGGGTCAATGCTACATATTGGTGGGTTCAATTAGTTATCAACTAAAAACTTGTAGTACAATAGTAGTGGATTATTTTTCCTCCATGGGGTCAAATGACCCCCCAGTATTGAATGTGGCGTCGCCCCTGATTAGTTATAAGTAGTCAAAAAGATTCAGTTATTTCCACCGCTGGTGGAAACAAAAGTTTTCTCAAAATCGATTACATTGCGCCATATGTCCTTGTTATATTATTTGGATGTTTCTTTGTTAGAAAAGAAACTAGGGCACCATGTTGTTGTCCAAACTTCTCTACCCTCCACTTCAGATGATGGTCAGTTGCAGTTGGCACCATTGGCTGTGCTGGATCGCAAAATGGTCAAATGTCACAACAAGCCTTGGACCATGTTGTTGGCTTTGTGGAGGGAAAGAGGTTGTTGAATGTACTGTCTCTCTCTCATCTCTCTGAATTTCTGCTCTCTTCTTTCTCTCATCTTTCTCTCTCCTCTTTCTTGAGATTCTTGTAATTCCAAACAAATCTTGTAAAATTGCACAATTAGAGTAAGCCCAATTGGGGGATTTCTCGCAAAATTCACATTTTCATTTCTATAAACGTTTATCAAACCACCTTTAAAAAAAATCCTTTTAGGGCAATATGTCACGCCCTTGATTTTTAACATAAATAAACGAACATTTTCTTAAGAAATTACTGATAAAAAGAAAATCTCACTGAATAATCTCAATTTCGATCCCAATACTCCGTCGGATTTTACATCAAAGATTACATTCGTTTACAAGGAAAAAAAGTTTACAATGCTTCAATGATCCTTCATGCCATAATTTGACTATGCCATGCACACCATGCACTCCATCTGACACTTCAAGCGAAACCTGAAACAACAAAGGGGTGAGCATTCACTTCGCCCAGTAGGTGTCCCCTTTGGGTTTCAGACTCAGAAAATACACATAAATAACATGTATCGAACAAGAGCATAAAGCAAAATTTAACATTTTACAAGTAGGTCTCTACACTTACCATTTGAAGTAAAAGCACTTCTCAAACCCTCCGAGGACAATTCCACAATCCAAAATTCAAATAATTAACTATTGGATATCCTTCTAGCCACACAACAAACCGTAACTTTTCTTCTCATGAAATGCTCATATATTTCCCTCATGTTCTAGTTGATAGAACCCAAGCACTTTGACCCGATGTAATTCACTTTTACCGTTCGATTATCATCTTTCATTTACACACGCAGGTAAGGGTTCTCTTACCATCATTACCCATTACATCCGACCACTCACGCTAACCAATGTCGCACATACAACTACTGGTCATAACACACCGTTCACCGTGTCCCCAAATATTTCACACATACATATACATATACATATACATATATATATTCACCCATTATACGCTAGTCTAAGTATTCCCGCGAGTCCACGTACCCCACCTTGCCCACATACTCATCAACATATTCCACAAGCACCAACGCGACTCACTAAGACTCACATACGTCTCAACGTGTCCCATACGTGCCAAGGCATATTACAAGTTCACATAAGTACCACTATATCACACCATGTCAACGGTTTACCCACGTGCCCACTCAGCATATCAATAATCAACATATCGCATCTAATACATATGTGTGCGTGTGTACGTATACCTAACACCATACCGATGGTCAATTACTTCCCACGTGTCCTAGCGTGCTCCTCACACGCCCATGTATCCCATGATCTTTAAACAAGTACTCCCGTATCCTACATGCACTCTCTATGCGCTTTACACGTGTCCAAAGGCACTTTAGGTTCATCTCGTTCGTCAATTTATCACTTGGATTCTACGAATTTTCTAATCGTCTCTCTCTCTCTCTCTCTCTCTCTCTCTCTCATTCATTTGGAGTTCATAGGGTTTTTCACATGACTCACTGAGCATGGCTTGCGTGTCTAACGTGACATTTATGACGTTGATCTCCTAACTCTTCCGTCTAACCACATGTACATTTATTCCATAATCAATGATAGTTAACACGTGTTTCATGCCTTAGGCTATTACTAGGCGTTTCTCCAAACAGTGCCAAAAAGTGCAGATTTTTGCCCCCAAGGCATGGAATTTCAACCCAATATCTATTTTGATGGCCCAAACACAAAGGTGATGTATGTAAATAAATAAAAGGTATGGAGGGAGGATTAAACATCAACAAATTTAAGGATTCAACAACCAAAAACATAGATCAAGAATCAATGAAGCTCAAACCCACATCCATAGGGATTTCTAAAAATTTTCAGAAATTTATGATCAACACAAGGGGTATAGCAACAAAATCAACATCATATCACTTAGCAATCAAGTAAAAACCCCTACCTCAACGTTTTGCTTGAAAATGGTGGAAAGATGAAACCCTAGGTGGAGAAAACCCCAAATCCCGAAAATGACCTCTACCAAAGCTCCACTACGCATCCAAGAGACAAGATCATGTCAAAAATGAGTTACAAGGGTGAGGTTTCACTCACAATCAAGGAGAGAGAGGGAAAAACGGGAATGGAGCAAGAACAAGACCCAAATCAAGTGTGCTTACCTCCTAGAGTGCAAAAACCCGAAATCCAAGGGAGAATCACGAATCCATTGTGTAGATCTTGAAGTTTTGTGGTGGAATGAGGTTAAAATCACAAGATTTGAGGTGGGGGTGAAGAGAGAAGGTAGAGGGGTGATTTTAGGGTTTGCTTCGTGGCTATGGAGTGAAGGAATGAGTTAATGACCCCTTTTATAGAAGTCTGTGTCGGGCTCAAAATTCGCAGAAAAAGAAGCTGGATACCGGTATCAAGAAAAACCCATACCAGGATCTAGAGTTTCGATGGCTCAAAATGAAGCTAGATACCGGTATCAAGAAAAACCCATACCGGTATCAAGACCGAAAATTTCTAAATTTCTACTACCTTCACCAATTCGAACCCCGATCATTACTAACACATTTTTAACATCTCCAAACACCCACACAACATTATAATACGTATTCCTACCATTTACTTGACCCCCGGTACACCGAGATATACACACCCATGCAATACTTAGAAAGAAAACACATTTTAAAACACTAATCAACTCACTTACGTTATCTAGAATGAATAAAAGATAAAAAGAATTTCATGGAAATTCCGGGTTTTTACACAATAGCTGCTATTAACCTTTCTTTTTTCTCCAGAACCCTATAGAACTTGTGAATGGTCTAACTCTATAAACCACCCACTAACCACGTCACCATATATATTAGCTAACCAATTAATTATAGGACCCACACAAAGTACAACCCTAATTATTATATAATGTGCACCTCCCTTAAAAATTAAATACCACCAACACATGCAATTTACTAAAATTACAAACATAGCCTCACAAATATTATAATGTCTACAATACCCGTAAAATAATTAAATAGGACCCGACCATAACACCCAATTATAAATGACACATAATTAATAAGAAAAATGCTAGGGCATAACAATACGTTTGATGGAAGGGTAGGGGTTTTAGTGTTTCGTTGGTCAAATTTTGAAAAATGGTGAAATTCTTAACACAAGAGTGGGAAAAAAGACTACTTATATTACCTTTGAACTCAAACTATTTTTTTTTGTTGGGTTTGGTACAAAATGGCTAGAACCCAACCCCTATTTATACTACTCAATGGAAGGCTCTAGTCAATAAATATTTTCCTACAAGATATACTTTGAGCTAGATTATAGAATTACACATGCGACTAATTCTCATAAAAAAAATCTAGATATTTCACAAAGATGTTCTAGACTTTCTAGAATCAATATATTTTAGAGCTTCTAAAAATTAGATATTTGTATCTCCTTCAATAACATTTTTCATCTTTGGGCTTTGTGGATTGGGCTTTACTTTCTTGGTCCAAAAATACTAAATCTAGTTGATGCTTCAACAATGTTTTCCATAATTAATATACAATTAAAAATAATTTCTACCTATTAACACTGTGAAACTATTTTTACATAAAAAAAAAAATTTAAGATGCAAAATTTCAAGTCTCTCAACTGGAGTCTATCACATTAAGAGCGTGTTTGGATGATCAATTTTTCCATTTTCATTTTCACCTTTTCCAATTGTAGGTGTTTGGGTTATCTCACCCAAAATATAATGCATTTTTCGAGTTTTTAGTCTAGAGAACAAAACCCAAAACCAAAAGCCAAAATACTTTAACAATACAAACTATTAAAGTATCTTATGGAGGCTGATAAAAGACCTGTCTTGAGTTCTTTCTCCTAAAAAAGAAAGTTCTTTCTCCTCAATTGAGTATAGTGAGGTTTAGAGGGTAAGCGGTGCAAATGCTCCAATGTTAATAATGCTAGTACTTCCTTGCATATTTTTCTATTGGATGAAAAGTTATAAAAAATAGTACTTCCTTATCATGTTTATTTTCTTTTATTGGATGAACAGTTAAAAAAGCCGTTATTGGGGGAAAAATTGAAACAAATAGGAAATGTGATGCAATTGTAGGAAAAATAGAAGATTTTAGGGGTGAAAATGTAAATAGGGGCTTCTTCCATTCTCCCAGCTTGGCAAAGGCGGGAAAGCCGAGTTGAGGGGGAAAACAAAGAGTACATCACACAGAGAGTCAGAGAGAGAGAGAGAGAGAGAGAGAGAGAGAGAGAGCGAAATGGCGGGAGAGTGCTCGAGCAAAGAGGTGCAGAGATTGCTAGAAGCCATTACATCTTCAGATGTAAGCTTAATTTTTAGCAATTTATTGATCAATTTGATGAGATTACCCTTTTTTTTGTTGTATCGTACAGACTAGGCAGTCTAATGCATTAATCCACTCATTCGTCAAAATAATGGTTAATTTCTTGTTGAATTCAACAAATCTCAACAATCCGCATGTGTTTATGGAGTTGAGTGAATGTTTTAGGGTTTTCGTGAATTTAATTCGAGCCATTTCATTGTTTCTCGTACAGTAAGGTTCTATGCAGTTAGACGGCCCTATTTACATAATAATTCGAATCCATATTTATAGAGGAGTGAGGATACTTGCCATTAGGTTTCTGTGTGGTTGATGGTTTGAAATATCCGTGATGTGTAACTGTACCGACCAATACGGAACAGTTTCGGTAGGTATCTAGTCCCGCTATGGCTGATATTCCAATATGAAGGAAAATAGCATATGTAACGTTGTTACGGGACAATGCGAATGACGGACGGTCACTGCCATTACAGCCAAAATACAGGCTGCTACGGTGTCGGCAAATTTTTCCTATGTTGTGCGAACTTTTAAAACATTCACATCTGCGGTTACCGGTATGTTTCAACTTACATTGTGAAGCGGCCACATCGGAACCGATATTGTGTGTTGACAGATACCGATATTTCGAACCATGGTGTGGTTTCCACTTGAGAGGGTGAAACAACTTTTGAGTAAATTGGAGTAGAACATAGTCTTGCAACTTGAATTTTACTTGTTCTTTTTTTTGTTTTTGTTTTTTGCGCCTTGGAACTTGGATTATATTTGCTGGTTCACTCCTTAATTGAGTCTCGCCTTCCCTGCTTGATTTAATTCTAGTCAATAGAGTTATTTTGGGCTTTCTTTATTGCTTTCTGGAATTCTTGAAGAGTCTACTATTACTCTGGCGAATGTCGAAGATGTCATTAGGAGGATCGCTGCTTACTATCCACCACTGATTTCTAATGAACTGAACTGCTAGTTGTATGACATCTGTAGTGGAAGACCATTATCAACTGTAAGTACGATAAATTTTAATATTCAGCTAACAGATTCTGGATGCGTGTATTCCTCTGTAGTCTCTGTAGTCTCTTTACCCTTCTCCCAGGAAATAAATGACCGCTCTGGTAGGTACTGCAGCATTTTTTTTTTTTTTTGACTTGGATCTGAACTTAGATGCTGTCAGGATGTTTGTTCGTATTCCTAATGGTTTCATCGGTTCAGTTGGCATGAGTACATTAGTAAAATAAACTTATCTCTTTCCCCATATTCCTAATTTGAAGGTGGAATCTTTACCAATGAGATGAAACGGAGTAAGGGAAAAAGAAAAGGGCGAGGGCTGTGACACAATGAGGGGGTTGATGTTTCTGGCAAAAATTTGTTCCATGCTTTGTCTTGTAGTTCTGCTCGGATACATCGTCTCATGGTCCTTCTGTATTTAATGAGACAAATCTGAGTTTGAGATTTGATCTAGTTCGCTTGGGTTAGCTTCTACTTATTGGAATATAGAAGCATGTCCTTGTGATAGGACATTCTCAAGTAAGCACTGGTATCACATTCTTAAGTAAACTATGTACTCCATGCCTGGTAGGTCCTTTGTCCTGTGAAATTCTTATAATAGAGCTATATGTGGCTAGGAGTAAATGAAGAACAAAGTACTAGATTACAATAACAAGAGAACTCTCGGGGTGTATGTACATAGCGTGATTTGTGACATCAAATTGTTTTGCACCCAGGAAGCTCTTTAAATTAGTTTGAGCCGATATCCTTTTAGTAACCATTCATTTTCCTCATCAATTGTTTGTTTTGTCTTTTATCTTCTTCATGGTGGAAAGTGTTTGGCTGTCTGCTATGTTTGTGATTATTACTGCTAACATAGGGGGAGGTGCATTCTTGACAAAATAGTACTACCTCTGTCACAAAATGGATATCCAATATCATTATGCACACTCTCATAAAATTATCTATGTCTTCCAAGTTATAATGTTTTATATACGCAATATAAATCTTGTTTGATAGATCTCACTTAGTTTTGTTAAAAGTTTTTAAAATCATAAAAAGTATGATAAAATACTAAATATATGTAATCTTTTGAAATGTGTGAATAGTGATTTTGGACATCCTTTTCGGGACGGAGGGAGTATCAATTGGTTTTTCACAGAGGTTATATGTATTATGTACCCAGCATCATTGCATTGAATGAGATACTAGTTTATTGCTTTTGACCTCTGTTGTATGGTCACATCTGTATGTTCTATGAACCTAATGCAATCCCTCTGTTCGTAATCTTGAGCATTGTAGTGTGGTCAGCTATTAATATTTACTTCGTGTTCTTTTGAAATGGAAATTTGAAAAATCGGTGTTGAAGTTCAAACCATTTTGCGGTCTTTGCCAAGTGCCTAAACAGTCATACTTAGTGTTTCACTTAGTGCTTTATTTGTTGCAGGTTGTTGAGATACGTGTACAACTGCTTACAAAACTTGGGGAGTCAGATGTATATGACAAATCTGATTTGGCTTCTCTCATTGCATCACTCACAGTATCCTGCCAACTCTGTTCTACTTCTACATTTGTTGCATGGTGTTTGTTCATTTGTACGTAAATCCAAGTCATAGTCATGTATGCTTTCGTTGTGACTGCTATGGGTAAAATCATGACAATGGTCGCACCCAAGCAAGAAATGTAGTTTATAATGTTCTATCTCTTTGAGAGTGAAAGTTATTGACACCTTTTATAGGCATATTTATTGTGATTTCCTCTTTTGTCTCGTCAAGTCCTTACCCTATATTCATTATATTTCCATGAAAAACTGTAGTAATAGGTCTATCACTTTCTGACAAAAGGGCATTTTATGGCCTTATGACACATTGCCTTGAATTGCTGTGAAAGATTTTGTGAGTCCCTTTTCAACTGGTTTATAAGTATGACTGATCGTTTGTGTTTTGCTTCTTTTCTTGTTTTCACAATCAACTTTATGCGTTTTAGTTCTTGTGAAAAATCGAGTTTCATAAACTTCATGTTCATAAGTTGCTTTCTCGCTTTGTGTTGTCCCTCAAAAGATGGGAGGGGAAGTGTCTTGGGTAAATACTTGGTAAATAAGCAATTTGGCTTCTTGTGAGGCAGATTGATTATGACAAGTTTTTTTTCTTTGAGGGACAGAACTACAGAACTAATACTGACAAAAAAATGCAAATCATGATCTTCCGAAGCTGGCTTATGTTCAAAGCACATTAACTGAGATTTGAGGGGGAATAAACAATCAAATTGTACTAGTTGTGAGGTCCCATATGCGGCACGGAAGTGCACCTTATGTAGTCATAATGCTCTACATTACATCCCTCTGGTTCAGAGAATCACAATCTCTGACAAATGACAACTCTCTGACAAAATTCTGTGCTACAATAAATCCTTGATCAATTTTAGGATATGTTGAAAGGGAAGCAGCAGGCACTCCAAGTTCGAAAATCCTGAAAAGGCATGTTCTAGCAAACACATTTTTCATTTTTGACTTCCTCTCTGTCACTAATTCTCATATTTGAAATAAATCATATGATCATGACTCACTGTTAATAGCTCCCTCAAGCTATTTAAGTTCTTTATATCACCTTAACGCTTGACTAGATGTTCTGGGAAGATTTTACATGTTTGGACATCTCTCAGTGCATGTTAAACAAAACTATTTTGCATGTAGCTGCCAAAAAGATAGAATCAGACATATCAGGATGCCTGGGGCACTTTCTTTCCCTTGGGATCAAGGTACATTTGATTTTGATCCTCCATCAACTTCACAAGGTTATGAGGATTTACTTTCTTGAAGTTACTGGAAACATTTATGCTAGAGTATTTTCTCATTATTAGGCAAGCATATGGTGTGGAAAGCATTTGAACATGACACTCATGTCGACTGAGGAATCTGAAGAGGAAGAGCATAGCAACCTCTTTTTTCAGGTAAGTGACATGTGATGAAAATTGATGGCCAAGTCTTATGCACATACTCTAGCATAAACTTGGTACCTGGGTTTCTCTTTCTTTAATTGACGACATGAAACTTCTCAAGTGGGGCTTTCTCTTACCTAATGATTGAAGTTAAGCTTTTTGAGAAACATTGTGCAATGAGAAGTACTAGCTATGATGCATCGACACTCCTAGAGATTGTGTCCTGGTCGGACACAGGGCAAACCACAAAAAAATAAAATAAAAACAAGGTCCTTTACTTTAGCAAAGTAAGGGATCCCTTACTAAGAAGCTTGATGTGTATATACAAATATAGTATATATATAGCGGATCTTGTCAGGTATCTTGGATAGAAGCCAAAATTTGGGAGTCATCTAGTGGTCATTCGATTGTGAATTCAATGGTCCAGATTCGATTCGCTCTGTGACCGGCCCATTGAATTCACAATCAAATAGCCACTAGATGACTCCTGGATTTTGGCTTCTATCCAGGATACCTGACTGGATGACTCTAGGATATCTAGTGAGGGATCCCTCAATGGCCTAAAGTGCGGACCTCCAATTTCTGGATCGAATTTTGATGATTCGAACAGCTCAATGTGTTTAAAACGTGTATATAATTTTATCGAAAACTGCCCGGATCAAGTCCTTCCCTATTCTTTTTTGGGCAATTCCTCTCATGGACTCTTGAAAACACGTTTTAAACGCATTGAGCGGTTCGGATTATCAAAATTCGATCTGGAAATAGGAGGTCAGCACTTTAGGCAGTTTGAGGGATCCCTCATTAGAACATTTGCATATATATATATATATATAAGAGCCGATCTATTGAGGGATCCCTCACCAACGGTTGGTGCGGACCTCATAGATCGGAATCGAATTTTGATGATCCGAACCGTTGGATCAAGCCCTTCTCGGTTGGTCATTTGCATATATATAAAAGTTGTTGTCTTTTGTATGGTCTTCAGTCAATTATTTGGTTATACATTATCATTTTGCATTGTGCAGCTTTTAGTCTATGCCACTTTTCTTTGGTTTCTGAAACATTACTAGATCTGAAAGTGCATTCTCTGCACAGTGGCTCGCCATATGTCTTCATGCTTGAAGATTTGGCTGACAGCCCTGAATTCTTCTTTTGTAGATGCTTTTGGATCTCTTGAGGTACTCTGCTGCTTGTTTTTCAGCTTTGGCAAGATATCCTATTTCAGATGCCAAGGAGTTGATGGATATCGTTGAGAAATGCACCTTTGAACAATTAAATCTAGCAAAAAATTCGATATCAGAGATCAAGGTACTGAATCAAAAGTATTGAAGCTATAGTTGATTTTTTTTAGTGCACTTAGGCATGGAGCCTTCATTTGTAAAAGCTATCAGCCTGTCTGATGAAATATGTATCTAACAAATTAGAAAGTTCATTAACCGCTTCCAGGAGAGCCAGGTTGAATTATTGGCCATTTAATGTAGCTTGTCAGACTTAGAAGTCTAAGATCATATTCGAGGTCAGCTCAAGTTTGTATCGGGTGGTGATACGTAAATGTAAATGGTGGTGGTTAGCTTGAGTGAAGAGCGCATACACTTCTGGGGTGTCTTCAGGAATCACTGTTGTAATTGATTCAGTTGATGTTTGCCATAACAATTGAAAGAACAGTGACAAGAACTAAATTCCAAACCGACACTTATTTGCTGCCTCTGTCACAAGTTCTGCAATGCAGAATGTGTTTCTAGTTTTACCAACTTTACTTATCAAACTTGGGTCCTGCCAATGCATTTTCAGGATGTATTTGTTGGCGACACTTTTGTCGCTCCACTGTCTACTGAAATGCATGAATAATGTGATAAGAGCCAAATACCTGGTAAACGATGTCTGACTGGGGTGAAATTGAGTAGTGCTGAGGAGTTCAGTGATTAATTAATGATGAGTCGCTATTGAAGTATATATCATGGTTTTGGATTATTCTTAGTTACAGGTAGTTATTTGTGTTTACTGGCAGTTGTGCACTAGCTGTATGTCTTTTTTTTTTTTTTTTTTTTTTTGGTCGGCAAAGAAGGTAATATTTCATTCACAACAACAACAACAATAATAGACCCCATCTAGTCCCCAGTCATTGGGGGTATGGGCGGGGCATGATTGGAGACAAACCTAACCTTTGGCAATATGCACAAAGTGGCTGCTCTCAGAATACTACTGAAACAGTGCCCCCCCCCTAAACCTCCAAGAACCGAGGAGCTACAGGGACGTCTTGCTGCAGAACCATGCCCCCAAATCAAAGCCGAAAGGCATCACGGAGGGCAGGCCTAGAGACTCAAATCAATTTCTTTCATTGATGACAATAAAAGATTACATGACGGAGAAGGGAGAACTAGCTATATGCCTGTATCGTACACATTCCGTGTTTGGTGGGAGCATATTACTATTGATTGTCGACCTATGCACACGAATACATCAACATGAGTGTGTTCAGTATTTTTTCTCCATTATCATTACAAAAATTGTGACGTCAATAATGTACACACAACAAGAAGGGTACACACTCCTCTAAAAACACTCACAAAGCAAGCCTAGCTGAAGAAATTCACTGGGAGTCCAAGTGGCTAGGCATTGAAAGAAAATCACCCAAGTCACCTAAGTCATGCTGGTATATTACCAGCAAAGTCATGGGAACACATTAGTTGTTAAACTTCGTCTGATTTGCTGACTGCCTCTATGGAGAAGTACCAGACCAGAACACTGAAAAAACCATCATGCATCCTTCTTGTTGTGTATGATACATGTAAGGTTTATTCCAGCATAACAGGAACAGATAATAACAAAAAAAAACCAGCTCAAGCAAGAGGCCAATCATGGTGCTGTTGCCATTTAAAGAAGTCCAATATCAAGAAGTCAAGAAGACTACTCAGCTGGCAATTTAACATGTATAGTTGATGTTTATATATTTGCTTGTGTGTGCGTGGTATATATCTGAAATTGATGTCTGCAACCATATCACCATATATATTTTGTGCTTAGAAGTTCAAGTTGGAGCAAATAATAGTATAATTTTGAAGGCTCTATTTAGATTCTGACAATTGTGCAAAGCTTTCATTTTTCCAAACTAAAAGTTCTACTGCAACTATCAGATCGTAAATGGCTTAGATATCTTAGAGCTAAATGCTGATTAGCTTCTGTTGTGCAATTGGGTTTGGGCCTACAATCAGGCATTTATCTGATTGATGGACTGTCTTGAATTTAAACATAATGATGGTATCCTGTATCTCTTACTTATTGATCTGATATTAGTTGCCATTTTGTATTGATTGGAAACTATGGTTCTTTGTCGCTATTCAACAGAGAATGAATGCATTCGGTTTGGAAGTAATGAAGGCAGCACAACTAGTCCTTGATGCTGTCATACGGCTATGCAAGGTGTATTCCAATTCTGTAAACCTGGATTTTGTTAATGCAAGTGCTGAGAATGGTGGAAAGAGCATGGATTGTGAAGAGGCTGATAAAGCGGATCATGTTGTCAGTATAATAAAGTGCACAGTGAAACAATTTTGTGATTTGGGAGTCCTTGCTGCTAATGATGGAGGGAGTCTAGTCACGCTGCTGAATTCGTCATGGAAAGGCGTGGTTACCTTGCTTCAGCTTGGGAAGGGGGCTTTCACAACAAAGTTGAATGTGGCAGATATTCTTCTGACACTAGTTTCACTTGCAAGTGACTCTTTGAGGTGTGTGGCTGAATCTTGGTTTTCTTTGCTGACGGAACAAGTTTCAGTGTCAGAAGCTAAAAGAATATTCCTTCCAGTAAAATTTTATCTGATTAATGCGGTAAGAATATCCTCCCAATACCCATGCCAGGCTTTTTCAGTGTACAAGGAGATAGCACTCTGTGTTCTGATTATCTCAACATTTAGAATCTTACTAAGTAAAGAAGAACTTCTGACATCTGCAAGTGAAGTCTTGGTGGAACTTTTGGAGCCAATATCCGTCCATTTACTTAATTCTTTCCTAAACTCGGCTCAACTGAAACAGGAGGACAAGTTCCTTATTCTCGATTGGTTGTTCGATGAAAATGATTTGAGCTTTGTTGCTGTAGATCTAAGCAATGGGACTGAGGCCACTCAAAAGGATGCTATCTTCTCCGTAAGTAGTGACAACATGCATGGGGCAAGAATGTTAGTGCTCGGTCGGGTTTCGTTATTTCTTAACCTTCTAAAAAGTGCTCCTGATCTTGAAAATGATGTAAGACTTGGGATTGCTAGAAAACTGGGGTGGCTTTTGGATGTTTTAGTTGATGAAGAGGTATATTCTTCTTGTCTTACCCTACAAATCCCTACACCATATGGTCCTGGTAAAACCCCAGAAGTGGCTTATCAGTCTATGTTCTTTTCTATTTTGCATGCACTGAAAACCTTCATGATTGCTGTCTCTTCAAGTGTAGCTTGGAGCGAAATGGAGTCTTTTCTGATAAAAAACATCTTCCATCCTCATTTCCTTTGTTGGGAAATCGTGATGGAACTTTGGTGCTTTCTGGTGCGTCATGCTGAGGTAGACATGGTTAATGATATTGTCGAAAAACTTTGCGCCTTGTTGACTTGTGCGGCATCTTTAGAATCAGTTCTTGCTCCTTGTAGTGGTCTACGAAAGATTGCAAGATCAATATGCATGCTTCTTAAACATGTATCACAGTCAACGGCGGATCAAGTCTACAGTACACTTGTTGGTAGTAACAGATCTCAGTCTTCATCCATTATGTTAGTGGCCTTGCTTATGGAGGGGTTCCCTCTGAATTTGCTCTCACATAAGACGAGAAGTGTTGCTACGCAGAGGATAGTAAGGGAGTATTTCCAGTTCATGGAAAGCTTTGCTGATGCATCATCAAGAGAGTGTAGTTCTGGTGTGTTTGGGGCACCAGTCTTTGCACTGTCTGCTGCCCTGCAGTCTCTGTAAGTGATAAGTTTCTTTGCATATGATATGTCATCTTTCATCAGATAATGAAAATTGATTCTTCTGTGTCACATGTGATGATGTGGCTAATTATCTTTCTTAAGAATATGTTAAGCCTAAGGCCAAGAGTCGATTTTGTATTCTTCTGTCAGTAATATGCAATGATCTGTGACTAGGTTTCCTTTAATTCTTACTCCCTCTGTGCTTGCCCCTTTTGGGGAATCGAGTTTTTATGGGGAGAATGATGGACAATTAATGGGGTTTTACTTTCTTCATTTTACCCCTATGTAATGCTTGGTTGACATGACACATAAGTGTAAAAAGAAAGGGCAGAAGATTAATGTTACACAATTTTTATGTTGACTTTTCAAAGTGAACATTCTTTTTGGGACATCCAAAAAAGGAAACAAGGACCAGCAATTTGGGACGGAGGGAGTATTTTTCACCTGACAAATGCAAGAGCTTGAATTCCTCCAGCAGTTAAAGACATTAAATATGCTTTTGGGTTTTTCATCCCCTTGATTTCCATAATTCTTGCCGCATTTGTCAATAGTCAATACTCTGAGGCCTTAGCTTGTCAACCATTCTGTTTAAGCAACATTTCCTTTGTAACTTCATATTCTTCCTGCTAAGTGCTTAGAAAAATTGTTAACCACACAACCAATGGCAACAATTTCTAACCAAGCCTCATCATAAATTTCCTAGCCAGGTCAGCGTATCCGACATTGACATGAAGACCCTTGGATTTCTGGTTTCTCTTATTCAAAGATACAGCTTCATGAAAGACCACCACCGCCTGCTTCTGAGTGAAACTTTAGGTATCATCTCAAATGTGAAGCATTTATACACATCTGATGGGATGGAAGAGGTCATTTTGGAGCTTCGAAACCTATTCATCTCCGGGCCAGCAGTTTCAGACCCTCAATTGTACAAATGTAAACCAAATCTCGCCACTTTCATGGCAGGCTTTGGTCACACTGAATTGGCAGAAAATGACGATAATGGTAGTACAAAGCGTTCAGCTGTGTTGGAGTTGTATCACATGCTGTTGAGTGAGCAGCACTGGGCATTTGTTCATTTGGCAATGGAAACATTTGGGTATTTTGCCGCTCGTACTTCTTGCAGCCAGCTTTGGAGATTCGTACCCCAAAATGCAGCTCTTTCTTTTGATCTAGATTTGGGTGATGAGGCAAATGAGGAGAGGTTTTTGGCCGAGTTGAAAGTGTTTCTGGAGAAGGAAAGAGCTCTTCTAACAATGACACCAAGCTCGGATCAGTTTCAGTTGCTTGTAAAGGAAGGTCAGATTCTAAAACAAGTTATTCAAAAATATCAAAACACTGATCTAGGGGCTGTGGGATGTGAAGAAATGTGTAGGGATGTTGAAAATCAACCCCATAAAAGAAGGAAACTTCCTGATGGAATTACGCAGGGAGTGGAATTGCTGCAGAGCGGCTTGAAAGTTATTGGCGATGGTATTCCTCATTTGGAGCAAAACCATTTTGATCATGCTGGACTTCACGACAAATTCTTGACTCACTTCTCGCACCTTGAAGAACTGATTGGCCAATTGGTCGGCTTAGCTGGTAGTGTGTAAGCCACATTTTTCAATCCCATGCTGCAGCATGCTGCAAACTTGGTAAACAACTCAAAACTGGTAAGAAATCTTCTAGTGCTTAAGAGTATTACTCGTCATTAATTGTTGTTATCTTGGATGAATAGTGATTTTCTACCAGTAAAGCTGCTCATTGTTATGCTTTTTTCCGTATTGCATCTTAAAGCACATATTGATCATAGAGAGTGAAGCCAGTTCAATAAACCTTAGCCCGTATAGTTTTTTTGATTTTCATGCCATGCTGTTGATTCGCTTAACCTTCTCAGAAAGTAACAATTTTCAGGCCCTAACGTATTGTGATTGTCCTAATTCCTCCTCATCGCTTACAATTGCTTCTAAAGGTTAAATGGGAGGTTTCTCCATCTTGCAAGTGAAAAAAGGTCACATAAGGAGCACATGACCCTTTTTTGTCGAAATTTCGATAGACATTACCAGTTGACCGATTGGAATCCGGGGACCCTGCTTTTTACCCCTGCTTTTCTCCTTGCTTTTCACCCAAAATGACGTCGTTTTGGGCATTTTCTTGGTACACCTCCAAAGCTTCCAAGGGCCCTGTTTGGAGAGTTAATTTTGGGGTTCAATTTTAGAGGATTTAGGCTCTTTGGGGTAGGGTATAGCTTGTTTAGGCACTTGGATTTAGGCACTTCGGGTTTAGGGTTTAGGCACTTTGGGAAATTAACTCTCCAAATAGAGCCTTTAGAAGCTTTGGAGGTGTACCAAGAAAATGCCCAAAACAACGTTGTTTTGGGCAAAAAGCAGGGTCCCTGAACCTGACCAATTGGACGCACTTGGAAAACATAAAAGGGTAAGATTGTTGCAATTTGAACTACAAGAAGTATTTAAAAAAAAAAAAAAAAAAAAAACTACAAGAAGAGAATCAAATTTACACAAGAAGAAAGTATAGGGACCCTTTCTTGAACAACCCCCAAAGGTATTAGATGTAAGATCTCATTCATGTGGGTTAAATTATTCAATTCCTAGATTACTATTTTACATGGTTCAAAATGCATGCACATGCATGCGCTCTCACACAAGGATGCGACCCCCAAAATTTTCACACCAAATTACTCATCTTGAATAGGAAATTGGCTTTGTATGGTTCTCATTTATGTTTTTGTTTTGTTTGAATTTCAAATCAGTGACCGCTATCGACGTGATTGATTGGAAAATATGAAGTGGGCCATATTTACTTTTCCAACTACATTTACTCAGAAAGCAATCATACTTGAGAGAGAGAGAGAGAGAGAGAGAGAGAGAAAGAGAGGGTCAACAAACCGGTTTAAAATCCCACTCAGGTCAACATTTTATGAATTTAGAAAAGAGCTCAAAATAGAAAAAATATGTTAACGAAGACCAATTGAAACTGCCCAAGGCACAACAGGCTTCCCGATTCTGCTTTAGGGCAAGTACTTTTTTTTTTCCCCTTCTTCTTTTGCTGATAGGGTTGGTACTTAAGACTCTTGGATTCATTTCCCTGAAGTAATTATTCTCAATCCCAATATATTTTCCCAAGTTCCGAATTTTTATGGCATTATTTACGAATTTTTGTGGTGTTGTTTATGAGTTTTTGTAATCCAATATATTAAGTAATTTTTAGTGTTCAATGACGAGATTTCGTAGTGATTTACGAATTTGTGTGCCTCAAAAATACAAAAGTGCATACCGTACACCAATATTTAGAGGTGTTTACCTATCTTTATCCAAAACATCCCAATATCCAAAATTGCTCTCGGAGAAGAGTGTGTTTCTCCGAGGTCCAATATTGCTCTCGAAGTACTAACTTAATTCTTGGAAAAATTTTAGGTCGTGCATTCCGAGATAGTCATCTTTGGATTGACAATGAAACCGTAGAGTAGGTGTAGACGGCTCGGATCATCATAATATGGCCGGGAGAGGGGAGGTGTGAACGGTAATCCAGTTAGGGATCTAGTCAAGCCACCTATATTTAATCAGGTTGAGAGTGAGTCAACCTGATTAAATTCAAAATATCTCTAACAATTAGGTTATTAATTGTGTTTCCAATTTTGTTTTTGTTCTATAGTTGCAAAAAAAAAGGGTGGTGTTAATGCCAGAACCGTTTTTGTTTGTGCCCAAACCGTTTTTTATTTTTGGGCAAAAAATTTAATGCTTAAAAACTTGTACCTTGTGCAAGGTACAAGCCTTTTGTGCACTATAGTTTTGGCACAAACAAAAATGGTTTTGACATTATCATTATAGGGAAATAAAAATACACCTGCAAAGTTTTGAGACCACATCATCATTGGAAGACGAATTGCAAGACCACATCGTATGTAGACCGGGAAAATATTCAAAATTTAGGAATTGTGGACCGAAATTTGTCAAACCAATTAAGTTGAAATTTGTATAAATACATATCCAACTTAAAATAGAAATACACAAATCCATACTAGCATCATAACGTGCTATGATACGAATTGACCAAAAAATGTTCTGTTTTTAAGTGTGTATATATATATATCCGGGACCCTTCGGTCCGGAACTCATAGATTCGGATCAAATTTTCATGATCTGAACCGTCCAATGTGTTCAAAAGGTGTTTTCCAACGTCCACGCGAGAAATCTTCAAAAAAAAATACCGGGAAGGGCTTGATCCACACAATTTTGTAAATATGCAGTTTTTGCGAAAAATTGCATGGATCAAGTCCTTCCCGGTATTTTTTTTTGAAGATTTCCTGCGTGGACCTTGGAAAACACCTTTTGAACACATTGGACGGCTCGGATTTCCCAAAAACAATTTTTAAAGGCATCAAAATGCTTCAATCCGGGATTTCCGGGATCCTTGACAGGATCTCCGGCGTATATATATATAGGCAAATTTTCTTATCCACACTCCCGGATTTAAGGAAAAAATGGGGTTTTTTTGTGTTGCAATTTTTTTTGGAAAATCCGATCCGTCCAATGTGTTCAGAAGGTGTTTTCAAGAGTCCACGCGGAAAATCTTCAAAAAAAAATACCGGGAAGGGCTTGATCCAAGCAGTTTTCGCAAAAAATGTAAATATATATTTTTGCGAAAACTACTGGATCAAGCCCTTCCCGGTATTTTTTTGAAGATTTTCCCTTGGAAAACACGACCCTTGAAAACACTTTCTTAACACATTGGGATCGGAATCGTCAAAAAAAATTTGGATCACGAGTGCGGAAATTAAAAGTCCGGATAATCAGGGACTCCACCTTATATATATTTTGGCGATATATATATGTGTATAGAGGCCCGATTTCAAGTCCGGGAGTCCCGAAAAAAAAAACCGGGACTCCACCTTCCCGATATTTTTTACATGACGATCGAACCGTCAATGTGTTCAAAGGTGATTTCCAAGGTCCATTTTCTAAATCTTCAAAAAAAATACCGGGAAGGGCTTGATCCAAGCATTTTTCCGCAAAATCAGAAATGTACATTTTTTGAGAAAAAATGCTTGGATCAAGCCCTTCCGGTATTTTTTTTTTGAAGATTTCCGCGTGGACCTTGGAAAACACCTTTTGAACACATTGGACGGCTCGGATTTTCCAAAAACATTTTCTAAATGCTTCAAAACGCTTCAATCCGGGATTTCCGGGATCCTTGACAGGATAATTCGTGTATATATATATATATATATATATATATATATATATATATATATATATATTGTGAGTACAAATATTGTGATATTTCACTTAAATTGAAATAAATACTTACGGAAAAAATGCTCAATAGCTAATTACCTTGGGAAATCCCTTCAATGAAATGCATATAGACATCCAAATAAAACTAGGACAAAGTCTTGAACTAACCACAATATTTTCAATAGATGATTTACATCCTCAATCAATACAAATATTTTTTTTCCAACAATGTCGTTAAAGGCCCGAAGGCACTGCAGACTTCATCACAATAAACTGTAATGAACCAAAACTACCAAACAATCTAGACCTGAGCACGGCACCAATAGGCTCAATGGCACATACGTACCGCAAAAGTGACCAACAAGAGGGTTGCGTAGTAGAGCTAGTCAGCGACGTGGTAGAAGAGAATCCAACAACAGACACACAATTCAAGCCACGAAAAGGCACAGATGAAATCTAGAATAAAACATCTCACAGGAAGAGGAAGAGAAAGAGAAAGAGAAAAAAGCACTCCATAAAGGAGAATACAATTCTATATATCTATAAGAGTATAAAGTGAAGCATAATAGTTTACCCAAAAAAAAACAAAAAAAGAATAGTAGATCCCATTTCACATTACACGAGAGGATACGTTCTCCACTATTGTGCTAGTATGAATGTATGCAGGGATGGAGCCAGGAATTTTACTTTGCAGGGGCGAGCCTATACAATTCATAGCAAAATTTATTTTTTTCTATATAATAGTAGAGGTTTTTTTTTTTCCTTGCAGGGGTGACCGCCCACTGGCCCCCTCGAGCTCCATCCTTGAATGTATGACCATGGTAAGGGGATTCAAGGCACAACAGGGGCTGCTATCTGTAGTTTTTGGCCTTTTTCCAGACCCAAATTTTGAAACCGTTTATTTTGTTTAGCTCATTGGGTTTATCGCGCGCATGTGAAAAAATGAGATTGATCGGGAAAACATCAATGGTTATTATTTTAAGAATTAGTAATTTCAAGACAAATTATCCAATCAATTTCATATCTTGAATACTAACCGACAAACTCATCGCCCGAGTCAAAAAAATGAACTGTTTAGATCACACTAGCTCATAGACTTGGATTGGAACGATCCAAAAGAGCAGCATCCTGCTGTGCCACAGGCTCCCCGGGTCCGCTCAAGGGTAAGTACTCTTTCCCCCCCCATTTTTGGATAATAGGGTAAGTACTTAAAGACTCCCGGATTCATTAAATCCAAAAAGCTATATACCATTGAGAGATAAACACAAACAAACACCACAAAGAAATGAAACCTCTCATCATCTTTCTCCTCATTCTTCTTGCCCTTTCTTCCTGCATTGTTTTCTCATCTGTTAGAAACCCTAACTTCTTCGTCGGCACCGGATATGATGTTTTCGTGATCAATGGCTTCAAAAACAACTCATCTCTTCCCTTAGTCATTTGGTGTTCATCGTCGAGTGGCGATATGGGCGGCCGAGCTCTCCAAGAGGGTGATGATTTCAGTTGGAGCCTCAAGACCAACATATGGGGAACTCCTCTCTATACTTGCACCATGAAATGGGACGAAACGAGGAAGCGATTCGTCGCGTTTGAGGTCAGTCGCGACAGCAATAGATGCGCTCCGTTTCGGAAGTGTTTTTGGTTGGTGAGAGAAGATGGATTTTATTTTAGCAGTGATGGAGTTATTTGGAACAAAGATTTTTCATGGTCATAGTTGATATGGCCGGCTCTGTGTTGGTGTTGTCTCATTATTTTTAATATTTGGTAATGCTTTAAGTTATAGCCATAAAAGAAAATAATTATTTAGAATGTCTGTCTATTGGTCTTTTTGTGGACTTTAATTTTGAGTTTTTATATATTGAAAACATACTTGTTTAGGAAACATTTCGCAAGCTTGAAAGAATAGCCATGGTGTCCCCATTATATTCTGCCCTTTTTTTTTTCCATCACCACTAAAACAATATAAATCGAAGTTGTACATTGAGAATTGATTATTCAATATTCTTAGAGCACCGTCGCGTGAATTCCATACACTTAGTTAAGGGCCTCGTACAAACTTGTGATGGTACCGGAGTTACATTAGCACTTAATAGTTTCTTAATTTGTTGTTGAGAGTAACGTTGAGGTGTTAGAGATTTAGAAAGGACCCAGAATTTGAAAATGAGTAGCTCAGATTCTGGGCAAGTGAATCCGAGTCACTCATTTTCAAACTCTAGATACTATTTGAAAATGAGTAGCTCAGATTCTGGGTAAGTGAATCCGAGCCACTCATTTTCAAACTCTAGATACTTTCTGGGTGATTTGTCTGTGCATGTTGCACTCTTGTTAGAAAGGAAAAAAAAACCAGAAATTCAGTGGAGACGTAACATCAGTCATCATTGCACTTGGTTAGATATATATGTGTATGACTTTTCTATACGACAGATGTAGCAAGATAGCAATTGTGGGGACATTGACTTAACATAAGTAGATATGCTATATGAATTTACATGGTGTTTATAATGTTCAAAAGATAAAGAAAAACATTTCTTATCTCGTGAATATTCAAATTCCCACGTGGGCCGATAATTTGGGAACGCGACGCGGACACCATTAGTTTTTGGAAATGGATCGATTTTCTCTCTGGGATCACGTGATGAATTGATGCACTATAAGGTGTAGTGCACCCTTGATGTAATATAACCACCGACATCTCATGATTTGAATAATTTTGTTTAAGGAATTCGTTAAACGATAGATCTAACTTTGAATTTTCAACATTAAACTACATCTAATTAATTTGAATTTTCCTATATATGTATGTAGAATTTAGAATTTTGAAAACCATTTCATTGACCCATTATAGGGTGATCCTTTTCCTTTTTCTTTGCCTTGTGATCTTTGAAATCTTGCTTTTTTGCAACTTGAATCACTCTCTTATCTCTTGTCCCCTTTATTTCCAAATGGAGCATCTTGACCTTTGTTTAATGTTTTTTTAAGTAAATCAAAGACCTAAAAAGCACATCGAAAATTGAAACTGCGGCGACCATTAAAACAATCAACATATGATTGTTGATTAAGGGAAAAAATAAAGGTACTTATTCCAAATTACCATTTGAGGAAAGCAACAGCTCACTATCAATGAAACCAAATCATAATAGTAGTCCCTTTCCACCTTAATAAGATTAGATAAGAATGAAGGATATAGTGTATCTTTGGCTCTTTGCAATGTTCCATCAATAAGACGACAAAAGGCCAACTTTTCTTTAACGTACCCGTGTTTTTATCTCTTCACTCTGTGACAACTCAAAAGTACTCCTTCCGTCTCTGGCCCTGAAAAGTACTTTTTGTTATCTCAAAAGGATTGTCCCAATTGAAAAGCAATGGGAAAAAAGTAATGAATTTACTATTTTACCCTTATTTTTTGAAAATAAGTACATGCAATCGTGATGTTTTGAAAGGTAAATGGAAGAAAGAAAAAATATAACAAGTATAATCACGATGTTCCCCTAGTAAGTTCGAATCCCAAAAGGACAAATAAATGGGGATGGAGGGAGTAATACAGTTTCTTTTTGTTCTTGTAGCTTTCTCCTTGGTTATCACTCTTGAGCCCACTTAGTTAGCCGTTTTAGGAATTACTAAATAAGAAGGGCGAATAAGAGGAGTGTATGATAGGGGATGGAATTAACCAAAAAGGGAAGATGATATTATACTTCATATTGGTGGTTTGCTGTGTGGATCATTTAAAAAAAAAAAAAAAAAAGGAGGCAAATTACTTACTTGCCCTTCAAAATTCCTTTTGTTATTCATGTTTTGGGGTGGGGAAGGATAACTGAGTAATTGAAGTTCGAGGGACTAATTATGGATAGCGTTGGGGTTGGCCCTTCCTCTCACATTGCTGGGCTCTGAGGCTCACCAATGCAGGGGAAGTTTTTTCAGTTCTGTAAGGAGTTCCATTTGAATGGAAGGATTAGAAATGGCTTCAATCCTTCTTTGCTGCTGTTCCAAAGAATGAAAATCCTACTCGGCCATTGGATAACAGACCTAAATTCTTCTTTGCTGCTGTTCCAAAAAAAAGTTTGCTAAACGATCCCACTTGCAATATTCACAATTCTTTTTTCAAGGCCATTCAAGAAATTATTTTATAATTTTTGAACAATTGAATAATTCGTGTGAGAACCCTAAAATAGACCCCACAGGCCACAGGTACCATTGTTTTGGTTCCCATAGTCGAGTGGGATCGTTTAGCCTCATAGTAGGAAAACGTAATTTAATTATTTCACAAAATAAAATGGTTCTAATTATTGAGGTGGATCAAATGAGGGTCCATGTTTGCTCATTTGGAAGATAACCTGATCCCTCCTAGAAGGCCAAGTCCCATGGTACAAAATTCTATATATGCGTTTTCCTACAATGCTAACAGCTTCCGTGGCGTTAGCAAGTGGTGGCGCTCATGCGGTAGAACTCTTAGAAACCGCACATTGTATCTTGAGATCGAGTCTCATTCTCCCTCCCCTATGTAATAGATTAGGAATAACGAATGACCAAAAAAAAAACAAAACTTAGCGTTAGTTATCTTTTGTTGTGCGGGAATTTACAATAACACATCTCCGAAGTGTGTTGGTTTTAGCCTTATTTTTAAAAACGGTATATATCAGCTATTTATTTACTGTATTTATTTGGTATACATAGGCAAAAAAACTCCAGCCAAACAACCTCCACAACAACAGAAAAACACAGTTCCAATACATATAAAACCCACCCAAGGTCCAGTAGTTTTGCCAAATGAGAGTACAAGCTAAACATCATCATATCCCTCGTTCCAAGTCCAAATCCACCGTGGCCTCACTCCCCAAATCTGCATCGTCATCCTCCTCGTCATCCTCGTCATCATCCTCGCCATCCTCCTGCTCTGCATCCTCTTCCTCGTCCTCGTCATCCTCACCCCGGCTGTTCTCCTCTTGTAAATCGTCATCATATCCGAAAAGAGCTTCAGGTTCAAGTATAGGCGAAGAAACTCTAGCAGCTGCATCCCGAGTAATATAGCCCCCACGTCCCACTGAAACTCTCCCGCCTCGATCTGGCATGGTGGCACACTGCACATTGCACAAAACACATACAAAAGTGAGGAATATCAGCAGGCATTAATGGAAGTTGAACTAACAAGCGGATTTGAAATAATGACAGACAAGTGCAAATATTGTACCATTGGAGCCGCCACCAGGCCCGCGAACGCCTGTTTTCGAACAAGAGCCTCCAAACTGATAATAGCACAGAGGCACGCCTCGGCAAAGTCACGAGGCACCTAAGAAGGAAGATTAAGTCATTATTTCATAAACAATACAAGAGGCAAGCAAAACCAAAAATTCGAATTGGGATTTGAAGTTTAGAATTCCAATCAAACCTGCTGGAAACCAGCTGGCAGAGGGTATGCGCCACGCTTAGGACTAGGGAGATCGAGGTACTCCATGTGACCTGAACTGCATGTGTAGCCCACCTGCTGGGGAAGCTTGGGCCACTTCACCACGCCTGAACCTCTTGAAGCTTGGGCCACTGCTGCCGGCACATCTCTAGCCTCTGGGGAGGATCTCCCTGAACTTCACCAGCTCCTAAGGCAGCCATGAGCCGCTGCACTCTGTACACTGCACAATCCCCGGCCTCCTCTAAGGTAGCTGCATCCTCACCCCGAGTCAACATCCCTATATCTTCCACTGTCAAACTGGTCGTGCTCAACATGAAATGAGGAATAAGCTTCAGCACTCTAACCCAGGGATTGCCTAACTCGGGTATCATATGGGATATGAGCGAATGTCAAAGACACACACTATATTTTCAGAGAACACTTGCCAAGTAACAAAAAGTGCACATATGTTATATCAGTTGGGCCAAAGTTCCTTTCAAAAAAAAAGTTGGGCCAAAGTTATGGAATGCATATATATTCTGTCCTAGGAGCACTCATTTGGGCCAGATAAAAATAGGATATAAAATACATCCTAATGTGCCTCATTTAGTAGCTCTAACCTCGATTAGTCACGAGATTTCATACAACAATTACATACATCGACGAGCACATCACACGTTCCAAAAAATTAGTGGACATTCAATAAATTTAATCCACACAATACTTTGCAAAGAAGTAGTGACACTTAACTGGATATAAGCTCAAATATTTCTAAAGAGAAACAAGAGGACTAGATATAGTGTAGTAGTTTTCACCTTGCAACTTCTGTTTCAATCATGGTTTGTAGTTTTATTCTGTCTTCCTCTTCCAATTGTTCTAGTACTTCCGCATTCTTCGTGAACTTGAGGATGTGAAGTTTCTTTTGCTTCTTTGCTACTGGCGAAGAAATACCATCCATGTTGGTTATTTCTTTCTCATCTCTTTTGGCTTTTGTCGTTGCTTTGGCATATCGCTCCTTGTCTATTTGTTGATTTGCCCCTTCCCATTGCATTGCTATGCTCAATTGTTTGTTGTTTTCTTCATACTGTTTGATTTGTACCGGAAGCTTGGATGTTATTGATTTCTTCTCGTCTTGAATCTTCATGATTTCATCTTTCAGGTTACTATTTTCTGCACCCAGCTTTGCATTTTGTTCCTTGAGCTCTTCATTTTCTTGTGAGAGTAGTAGAATCCTAGACCGTACGTGCATCAGTGTACATTTTTAACAAACTGCTTGTGTTTGTATGCAGTTCTTCCTTGCTTAGCTTATCAAGGGATATGGGCAATTGGCTATCCAAAGCTTGTATTTCTTGATCTTCCTCATCTTCTCCTTGAGACTCGTCTTCTTGCATTGGGGATTCTCTTTGCTGTGGGTTGTCCTCCTGTGTTTCTTCCTTGTCCTGAAGTTCCAATTCCGGGAAAAAATTTCGTTCTTCTTCATTTGGAGAGATTTCTAGTTGTGTTACCTGCATAAAATCCAGCACCATTGAATAACATCAAAATACGTGAAATTGCATTATTATTCAAGTTTTTTGAAGGACAAGTTTGTTGGGAGTGAAGATAACAAAGCGGTAGCGCTACCAAGGAAATGGGGTAGCGCTACCCAGAGCCTAATTTGCGAACAGAGAGTTCTGGAGCGCTACAGGTATTTCCCTGTAGCGCTACCGAGGCCCTAAATTGTCTTTTAGGGTTTCGGCCGACGTGTGTGTTGGTTAGATCGAAAGTTAGTTTTTCAGAGCGTGAAAAATAGAGAGAGGCGAGAGAAAACCAATCTCAGAGAGATTGTGAGAAGACTTGTACTCCTTGATTCGATTTCATAGTGGACTGGTGTGGCTCCCGTGGTTTTTCCTCACGTTGAGGTTTTCCACGTATATCTTGTGTCTTGCTTTCTTTCCGGTTTTTCATTACGCACATATTTGTTTGCTTTTTCTGTGATTCATTGTTCCCAAGATCCGTAGGGGCGTTTTCGTTGTAGGATTGAACAGGTGTTCGCGATAAAATCCATAACAACTGGTATCAGAGCCGCGGTTGCGGTAGGTTTTGTTCGACAAGTTAGGGTTTAATCTTGTTCGGGCAGACTAGGGTTTCAGTGGGAGCTATGGGTTCAGAAGAAGGGAAATCAAAGCTCGATAAGTTTGATGGGTCAGACTTCGCGTTTTGGAAAACGCAGATAGAGGACTATCTGTATCAGAAGGATCTTTACCGGCCGCTGCAGGGTAAAGTAAAGGGGAAGAAAGCTGCAGAGAGCAACGAGGATTGGGACGTTCTGGACAGGAAGGCGTTAGGGGTTATTCGCCTGTCCCTTTCAAAGTCAGTCACACACAACATATTGAAGGAGAAAACGACGGAAGAGCTTATGGAAGCACTGAAGAAGATGTACGAGCAACCGTCTGCTGCGAATAAGGTACATCTTATGAAAAAACTTTTCAATCTGTCTATGGCCTGAAGGAGTTTCCTTTATGTCACATCTCAGTGAGTTCAATACGATAGTTGATCAACTTACGTCTGTCGCTATTGAGTTTGATGATGAGGTTCAAGCCTTGTTAATTTTGTCTCAGCTGCCAGAGAGCTGGCAGGGTACAGTTACTGCAGTCAGTAATTCGGCAGGGAAAGAAAAGTTGAAACTGAGTGAGGTTGTCAGTTTGATTTTGACTGAGGAGGTCAGAAGGGGTTCGATCGATAGTTCAGGTAGTTCAGGTTCAGCTCTAAGTTTTGAGCAGAGGGGCAGAAGCCAGGCCAGGGGTGGTCAGAATCAGAACAGGAACATGTCGAAATCCAAGGGTAAGGGAAATAAGGCCAAATCTCAGGTTCGGCCTATTAAAGGTGAATGTTGGAATTGTGGTCAGATAGGCCATATGTCACAAACCTGCAAAGCACCGAAAAAGAATAACAGTGGGCAAGAGGCTCATGTTGTGCATGATGCACTTATTCTTGCCATGAACAGCGACGCCGAATCGTGGGTGATTGATTCGGGTGCCTCATTCCACGCCACTGCTAACAGGGAGGTTCTGCAGAACTATGTAGCAGGGGACTTTGGGAAAGTATACTTGGGGGACGACGAGCCTTGCAGTATAGTGGGTAGAGGGGATGTTCAGATTGCGACACAGGGGTACAGATGGTGTCTGAAGGATGTCAGACACGTTCCGAAGTTGAAGAGGAGTCTTGTTTCGGTTGGACAGCTTGCAGCAGCAGGTTATACTTCGACATTCACAGGGGACACGTGGAAAGTCTCCAACGGTACCATGGTGGCGGCTAAAGGCAAGAAAGTTGGTACACTTTACTTGACTTCACATGGTAGCGATACACTTGCTGTTGTAGACAGTAAGGAGAGTTCAAATCTGTGGCACAGAAGACTGGGGCATATGAGTGAGAAGGGAATGAAGGTTTTGCAGTCGAATGGGAAGCTACCGGGTTTAGAGTCAGTGGATATTGACATGTGTGAGGATTGCATCTTCGGGAAACAGAAACGGGTTAGCTTTCAGAAAGGCGGCAGGCCTCCCAGGGCTCAGAAGCTAGAGCTTGTCCATACAGATGTGTGGGGTCCAGCTACAGTGTCTTCTCTTGGCGGTTCTTATTACTATGTTACCTTTGTCGACGATCACTCGAGGAAGGTATGGGTATACTTCATGAAGCACAAGTCAGAGGTCTTTGAAGTCTTCAAGAAGTGGAAGGCCATGGTTGAGAATGAAACAGATTTGAAGGTGAAAAGGTTGAGGTCCGACAATGGCGGAGAGTATGAGTTGGGGGAGTTCAAGAAAACCTGCGCTCTATTCGGGATTCGTTTAGAGAGAACACCTCCAGGGACTCCGCAGCATAATGGCATTGCAGAGAGGATGAACAGGACTTTGACTGAGCGTGCTAGGAGCATGCGGATACACGCAGGGTTGCCCAAGATGTTTTGGGCAGATGCAGTCAGCACAGCAGCATATTTGATCAATCTTGGGCCATCAGTTCCGTTGAACTTTGGCATACCAGAGGAGGTTTGGAGTGGTAAAGAGGTAAATCTCTCACACTTACATGTTTTCGGTTGTGTTTCCTATGTGCATATTAGCGACAAGGACAGGGATAAACTTGATGCTAAGTCACAGAAGTGCACCTTTATTGGGTACGGCGGAGATGAGTTTGGTTATCGTTTTTGGGATGACAAGAACCGTAAGATAATCAGAAGCAGAGACGTTGTGTTTGATGAAAAGGTGATGTACAAAGACAGGGACAGCAAACAGAGCAGTGGGAGTATCACCTCGGATGGGGATACGTCCGAGAGCAGTAGGAGAACCACCTCGGATGGAGATACGTCCGAGTACTTTGGGTTGGAGGATCTTCCGGATGACAGTGGGGTTGAGGAGTGCCTGGTGCAGTGGCGGAGGAGAGAGCTTTAGATGAGACAGGTTTCGAGATGAGGTAGCTCCGAGAGACAGGGACTAGTTCGGCGGTCGAGAGTTGAGGAGGACAACCCAGAGTACACAGGCCGAATCCGAAATATATTTCTTCGCTTGATTACTTGCTTTTGACGGACAAAGGAGAACCAGAGTGCTTTGATGAAGCTATGCGTGTTTCGAGTCACTAAGTGGAAGATCACGATGCGGGAAGAGATGGATTCTCTTCATTCCAACGATACTTGGCGATTAGCTCGGCTTCCCGCAGAAAGAAAGCTTTGCGTAACAAATGGGTTTTTCGACTTAAGCGGAGAGTGATGGCAAGAAAAGGTACAAGGCAAGATTGGTTGTAAAAGGCTTCCAACGAAGGAGGGGATCGATTATACGAGATATTTTTACTTTGTTGTGAAGATGGCCACTATCGAGTGGTGTTGAGTTTGGTTCTTCTTGAGAATCTCTACCTTGAGCGGTTAGATGTTAAAACCGCTTTTTCTTCACGGGATTTGGATGAAGAAATCTACATGAAGCGACTGTTGGCTTCATTGTGAAAGACAAGGAAGAGATGGTGTGCGAGCTCAAGAAGAGTCTGTATGGTTTGAAACAGGCTCCCGGGCAGTGGGGTACGAAAAAGTTTGATGGTTTCATGCAGCGCAGTGGCTACACAAGATGCAATGGAGATCACTGTTGTTACTTCAAGAAGTTTGAGTCTAGCTACATCATTTTATTGCTCTACGTAGATGACATGCTTGTAGCAGGTTCCTGTGTTAGGGAGATCAACAGGTTGAAACAACAGTTGGCAACGAGTTTGCTATGAAAGATCTGGTGCAAAGGCGATACTTGGGATGAGGATCAGCGAGATAAGGCTCGGGGAACCTTGCGGTTGAGTCAGCCTGAGTATATTGAACGTGTTCTGGAGAGGTTCAGTATGCAGAGTGCTAAGGCAGTTGGCACACCCTTGGGAAGTCATTTCAAACTTTCTCAGGGGCAATCACCCAAGACAGATGCAGAGAGAGAGTACATGGCCAAGGTTCCGTATACCTCGGCCGTGGGTAGCCTGATGTATGCGATGGTGAACACGAGACCGGACATTGCCCATGCAAAGGTGGGAGTTGTGAGCGGTTTGCTAGCAATCCAGGGAAACAAAGATTGGGAAGCGATAAAGTGGATCATGCGATATTTGAGAGGTACCACCGATTTGCCACTTTGTTTTGGGAAAGGGAAATTGTAAAGCGAGGATATGTGGATGCAGATTTTGCCGGTGATCGGGATACGCGGCGAAGCACCACAGGCTATATCTATACTATGGGTTCAACAAATGGTGAGAGTCTCTCACGTCTGCAGAAATTAGTGACACTATCCACGCATGACGTGGCCGAGTATGTGGCCGTGATCGAGGCCGCAAAGGAGATGATTTGGTTGAAGGGCTTCTTGGAGGAGTTGGATTTGAAGCAAGAGAACTGCGTTCTTTTCAGTGACAGCCAGAGTGCTATACACCTTGCCAAAAATCCAGTGTTCCATGCCAGGACGAAGCATATTGATTTGAGGTACCATTTCATTCGTTCGCTTTTGGAGGATGGGGATTTGTTGCTAGAGAAGATTTTGGGGGAACGAAATCCGGCAGATATGTTGACTAAGTCTGTCACTGTTCAGAAACTGAAGTTGTGTTCAACTTCAGTTGGCCTTCATGCTTGAAGAGATGATGTGCCTGGAGTCACACCAAGAGGGGTCAGATGACTACGTCCACGGGTTGATTGAGATCATTTGGGTCTGCGGTTGTTTGTTTTCGGATGCTTCAGGTTATCTTCAAGTGGGAGATTGTTGGGAGTGAAGATAACAAAGCGGTAGCGCTACCAAGGAAATGGGGTAGCGCTACCCAGAGCCTAATTTGCGAACAGAGAGTTCTGGAGCGCTACAGGTATTTCCCTGTAGCGCTACCGAGGCCCTAAATTGTCTTTTAGGGTTTCGGCCGACGTGTGTGTTGGTTAGATCGAAAGTTAGTTTTTCAGAGCGTGAAAAATAGAGAGAGGCGAGAGAAAACCAATCTCAGAGAGATTGTGAGAAGACTTGTACTCCTTGATTCGATTTCATAGTGGACTGGTGTGGCTCCCGTGGTTTTTCCTCACGTTGAGGTTTTCCACGTATATCTTGTGTCTTGCTTTCTTTCCGGTTTTTCATTACGCACATATTTGTTTGCTTTTTCTGTGATTCATTGTTCCCAAGATCCGTAGGGGCGTTTTCGTTGTAGGATTGAACAGGTGTTCGCGATAAAATCCATAACAAAGTTGTGCTTACGTTTACCTGGTTAATTGACTTGTCCTTCAATCTTTCGTAAAGAATTCTGATGTCCCATTTAAGAAACCTCGGGATTCGCAAATGAGCTTCTGTTTTCAGCAACAAGGTATGCTCACATATCAAATACTACAAATCATAAAAGCAAATCAGTACTTTAAATTTTTGGAGGTGTAATCTTATAGTTGAGATAAACAACAAGTTTGTTCGATAGTTACAGGTAAGAGGACAACACATCCAGACATCCAGTTGCTCTCTCCGGGGCTGCTACGGAATGTATCGAAATCATCGTGACGAGTTTCTACTTTTTCAGTATATATATTTATGCTGTTGCAATCTGGCAACAAAATGTGAAAAGAATACCACCTGTTAAATTCCCTGTCTTCTGAGAATTTTCAAGTGAAGCATTGCTCCGCTAAAAACCATTGCAATTGTAAGTGAGAATCCTGTAATTCCGACATGTAAATACTCTAGTTTTATGCGAGAGTTGACTTCAAATTCAAACACTTATGTTTGCCGACCCATACCCCCCCTTTTAGAAATTACGGCTCAGGAAAATCCACCGCTAGGGATGAATCCGAATTGGAGTAGGAATTTCTTTTCTTGCCGCTAGAGAAAAGTTCAGCATACTCTTATGGAAAACCTTTTTCAATTAGAATAGGACAACCCATGCATCAGCCCTATAAATTCAGAGCAGTAACTCTCTCTCTTTTCTCATAACTTTCGAAGAATTCCAAAAACTTACGAATTGGTAGACCACCACCGGTAAGCTTCTCCTTCTTTACTCTGTCCTCTTGCTCCTGATTTCATTTGTCTCTTTTTGCTGTATCAACTACACCAAGAACATAGCATGCACTCAATCTTTTCCCAAGCATGGCCTACAGCAAAATAACGTGATTTGTATACCTCTCTTTTGAAAAGGTTCTTGTCCATAAGCCGATATATTTTCTGCATATTTTCGTCAAAGTTCGATTTGCACACGCATCACGTGTGCCCCAACTCTACTAGAAAGAAAGGGATAACAGAAGAGAGAGAGAAGCAATCACAGCTGCAAGCATTCAGGCATTCAGCATCCATGGCAGCACGCATGATCAAAGACCAACAACAACAAAACTCAACATCTGCAAACAAATCAACATCAACATGTTCTCTGTTCATGGCAAGGCTCATGACCGAAAGAAGAACATGGGTATTCCTACCCATTATAGTCAACATAATCCTCTTCTCATCCTCATGGAACATCCTCAAATCCATACTCTCCTGGTACTCATCCCCCACCATCTCATCTCCTTCTATGATTTCCGGGTGGTGGCCGCCGGCGTTGTACTTGTCGGTGGCGCTGGGGGCGGTACTTGGACTTCTGTCAATGGCGGCCACCATGATAGTTGTGTTGCCGGCGATCCATATGTCGTGGAATATGGGGATTACGCTGCTTACCTTCTTTGGGGCGCCGGAGGTGGAGGGAAGGAAATTAATGGCTGAAATTACTGCGTCTGCGATGAAGATCTTGATTATGGAAGGGACTATTGTTGCCGCTATTTGTGCCATTTTGGGTTATTTTGCTTTTGGTGGGAGGAGCAGAGAAGATGTTGGGGCTTCTTAGATTTTTTTTTTATTAGTTGGGGCTTCTTAGATTGGTTTTTGAAATTTTATTGTAGTCTTTTATAAGCCAAAATGTTACTAAAAAATTAGTAGTAAGTTTGTTTTGGGAATCTTGGCTAGAAATTGCAGTTTAAGAATTTCTTGTGCGTGAAATTTGCTACTCCAATATATTACGTTGTTCGGGAAATGCAAGTTAGATCACTCGGTTTTTTTTTCCCCAATTGTTGCATTAATTTTTTAATAAGTGTAAGAACATGTATCACTTTTACATTGATGTTGTGTTTGTTAAATGCAAATTTCTGACAAAAGTAATTAAGTATTGTGATTTGAGCTATTGCATTTGGACTACGATTGAACTTTTGTTTTAAAAATAAATTTTTAACTAAATATATTATTTGTTTGATAGGTGAAAAAAAATAAATTAATTACTAAGTGATTTTTTGTTTAGCTTTTCATCAATTTTTGGTGATCTTGAATCATTAGTCTGGACGAGATGAAACAGAAAAGTACAATTAAATTTATAGACCCAATGAGCGGCCACCCCAGCCGATGGCAAAACTTGGAACTTTTGTACAAATGGCGCATGCTCTCCCTTTATAAATAGAATAGATAGATAATAATATGCTTTACATGTTTAAATTCCGATAAATTTTAGTTCCAAATATCTTTAGATAAATATGAAATAAATACGAAGATACATGTTTTACTGTTTTCAAGCCATAGGTTGACATAAGAAATCTTAATTATAAACAATTATTCAAGACCATTGAAAAGTATTGTAAATTGTTGTGAATGAGTAATTGACAAGCGGCAGCTAAGTGCCAAGCAGAGTATTTGATACATTCGAATAGTGTCCCACTTACTAGGGACGATAGTAATTAAGGTGTGTCATGGACTTCATATCTTTTCTATTTCAGTAGGGTCGCTCCCTAAGTAAATTGGCTGAAACCATTGAATGCTATCCTAGCATGTTATGCACACAATATGAAGTTACTTTGATATTTTTGGGTTAGAGTGGAAGCCTATTGGAAACTGCAAATATTAGTTGACTAGTGTTGTACTCGTGTTATGCACGCGCGAGATGAACATGTACGCCCAATATATGTACGTACATGGCATAATATGTAGCATCTAGAACAAAATCATAAGTGTATATCTAGAATAAGATAATGATAGCATGTGAATATATAGTAAACACAATTTATGGTTGCTTGACCAACCGGGTGACTTAAAATAAAGACGCGTCCCAAGCGTAGGACTCTCGACCGGTGTAGCATAATATCTGGAAGTACCGGAGTCGAACCACAGAGACGGACGAACGTGTGCAGGACTCAAAGATGACGGGTTCACAGTTTATCTTGGCTCTTAGGTAGCCATCCCTTGTTTAATGAGGTTGATTTACTAACTCGATTACCAAACTAAATTAACTAAATATGGATTTGAAAAGGAGAGTACAGCCGTGGGAACCCAGCGTTCGCAACTAGCCTAACCAATGTTTACTCGGGCCACAATTATTCAATTTATTGATTTTAGAATAGGAAAAAGGATCCCTAACAAATGCGCACCACCTGTCACCAGTTCCCGTGCGCATTCGAATTCCGGCGATGCCTGGGTTTTGTTTGTTAGAAGAGTTTTCGTCTTCTAAAATTGCTTAAAAATTAAATTAATTCGAACCCGAGGTAAAAACATTAAACTAGCCACGGGACGCCTTTGCCCCGCGGCCGCACTCTACGAAATTACTCACTCATGCTTTCAACGGACGCAGCAAACATTTATTTAGAACTAAGCATGATTTTAGCAATTGAAAAAAAAATAAAATACGATACCACAGGTTTGCGGAAAGAGAACGGATTCGAACACCAAGGAAAAACAAGAATTTAAAGCTGGAAAACCTGAAGAACTTGGATTAAAACTTGAATCCCAAAAGAATCCTGAAAACAGCAGCCAAAGTTAAGAACATAAAACCTAAATTATGAATTGTGGAACCCTAATCTCGAGTGTTAAGAGGGTTTTTATATTAATCCCCTTCATTTACAATTAAAATCCTAAAACAAATCGGAATTTCCTCTCACGAATACCCAAAATGCCACCGTTACAAGGCAAAATTAAGCCCTCAGTAGCGCTACACCACTTTTGGTGTAGCGCTACCTAACCCATTAAGGCCGCTTTGACCGGTTGACCTCGGCTTTGACTGTTGACCCTTAAAGCCTCTAGGTAGCGCTACACCAATTTTGGTGTAGCCCTCCCCAACATTCTGTTCAGTTTTCAAGCCCTGTTGTGCCACTCTTGAGCGCTCTGTTGCTTTCCTGGTAGCGCTCACGGTGATTCTGATCACTTCCTCGCGAATTCCACTTCAATACTTAGTCCCAACAGCCTTCCATGCCCTCAAGTTCTATCACGGCCTTCAAATCTCTGTAATCCAATCTTGGCACTAAAACAGCCTTATTTTCCTGAAAATTAACAAAAACACAAAAACATACCAAAACAACGCATCAAGTGGAAAATAGGGAATAAATTAGATAACGTGTTAAAACTACCCTATTTAGGCACTTATATCTACGATACTGCGTGCCTATCAATGGTATCCTGGTGGTAATATCAGTTAGTAAATAACCTGAGGCGAAAACTTAAGCAATAAATTTGGAAAAAGAATTCAAACTCTACGATAACATTAAAGAAACAACTCTTGTTCCGACAATGACTAATTTTGAAAAGGAGTTATGATGACAGTTCGTATGCATAGAAAGTGTTGAAGCACTATGAACACCTAAAGAATAATGATATATTTACAGAATGGATAGCTATAAACTCCAAATGCAGTAGAGCTATGGTTCATCCATCAAATTCCAGTCTTCGCTTCACTCCTTGCAAAAGCAAGATGAAAAAAAAAAATCGTAGGTGTAGTAGTAAATTGAGCTACAAATAACTGATTTTTACGTATGAAAAGTTTTTTTTTCTTTTTAAATGAGAATAGCTATCATTACCTTTTGCTATGTTACTGAGACCAAAGCACAAAGTGAATTGTTCTAGGGTTTCGGGATTACCTGGATTGAAGACGATAGATTGTGTGAAATTTTGAGTTCTTTCCCCGGTAGAGTGGACAAAGGAGAGAGCGATGACAGAGTGTAGTGAATTTTGCTTGAAGGGTAAGTTTGCTCAAATGGTAAGTGACACGAGTGCTTTTGTAATTGGAAAATAATATGGGTACATCTTTTGTGCACCCCAAATGCATACCACCCTGATGTGTGCACCCCAAATGTATACCACCCTGATGTGGCAGATGAGGAGAAAATCATATTTTGAGTGAGCTCTACATTGGGCTTCTCCTCTTTTGCCACATTAAGATAGTATGCATTTAGGGTGCACAAGTGGTATACCCATACCATTGTTTGTTTGTTTGTTTTTTTTTTAAATTTTATCTTTATCTGGCTTGAGTTTTGTTAAAAGGAAAATGCTAATGAGTGGAGGTTAGCCAGACCATTTTTTAAAGGATAAGTTTTTCCAAATAAGTTTTTTTGAAAAGCAGAAAACTTTATTAATCTCTGAAAAAGATACAAAGATTAAAAGGGAAGAAGGGAAACAAGTTGTGAATAACGGGAGAAAAAAGTCAACCGCTAAACGGAACGACCCACTTTAGACCCCAGGATAGCGAGAAGCCAACCCAAACAAAACAACATAAAAATATGTAGCATAGAGCCAACAAATCTGGAGCACTACGCATGATTACAAGGATTCTAAAATGCTTTGAAGCCTGAATAAAAAATCATCCATAGAGAAATTACTGCCCCCGACTTTGGCTTTCACCCACAGAGCCACCCTTATCTTGATAAGTTCAGAAATTTTCTCCCAATCAGGAATAGAACCTTCAAAGATTAATGCATTTCTAGTGTTCCAGATGGTCCACAAGATAGCTAAAGGAATAGCCTCCCAGATTACTCTTCTTCTTTTTTTCAATTTCCAGTCCTTCCACCAAAAAAAGAGACTAACCATCGATTGAGGGACTACCCATTGGACTCCCCACCACATTAGAATCTTGGACCATACCTGCCAAACTGGATCACAATGAAGAAGAAGGTGATCCACTGATTCAATATGGTTCAAACAGAATTTGCAGGTTGCTTCTTATTCATTTTGAATAAAACCAATCTTGAGGAGATAATCTGCAATCTTGATTTTACCGAGATACACTAACTAGCTGAAGCATTGAATCCTGTATGGAGCCGCATTTCTCCAAATTAAATCAAAAGCTGTGTTTGAAGAAAGGGATTGATGGTTCGCTAAATTGTAGAGAGATTTAACCAAGAAGACTTTAGAAGGGCAATCTGCCCAAACAAGTCTGTCATTGGAACCATCAGAGACCACAATCTCTGAGCCAAATAAGTTAGTACTTGACTAGAGTATTTTTACCATTTTGTCTTTATTTAAAAAAATGGTTTTTGTTAGTTTTGCGGCAAACATTTGTGTCTTATTACTCGTCTTGACAAGGGGAATTAAAAAAGTAAAAAATTGTGTATGAAACCCAATTTTTTGTAGAAAATGGGTAAAAGTCATATTTGAAAAGTGTTAAAAGTTGGATATTTCCAAAAAATAAGAAGAAGGTAAAAGTCATTTTTTTTTTCCCGATTTCTCTTGTCGAGACGAACAAATAATCCACAAAATTTGATGCAAAACAAATAAATGCGATTTTTTTTAATAAAGGTAAAACCTAAAAAACCAAGTGACTTATTTTGGAAAAATATGGTGAAGTGTGATTTTCACCTGGGCCAACACTCTATGATCTCGGGTCACCGACTTAATCCGGTCCGACAAAATGGGCCGTCTAAATTGCTGGATAGGAGTAGTACGGTCGTAGAAACTTTTGGGCTAGGCCGGTCCAGTACACTTAAATTATGTGTATTTTCTCGTTAATTCTGTTAAAAGTTTTCTCTACTCGTTTTTTGTCTTTTGAATTTCTTTATATTTTCTTCCATAAAGAAAATAAAAGTCCTTCGCTTTTTCAATGGTTGGTTAGATACTGATAGGTGCTGAAAAGCACCCACTTAATTCTCTAATTTACATTTTAATAGCTCAATCATAGAGTTACTTAATGAATTATAATGGTTGAATCGTGTTTGTAGGCTTTGGAATGTGCCGAACTATTAAAAGTGCTTATTTGGAATCAATATGAGAGCATGGAACACAAAGTAGACTTACAGAGCTTCGCAACGGTTCAGGAATCGCATCATTCCAAGTTTGGACAAAGCCGGGGCAAGTCCGCGAAGTTGAGGCTGCAATCTGGAATTTCCACCCGGGCGGGAATCAAAGCCGCCCGGGCGGTTTTGGTCGAGTCAAACATGGATTAGGGTTTAGACCACTTTTTTTTAGGTTTTGTTATAAATAGACTATTATGCTCTGTACGTTTTAGGGGTCCTAAAATATTTTGAGCCAAGTCTAGAGAGAGAAAAGCAAGCCAATACATGAGTTCTTCGATTCCTCCAACAAATCAAGCGTTCATCCCCACCTCCATGGCCGGCTAAACACCTTCTGGGGGGAAGGTGAAGCCCCACTCCAAGTAACCCTGTGTATGTGTAGACATTAGGTTTACTAACTCGAATTGATTGTTTAACTTAGAATATGTTTTCATTATAATTAGATGAAGTCGTTTTAATTCCTTCTATTAGTTGAGTATTTGTGTGTGCACTCTCAAATACCTAGTTAAACAATGATTTTCTACGCTTGTGCTTGGGTAACTGAGATGGTTTATGCTCGTAAGACAGATCGTGTCATTGGACAGTCCGTGAAAGAGACGGGTTGTGACAGCAAGACGGTCCGTGCTATGCGATAGTTCATGCCTGTTAACAACACAATTTTTCTCTTGACAAAATTGTGATTCGAATAATAAACCTAGCTAGCCTACACATAACTTAGTTACGTGGTCGGGGTGGATTCGAAACCCTAGATTTCTCTTCCATTTGTTTTTCATCAATTTCATTACATGTTTTTTAAAGTAATTTAGTTTTCAAAAACCAATCACTCAAATCTCTTTTTCCGAATTAAATTAGAAATTAATCGCAAGTACCAAATTGGCTCTGCAGATCGACACTGGAACTTTGGCCACTATTCTTCTGAATAGTAGTTAATTCTAAGTTTTTATAAGTATAATTTTGATACGTATGGTACGACACAATCAAATACTGAAAATCATACCCCAGCTTTTGGAGGAAAGTGAGTGCTTATTAGTCCCACATAGGCGTATTAACCCTTGGCAAAAAATACTAATATGGGACTTGATATTGCTAAACTCTAGCGAACCTCTAAATAAATAATCAAAAGCTGATTGAGGATGCTCTTAGAACATGTATTGTTAGCTTGTTCTATTACTTTCGTCTCTCGCCACAAATCAAACAATGAAATGAAAGAATTTCCAAAAAGAGAACATAACGAATTTTCATTCCAAAACAATATATCTGTTTTCTCTTCTATTACACAGAGGCTTTTCTCCCCTTTTTATATGATACAGACTAGCAACTAACATGAAAGAGAAAACTGATATTTTAGTTTTTGCTTTTTTCCTTCTCTTTTCACAGGTTTCAAACAAACCATAAAAGTCGCAAGACTCGCAATGCAAACAATGAATGCATAGATCTAAGTAATCTATGTTCGAATAAAAAAGAAGATGTGCATAATCTATCAAAATCACCTCGACCTATAGACATGAACGCATAATTCTCCCTTCCCTATATATAGCCCTTTATACTCGTATAAAATTTCAAAACAAAATAAAAACCTTGTTAAGGTCTTATATATTCCATTTCAAAACACAATTCCTCAACAAAAAAATGAGTTCCCCATTTCGCTTCCCTCTCCTCCTCGCGTTGGTTATGTGCTCCCTCTTCATCGAGATAGCGCGTGGTGCACCAGTCATTAACATCATCAACAGCTTGCCTAAAGATTCACCACCTTTGAGTCTGAAGTGCAAGACGAATGTCACGGGTCTCGTTATTGAACATCCTCTCAATGCGGGGAAACGTTATGTTCAGACTGCCAAAACGAATTATGATCTTTACTTTTGCAACGCGATGTGGGGGAGGTATTTCGCAGAATTTGAGTCGTTTGACGCCAAAAGAGACGCCGGCCATAACAAGATAATTTGGAGCGTGCAGAAAGATGGTTTCTTTCTGAGCTATGGTAACACTACTCAGTGGAGTAAAGAAGTTGATTGGGAAACTGATTAACTCATGTGTTATGACCTAAATAAGTGTATCTATCACATGAAAAATTGTCTTCAAAGCACAAAATGTATTGCTGGATCAGTGGTTATAATGAAAAAAGTTCTTGTTACTTATTGCTAATTTTTTTCATCTTGTATAAGCGCACAATGAGAACTAAAATTGAACGAAATAATCAACTTTAAAATCAATCGATGTAGCTTTTGATTGATTGGTCAATCCATCAAAAAAAGCCAAGCCAATCGGTTTTAAGCTGAATTTGATTCTGAAATAACCATTCGATGCTTGTGGGCTCTAACTATTTTATGAATTTAATTTTGAAATCCGCTTGTAGATTTGATTAATAGTAGTACTAGTTTCGTTCCAAAATGCCAAAAAGGAAAAAACAAGAAACTATTCTATTTTTTCAAGTTAGTACTCCCTCCGTCCCTTTTTAAATGATCCATATGGGAATACGTGTAATTTCAAACCCCTAAAAAACATATTTCACTATATAATTTTTTAATTTGTTTTATACCAAATTAAAGTACTTATTGAGTACTTTAATTTGGTGCAAAAAAAAATATTAAAAACGTTATACGAAAGCACATTTTTGAACATCCGCATAAATACACGTTTCCTAAGTGGATCACTTAAAAAATGACGGAGGGAGTAATATTTTTCGATCGACCTGTTTGTTAGCCGGACTATTTGATTTGATAGACTTATTGTCCAACCTAGATATGACTAGTTAAGTATGTTGAACCAGTAATTTGATGTGAGTCTGTTAAGCACACACCCTGGTGGCTGGCTCCAAAGGCTTAAGTGCCTCAGCTGGCTCTCCCACATCAGAGCGTTTGGGTACCTTAATTTTCTCTATATAATTTAAGCTCCTAAAAAATATATTTTCTATATAATTTTTTAATTTGTTTTATACCAAATTAAAAAGCTCATTGAGTACTTTAATTTGGTGTAAAAAAATTTTAAAACAATTTACGGAAGTACATTTTTAAACGTCCACAAAATTACATGTTTCCCAATCCCAAAGAGAACATTTAAAAACGAAAGAAGGGAGTAAAATCTTTATCGGGAATAAAAATATTAAAATATTTGAGATCATTTATTGATCTACTAAATCTACCACCGAGGTTTTGACCTAACTATTGCGTAAAATATTTGAGATATATAGTGATTTATAAAATCAACCCCTAATTAAGATGTTCTAAATTTGACCCAAAATAATCTATTTAAATAGGTAAGCACTTAATTATGTTATCGAAAACACTCCCATGAATAACCAAAAAAAAAAAAACTAATTAAGATTTTCTAAGTATTACCCAAAATAATCTCTTTAATGGATAAGCACTTAATTAAGTTACCGAAAACACTCCCATGAATAACCCAAAAAACAAACAGTACTAATTAAGATTTTCTATGTTTTACCCAAAATAATCTCTTTAAATCTTTAATGGATAAGCACTTAACTAAGTTACCGAAAACACTGAATAACCAAAAAAAAACACTAATTAAGATTTTCTATGTTTTACCCAAAATAATCTCAAATTTAATGGATAAGCACTTAATTAAGTTACCAAAAACACTCCTATAAATAATCAGAACAAAAAAAAAAAAAAAAAAACAGTACAATAAATCTGTATTCCCCACTCCATTCATTCCCCATCTCTCCATCAACCAAAAGCAAAAAGCATCATGAGACCTTCATTTTCCAGCAATTTCTTTGCTATTTTCATAATCCTTACTCTTCTCAATACAATTACAATCTCAGCAAAAACAAACGTACGAATTGTCAACGCACTGGGCACCGGCATCGATCTTGTAGTTCATTGCAAATCAAAAGACGACGATCTTGGCTCGCATGCGATCCCTTTTAAGGGTTCGTATGGATGGAGTTTTAACCCGAATTTCTTTCTAACCACGCTTTTCTATTGCCACATGCAATTGAAAGGCCATTGTATTTCGACATCTATGATGAGAACAGAGATGCTTTTAGGTGCTATGACGATTGCTTTGCAGTTGTTACGGAACCAGCTATATATATGTCTGTACGACCCAATGGTTAAAGATTTCAACCTATGTTTTGATTGGAATAAGGTCAATGCCACCAGTACCAGTGATGAGAAATCAAGGAAGAATTAAAATAAGAGGATCTTATTTGTAATTTACAACAATGGAATTCTCCGTTATATATATATATTTTTTTGATCAGAGCTCTCCATTATATTTATGACGTCGGGTTCTTTACATGTCATTCTCACAAGAGTGTGTATATAACGGAGAAAATAAACAAGGATTTGAATTGATGCTTTTCTAAGGTTGCCAAGCCCGACACTGGGACTTCCCGTCGAGTAGTCGACTGGGATTGTCTGTCCCGGGCCTAATCAAAGGCCCTAAGTTGCATAATGTGCGCGTAAATGTAAGCCGAAAGCAAGAGTACGGAAGTTCTTCTCGAAAACATCTCATCGAAAGGTTAAAATTCGTGATAGTGAGCATTGAGAGCAAGAGCACTGAGTCTTGCCACAGAATTATGTAACCTACGTCCAGGCTAACCCAACTATTACATGCCTACCTATAAGACGTGTAATTGCGAATGCATTTTCTAATCTCTTCAAACATTTCTTTTAGTCTTTTTACTCTTGAGTACATCAATTCAAATCCTTGCCTTTTCATAGGATTTATTCTGGTATTTGAAGAGTTCACTGGACCATTCGCGGCTCGCCACTGGTGGTAAGTACGAAAGGCATGAACGCAGTCAATGCGAGCGTAGAACCCTTGCCTTCTAAGAATTCAATATCATTGAAGAACAAAAATAGCTATAAGAACTCGTAATTTTCCAGCAATATGATTCGTAACATTTTTGTAAGGACCAAATTCTGGAGTCTTCTTGTTTTAGCAATTCCGTATGGCAAAACACATATTTATATCGATCGAGTTGTAATTTTATTATTTTTCCTTAATTTTCCAAGTAGCAAAACTATATAAAAATAGAGTGAAAGGACTCATTCCAATGGTCCGATCAATCGGATATTCTATTGGGCACCACAATTCTGAAGTAGATCGATCGACTTTGAAAACGATCGATCGGAATTGACAGTTTAATATAAAACCGTCATTTCTCTTTATTCTAGGGTTAACGAGTAGCCTCTAAATATAATGAAAACACAGTTTTGAGAGGAGAAAAACCCTAGACCTTGAGGGGATTGAATCTTGGAGCAGATACAAAGTTTATGGATCTTTAATCAAAGCTTCAAGAGGTTTCTACGTAAATCATCAATCAACTTAGTGTTTCTTCCGGCGGATTTTTGGAAGAAGTTTTTGGAAGGCTTGTGCGATTTAAGGCGTTGGGGATCAAAATCACTGGGTGCGGTGTATGTGTGACTCGACAAGTGATACTTAGAACATTGTGAGGATTTAATTCTTTTGGATAGGTATATCTGTAATTGCATAATGATTATAGTGATTTTGATTCATTCCCGTGTTTTTGCCTATTTAGCGTTTTTCAACGTATATCTCTTCGTTGTGGGATTTTGTGGGATTTGATTGTGTAGCAGCCGGGGGTCCAAGGGGGGTCTCTTTACCCTCGGCTACATCCCTCCGAGGGGACAGGGGTCCACAGGGGGGTCCCCCGCTGAATCACTGCGGGACGCCGGGGGCTCCCTTCGGCGAGAACGTGCTCGGGAAGGATCTCACCTCGGGAGACTGCACCGGGAGCGGCCTGGAGCGCCTCCGTGGTTCAGTCCCCGAGGGTACCCGGACCGAGTCGATTGACCTCGGTGCCGGGGCGGGTCGCGTCAGGTGGCAGGGGGCTCGATCGAGGCACCTCCTGATAGCCTGAGTGGCACAGTAATGAGTTCAACCACTCCACGTGCACTACATCATGGCGTTCCACCAACCCTGCAAACCTACGCCCGCAGGGGGGGTAGGAGATCTGACTGATAGGGGCGTCAGAAGCACGTGACGCCTCTGAGAGCACAGCCACCGAGGCGCCACTTGAGTGGCATACGTCGATCAGGGCATTCAATGCAGTATCGGGGACGGGGCGTGCCGAACACGCGCTCCTCGCCTATAAATATGGCCCTCACCCCATTTGCACACGGATCCGATCCTCTCCTCACAACTCCCTCTCTCTACATTTTGACTCTTAAACGACACTTTCTCTCTCTAGTTCTCCACTATATATCTCCCTCAGTCGCTGACTTAGCCATCGGAGTACCTTCCTGGAGCACCACCGTCCGGGTTAGGTACTAACGCGGTTGCTCACTTGTGCAGGTCCCATTCAGGCGTACCCCTGCAGCTCCGATTCCCCTCTCCGACGAGTCCCTAGGGACCAAGTGAGGTTTAGTCCAGCTCCCTTCCCCCTCAGTGCAGTTCCAAACGGGCAAAGAGGCCAGTCTGGTGAAGAGCTCCCCCACAGATTGCTTGCACAGTTTTCTGCTAGTAGTATTAATTAGTGATTCGCATTCATACTGGTAGGATTTTTACGGATTTTTAAGAACCCTGATTTTCCAATTTTCATGCATCTCTTGACTTTACCAGAAATTGTAACTTTTCATAAATGCGATTCATAACATTTTTGTGCATCTCATAACTTTTGGACAAAAAATCGTAACTTTTCAAAAGTATGATTCATGACATTTTCTCGCGTCTTGTACCTTTTACACAAAAAAATGCAACTTTTCACAAATATGGTTCGTAACATTTTCGTGCGCCTCGTAACTTTTTAGACAAAAAAATCGTAACTTTTCACATATATAATTTGTAACATTTCCGTGCGTCTTGTAACTTTTATAATATAAAATAGTAACTTTTCGGCCATGTATAATCAATTGGGTAATCGATCAAAGTGGTCTTCAAAATTGAAACCAATAGGTGAGATTAAAACAAACTCTAACCCATTTCTAACCCACTCACCTAATCTCTCTCTCTCTCTCTCTCTCTCTCTCTCTCTCTCTCTCTCTCTCTTTCCCCTTCCCCACTTTGGCAATCCCCTCTCTTTCTCTCATTTCTGGCGATCCATCTCTGATGGCCTCCCATTTACTAACCCATGCCTCTCCCGTTCCACTTGACTACACACAAAAACAGAGCCATAAACTGGTGGTCACTTTTTTCGATCATAATTTTCTATTTTTTCTATTGTTCTGTGGAAAACACAAAAATAGGGCTTCCAGCAACAAACTCTTGTTTTTACCGAGGTGCAGATTTTGATTCTTTTTTAAGTTAATGATTGTGACCACTAAGCACTTATATGGATGACTTTTGGTGAGGAGGAACGTGGATGCGACAAGTGTCCCCTATTCTTTACACCTTCAATTTTATTTTATGAAATCCAACAAAAATTCGTAATGGTATGTGTTCCAAGGAATTGTTGCATTCTCTAATACTAATACGCCATGAGAAGGAAAGTTTTAGTATATTTCCATTCCAGTCTTGCATGGCCAGCATAACAAAGAAAACAAATATTTTAAATGTCTTATTTATATGGAATCAATGGAGCAATATAAAATCTAATTAAGTTTACTTCTACTGTTACAGAATGATTTGCTTACAAAATCAACAAGGAAGGATTTTTTCATATTCTCTTCCATACATAAACCCGAAAAGTTTTTATATAAAATTTATTATCACGCCAAGTACTCTCTGTATGTTGGGAACAAGGAAATATGTAGCTCACATTTCTTGCTCCGTATGAAGGTTGAACTTATATCCTGATAGTTTAATGTTTTTGTTACTTCATTTTTGTTGTTTTACGTAAGTTCGATAATTTTTCTTACAATAACCCAATTGCCAATTAAATATATGGTGATCTGTGTAGCTCGATTGCCGCTCCGAACAATACCAACTCTGAGCAACTACTATATATGGATTGTGGACGAAAACTTTTTTTTTTCTACTAAATGCTCCATTGCCCTTGTGTTCATCATCTGTTGAAAAGTTTTCTGTTTCTGGAATTCTTATATTTATTGATTGTGTTGAGTTCATGACATGTCTTAATTAAGCTAATTTTTGTTTTCAGTATTTTGTTTTTTTTCTTTATTCTTTGTCGTTCCTCTATGGGAGGTGATGCAATTCTCTTAAATTAAGGGATGAGATCAAATTCGGGTGAACCCAACAATGTGAGTTAATTTGATTGGTTATTGTGAATGACTCCATTTTTCTTAAATTCATTTACTGAACTTGGTTAGATGCATGCGTCCCAAAGCTTTAGTTAATAAATAAATTTTGAGAGAAGTCAGGTTTATTTGTGGGAGTATCAAATAGTAAGGATTATGTTTGCGTCGTGCTTCAAGGTAGAGGCAAAGTACTTAGACTTCACAATGACCTACAAAATAACTCATAAGAACCAATAAAAATGCCCAATAGGAATTCACCTTGTAGATGGTATATATATTTTTCCTACTAAACGTACAATTTCATTTGTCAAATTTAAGCTCTGAAATGGAATGTCAGACAACTCAACTAATAGCCAGACATTATGCATGACACCTACATGAAACATTTGAATATATTGCAACAACGAAATATGTCCTTGAAATTTTTCTATCATTTTTTTTCCATCAATTCCTCGTGCATATATAGCACAGGTTCATGCTAGTTGAATTGATATTTTGCAATGATGTATCAGATTCAACGAAATGAAATTTTTAAAGATCTCGAAGATGGAAGAAAATGATATAGTTTAAGGCTCTGTTTGATAGCTAGGAAAAGAAAGGAACATAAAATAAAATAAAAGAGAGGAAAAAAGAAAGAAAGACTGAAGAAAGTTAAGAGAGAAATGTTTTGTTAAAATAGTTTAGTTATTTTTCCTTTCCTTTTCCACACAACCCAAACAAAGGAAGAGGAATTTTTTTTATTTTCCTTTCATTTTATTTCTTTTCCTAGGTATCAAACAGAGCGTAAGGCTGACTTGGTGAGAGAGAGAGAGAAAGGGGGGGTGTTCTGCTTCACAAAAGTAGGGCAGGTCGAGAGATGCTTGGAGTTTAGGTTGCCGCAATATTCACCGGAGTTTGAGTCGCAAGCAATGGTTCGCCGGAGGAGGAAATGGGAAAGATGGGGTTGTGAGGGGGAGAGAGAATCAGGTGGGATGTAGAGTGGGGAGAGAGAGTGTGGGCTTTTAAGTTTTAAGCTCAGCCGTTAGATTCAAGGGCTGAGATAGAGTGTCTTTTTTTGTGTCTCCGCAACCAACCCCATATATATATATAGATCCCTTACTTTGCTACAGTTCCTATGAGAGATTCCTTACTTTGCTACAGTATGAACCTCCCTTCTCCCGGTCATATTTTGATAGCCCGAACAATCTGACCCAGTACCCAATCGACCCCTAACAATCTGACCCTGTACCCAATCGACCAATAAAATAAAGTCCTAACCCTTGAAAGCACAAAACGAAATCCTACCCTTCGAAAATGAAACCCTAGACCCCAATATCGTACACTGATGACTCTCGAAAACCATACCCTGACCACCATTGACCCTCGAAATCTACAACTGCATTTTGGTACTCGAAAAATCCAAAAATAACCTCGACCCAATGCTCGAAATGTCTGTGAGCTCATGATTTGTGTTTGAAATTGTTCGAATGAGTCTACATCTTGTTCGTTTGCTATATCAGTTTGTCACGTGCTTCAGCTGGGTTCTTAATTTCTTGATCTTGGTTCGTGATTCTGGTACTCGAAACGTTGGCACTTGACCCCAGCTTAACGCCAAAATGAGGGTTAAGTCTCTCCATTGGTTCCCTTTGTTAAAAAAGTAACAGAATGGGACGGCAAGGGTTTTTTTGTTGACGGAATGTAAAGTTCAGGTATGGTTTTAATTTGTTGATGGCTGAGGTCTAGGTGTTTTTTCAGAATTGGATGAAAGTCCAGGGTCTATTTTGAAATTTTTCCAAAATATTCTAAGAAAAACTCCCAGTTTGAATCATCTTTGCGGGTAAATAGGCCTGCTTTTTTCATAATTCGTAAAGCTAACCGCTTAATTTCAAAATAATGATTTATTAATTTTTTCAGTGCTATTTTACATCGCGCAAAGATGATTTAAATGATCATTACTGTTATCATGTATCTTAACGAGTACCTATAAAAAAATTAGCTCAATCTGATATTGGTAAGGGTTTTTTTCAGAACTCATAGGGCGTCTTAGGAATTCTGAAAAGCCCTTACCGATATCAGATTGAGCTAATTGTTTACCGGTCCTACAAATTCTGAAAAAGCCCTTGACGATATTGGATTGAGCTAATTTTATATACGTACCTGTAAAAAAATATTGTAAAAAAAGTACGCGGTTTGAATCATCTTTGCGAGACTCGAAATAGACCCCGCAAAATATCAAAATATAGCACCTACATTACCATCCAAAAAATAGGCAAGAGCAGCAGCGATGAAGGATTAACACCATACTAACACCGTTTTAGATAGAATTGGAAGGGAGAGAAGTGAGGCACTTGGCATTTGTGTGGGGGTGAGACAGAGGAGTGGGATAGGAAAAATGGGACGGGGATCTACTGCCATAAGTATTGCCTATGCAGATTTCATCCTCCGACCGATCCTGCTATACTTCTTGAGATGATCTCCAAAAGGGTATCAATACATTCTTGTAATACTTTGTTATCATATTTTAATGTGCTCTAGGTTTTCATCTTGATATGTTAATTTTATATTTCAACTCTCTCTCTCTCTCTCTCTCTCATAGAGAAATTTAGTTTTTTATTTGATGAAGTAAGAGATGCCCAATAATTCTGCATGTTTGTAGATCTTTGTGAATCCTTTGTTAGTTGTAATTTTGCAGAATACATGCTTTTTTGGGAGGCTATATTGGAAAATGTGATCCAATACCATCAGTTTCTAATGAAATTGGGTAAACGAAAACACTATCACGGATAGATTTGTCCATTCAACTTGGTGATTTTTCAGGAGTTTCCTACATTGCAATTGACTCTTGAAGTACACTTTTGTAGAAGCAACAGGCTGTTTTGCTAACCCGTAATCGGAATCTCGAAGACTCGAATAATTAAGTATATCCAAGTTCTATTTTTTTATTTTTTTGGTATCCATCTGTAACTAGAAATAAACAGAAAGATTAAGTTGGACGTTACTGAATAAAACTGAGAATTACGTAATTAAGAAAAATATTAGCGCTTTACTAGTTTTTTTTTTAATGACTAGAGGGAGAAAGCGATGTGGGTGGTTGGGTTCCCATTCTTGTCCCACTCCTTAAGCCCCCCTCTGATCTCTCTTCCTTCTTTCTCATCCCTCAGTCCCCCCTTCTGCTCTGACTCTCTCTCCACTCTTCTCCTTTCGGCTCCTTCCCTCTCTCATGGTTGTGAGTGGTTGAAACTCTCCTTTTTGAGAGATGTTTTCCCCTCACCCCATCATTTTTGGACACGGGGGGCCCGATCTTGGGCACCTAGGCTGCTAGATCCGATTGGTTTTGCCAACGGATTTTTAGGAGCTCTCTTACAGCGACGATGGCAGCGTCTGCAGCGGATCCGGTGGGGGTCCTTCAGCCTGTGGCGGGAACGAGCTTCAAAAAGCTGTAGTTCTAGTCAATCCACCCTCCTTCATGAGTGTGTCTGATGAATCCGTCATCGGTGCTGATTTGCGGCTTTTTGTTTGTTTTGTTTTATTTTGTTTCGTTTTTTGTTGCATTTTCTTTGTTTTTTGTTGTAATCTCCTCTCTTTAGGCCTATGGGCCGTGTAACTTGTACTTGATTTCTTATTAATATAAGTTGCATTTTCCCGTTCAAAAAAAAGTAGTAGCAGCTAAATTCTAATGTTCAAAATGTACGATGCTAAGTTTGTCCTTTCAGAGTTGAATCTATACCTGATTTTAGTAAGCAAATTGAGCAATTATGAAGGTAGAATGTTCGAGGATAGAGTCCAAGTCTCTCCCAATATCGATCTGTTTTCTTAAATCCGTTTCAATTGAGTTACAAATGAAGCAATTACGCATATTGTGTACGGTTACGTACCAAACATACCTAGGAGTAGGACCGTAGGTACATGGGTCTAAACCCGCGGCGCAACACGAACTTCTTGCTCACTGTTGCAGGGCCGGCCCAGGCCCACAAGGCCTGGGCCTAGGGCACTCCAAAAATGGCTACTATTTGGGGCACTCCACCATTTTATACAATTAGGCTTGACTACAACTCTTTTTTGACCCAAATCAAGAAAAAAATCCATTATAATTTACAAAAGAGCCCAGTGTGGCCCAATATTAAAAAAAAGGTCCAAGAACCATTGTGGCCCAGTATCAAAAGAGCCCAGTCATTAGCTTTATCATTTATGCCTTGGCTTTATTCGACAACCACAATTTCCACTTTCCGTAAATGACAAACATTGTTGTCTGTTGATCTCAATGTGAGAAAACAATGGTAAAAAAAACGTTTTTGATTTTCCCCATTTTTTAAAATTATATTGCAAGTAGATATTTAAGTAAATAGTAAAAAAACAATTCCTATGTTATTCAATTTTTTTAAATTATATTGCAATTCCTATGTTATTCAATTTTTTCCCTATGTTATTCCTATGGTAAAAATAATTCCTATAGATTATACAAGTGTAATTGATACTTTTGCTTCTAAAAATGCAACACGTGTAATATTCAAGTGATACTCATGCGTTATATGTATCTAGAGACTTCATGTTTTGATTTTTCCGTTATTATGTAATGCTTGTAAAACTTTATATTGTTTTGGTTTTCTCGTATAGTAATTGTTACTCGAAAAATTATTTAAGTGTTGTACTTAAATGGCACAATTTTTTAACTAGGCCTAGGGCACTCCAAACCCTTGGGCCGGCCCTGCACTGTTGAGAGGTTCATGTGTCAAAGACACCCTTGCCTCGAGCCCTCGCTTTCGTGTCCTTAGCGCTTGATCCCATTTTTGTATCGAGCAATAAGCTCGTTCTCCAAAGATTTCATCACCATCAATGCCTAGACTAGGAGTATGGCTTAGGCACCTCGCTCCGTGTGACTTGAGAATTTGGAAATTGGAGGATTTAGTTCTTCAAGGGTTTGCGAGGATCCTCGCAGACTCTCCATTGAGGGAAGGACCTCATACTAGTCAGAGAGGGAGAGTTGACGAAAGGACAATGCCTTGAAGACCAAGTCTCATACCTACTATTATATGAATTCTCATGCAGTTATTTTCTGCTGACCTTGGGAAATTTTGGAACTTTGTGTAGTTCGAATATTATTGGATCATTTGAAGAGACTTTTCCAGATAAATGGTACAACTAAACTACTAGGATACAGTAGATAAATCTTGATAACATAATCG
>CM029271.1:10183592-10250297 GCA_016920895.1 Vaccinium myrtillus
ACTATTTCCTAAGGTTACACGAGTTGGTCCCAAGAAAAACGCCCAAAAGAGGAGGCCTTTAGGGCATCCAAAACACTCCCAAAAATAGGGGCACCCCAAGGATTTTTAGTAGTAAACTTGAGTAGGGATCTTTTATAGCCCAATAAGAAAAATAAAAAGAAACAATTACCATTAAGGTTAGAAAACAAAATTTATTACCATTAAGGTCAATCACTTTTTTTTAATTACCATTAAGGTCAGTTACTCTTTTTTTGGGTTTAGGCACTTAGGGTATCATACGGTTTCATAGGATTTTAGAAGTTTAGGCACTTTCGTATAGTTTTGAGGGTTTAGGCACTTTCATTAGGGTACCCCTAGGGTTTAAGTTTAGACACTTTCATAGGGTACCCTAGGGTTTAGGTTTAGGGTGCACTTTTCTATTATAGGGTTTTAGTGGTATAGGCACTTTCATACTGTATCCTAGGGTTTTAGACACTTTCATATGGTACTCTATGGTCTAGGTTTAGGCACTTTCATAGTGTACCCTAAGGTTTAGGTCTAAGGTGAAGTTTTAAAATTTAAATGATTCAGCATGCATCCTTATAGCTTTTAAAAACAAAGAGAAGAACGGTTGCCACTTGGAACGAAGGATCTGTCGTGTTTTGCTCTTCCTGCACACATGGGTGGAGTGCTGGAGTTATTGGTGCTTTTTAAAGTTTTTGGTGGAGTGCGTGGGAAACATACCTTCAAAATAGGACCGACTGGTAATTTCCTCAAATAAAAAGGCCCAATCTTATTTTTAAAAAGGCCTAAACAATTGTAATGAGCATTAGACCTTTAAGACCCAACTAAAACAGGCCACTCTTTCTTTGTCTTCTCAAATCATACTTATTAAATTATCGAGTGTGATTTGTGTTTGCATTAATTAATTTGCTTATTAATTCAAACAGTACTCATAGGTTATCCTCTCATGTTACAGCACTGTTTGGGTGATCTTTCATCCTCATTTAACTTCTAATTTTCAATCGTCGTCATTTTATAGTGAGATTTAAACTATCGGATGCCACATTGAAACCGTGAAAAGGATCCGGGGAGGTGTTGTGAGTGCAAGTTGAGACACTTTTTTTGGGTAAATGCAAGTTGAGACACTTGTTCGCTCGGAACCATTGATTTTGTCGAACTACTAGATAGGATCAATAGATAGATAATCGTTACGTATATGATCATATCACGTTTATCTTGAAAAAATAGGGTAATTTCTGTTGTTCTAATTTAATATTTTACAATTTATATTGAATAATTCTCAAGTAAATAATTATATGTTGGAGAGATACAAGGAGTTTGTTTTTACCTATTGACTTGGTCTCCTATTTTTACTCCAACAAACAAACCACTTTCCTATTTCAACTATAGCAGTTCCTATATAATAGGACTAGTTGGTTTTGCTAATGAGATTACATCTTTTCCGTTGGTTATAACGTTAACTTTCAGTTCCTATTTTTTCTCCTAATAATCAGATTAACTTCAACAAACTAACGTATTTTTGGTTGCTTATAAATTAGACATTTGGTTTGTGTTTTAATATACAGCAACAAAAGTGATCCTCTTCCTTCTGACATAAACCATTGGCTTTTGATACACCATACTGCCATCATTTGAAACACCAAACCGAGAGCACAGATTCTTTATTTAATCAATATTCAAGTGCTCTATATCATCTACTTCACCTCTTCATATATATTGCCGTAACTTTTATTGCTGCTGATTTTATTCGGATTTCGAGTGTCGGGAAACAACTTGGTTCGTGAGTTTAATTCACTGCACAGAAGAAAAACTCGAAGGTCGTTGTATCTTGGGGAAGGAGTGTCATTCAACCCCGTGCAGAAGAGGGTATATCTTTCCTAAGGAGAGCGCAATTTTGCGTGCCTCGACCACCCCACAGGCTATTCTAATCCTTTCTCTTTTTATCTAATTTCCTTAATTTGTTTGATGCATATTATTTAGAATTATTATTCTATCAGAAATTCTTTTTTCATATAATTTCCCCAACAGGGGAAATTATATGAAAAAGAAATTTCTGATAGAATAATAGTTCTAAATAATATTCATCAATCAAATTCAGGAAATAAAATAAATAGTGAAAGGATTAGAAAAGCCTGTGGGGTGGTCGAGGCACGCGAAATCGCGCTCTCCTTAGGAAAGATACACCCCCTTCTGCACGGGGTTGAATGACGCTCCTTCCCCAAGATACAACGACCTTCGAGTTTGCTTCTGTGCAGCGAGTTAAACTCACGAACCAATTGTTTCCCGACGCTCAAAATATATATGAAAGTAATCTTGAAAATATAGCGAAAGAACCAACACAAGAATTTAAACTTTTAGTACTAGAGCTCTGCTTGAAGATGAGGAGGTCAGTATATTTTGTGCATGTCGAATAAAACCAAGAGTAAGAGCACTCCACTGTTTTTGTTCTTTTCTTAAAGGAGAAACAACCATACATTTATAGATTGAAGTTCACGGGATTTGTTAGATGGTGGTCTGATATTTAGGAGAATAAATAGGAACCACCAACTTTATAATCTGTTAGGAAAAACCAAACAATAGCCACAGTTATAAGAAAAGTAGGAAAGTGGTTTGTTTGTTAAAGATTAAATAGGAGACCAAGTCAAGGTAAAAAATTGATTTCATGTATCTCTCCAACAAATTATTTTACTTGGGAATTATAAATAAACTATAAATTGTAAAATGTTAAATTAGAACAACAATCCCCCACATAATTTAAAATTTTACAAGAGTGCTTTTACTGCGCAATAGGTATAGGTGTCTTCCGGACTTGAACCTACACTTAGTGTTAGCAAGTTTCAGTTTGAAGAACCGTAGTGAACGAATCTTGAACTAGGCCCTTGATTTCAAACTTACGCCTACCACACACACAGTACGGGAAACATTATGGTTCTAGAACGGTTTTGCGCGTTAGACGGTCATGCGCACGTATCTCGTTTCTATGAGTGTCTTTAGAGAATAGCCCAATTTCCCACAGCAGCGACCCCACTGCCACACTCATATAGGTGTGTCCTCCAAGGGTAGTTTGTGACCAACACCCCGTAGAAATCCTACCTTGGACACATTCAGAGCTAAGCTCTTCCTATCGTCACATAACATGCACAAAGCATGAGCACTATCACCATAGGAATAGGACCAGGGTTCCCCTCTAAATTTTTTTAGTGCTCCTTCTAGTCACTATTCAACTTAGTTGTTACCTATTGAACCTTATTCATGGGATCTCCAATCACAAAGGTTAGATGTCCGTTGAGGTGACTAACTTATAGGCTTCAGTCCCATTCCCCTCGATGATTCAAAGGCTAGCCTTCACGCTAAGCCTTTAGTAAAAGGGTCTGCTATATTTTTTTCAGACCTCACAAAATCGAGTGCAACCACTCCTTAAGACAACAATTGCTTAATAGAATTGTGCCTTATTCTGATATGTCTCTTTTTCTCATTAAAATTTGCATTCTTAGCCTTGGCAATTGCAGCTTGATTGTCACAATGTATAGAAACTGCAGGAATAAGACTATCAGACAAAGGCAAATCAATCAATAAGTTCCTTAGCCATTCGGCTTCGGTACAAGTCAAATCCAATGCAATAAATTCAGCTTCCATCGTGGATCTAGATATAATAGTTTGCTTAGAAGATTTCCAAGCTATTGCACCACCACCTAGTGTAAAAATATAGCCACTAGTTGCCTTAGTTTCGTCTAAATCACTAATCACTAAGTTGCAAAACAAATGTCTCGTAATTACATGGCTGTCAGATACTCGATCAACTAGTTTGTTTTCACCAATTGCTACTAAACTAGCCTAGTAAATTTTGTTTTGATAAATTTATAATACTTGAAATGGCTGGTTTTCAAATCACAACCCCATCTCTATCTTATTTTCCCTCCAAAATTGGCGTCAACAAAAATGTAAAAAGCTCGGTCGAATAACACGAAAATTCTTAGAGCACTATTTTTAGATTAGGCCTAGGACACCCAAGTACCTTGGGCCGGCCCTGGTTGGTGGGTGTCAGTCTTTGATCATATCTTGGCAATTGGCATTGATAACCTTTAGTCAATGCAGCATGTCATACCAAATGTTAAGAGTATTTTATGTTGAATGGCTCTTCCCGCTCTCACCCACAGAATCTTGCTCGTAAACAATAATTTGTCACTTTTAGCAGAAGTTGTTGATGGAAATTGATTACCATGTTTGCAGTTGTCTGCTTGCTTTTCTAGGGCAATTGTGATCTGTTATAATTTGCAGGAGATGTCACTGAACTAAGTGTTGAAATGATATGACGTTGGATAGTAATTTCTGATTAATTATGTAAGTACTTAGGAGAAAGATTACCTGCGATGTTTATCGACTCTTGTAGTGTTTCATGGTCTTTTTGTTGTGGTTGGCATGGCTGCAGACCTATAGGTCCATGTAAGTCATATCCAGGGCTAAAACCATGTGTTCGGATGGAACTTCCGTGTATGTCATTGGTGTCATTTGCTCCATACACCTGTAATGCATAAACTTCTTAGGTACAGCATGGAATAACTTTGAAATTACATAAATTTGTAAGTGAAATAAGGTATGCAGATTTTTTTATCTTACTGGCATATGGAATTAATACAACTATTCTATACCTTATTTTGCAATTCTGCATTTTCTTTTTGCAGCACATTGACCTCCTTAAACAATTTCATATTGTCTTGATGAATAATAGCTCCCTGCAGTGTAATCAGTTGAAGTTAGCTATTCTATAGTAAAAAGAGCAGCCCCTCCACAGAGACTGCCAACCATTGCGGCCAAATTTTGAAAAGACCTGGCGGTTTAATTCTTGTATTTCATCAGTTAAAAGCTGGTCCTGCAGAAATAAAAAACCATAATAGGGGTAATATATGTGCTACATATGGTGTAACAACTATGTTATTGAAGATATTTTTTTGTACCTTCTTGGTCCTGATACTCTTCAAACTCGTTTCCAATTGGCTTTCTAGATTTCTCAGATCTTTGACACTCAAACCATTAAGTTCTTCACCCTTCAATTGTCTGAAAGTGTCGTTACAGTTGAACTATAGTTAAATGTATTGGATTTGATAGTTGCATTATGAAATGGTTACGCACCCCTTTTTTATTCTATAACACAAACATCGCTATATGCTCTATTGCATCATCTTTTGCACTGGATGTGCCCTCAGGGTTAAATATGAATCAATCCTATTCCACCACTACCTTATGTTTGTACTTCCTAGGCCACAACTTATGAATGGCGATTCTTTAAATTCTTATTGTTCTTTTTGTTTGCTCAATCTCTTGTAAGTAAGATCTGTTGTTTTCTTCTGACACCAAAGTTTTACTTGGAATGTGGTACTGACAAAGACAAACGACATGACACGATGCTCTGACATGCAATTTTCAAAAGTTTGAGGACACGATCGACATGGTGGAGACACTTCTAAAAAACTACTTTATATTGCCTTATAAACAACCACATGTGTGCAATCCCTTGAAGGTGAACAAAAAGTGAAAAAGATGAGGGTCTAAGATAAGTATAACTAATTCACCATATATGCCTCCATCCGCACTTTCGTTGCATCATTTACTATCGTGTTCCAGCAAAACGAATTTCATCTTTAGGGAGCTAACCACCGCTCACTAGGTGGTGGATAATATGCATACAAGTCAAATAAGTTAAGATTTCACACATTACACGAATATAAATACACTTTCGCAGATCTCATACACTTTTATCAGACGTCGATGCACTTTTTTCACATTATCTAGCGCCCTAAGAGAATCTCCAACCAATAATGTCATATTTTATGTGGCATGCAAAGTGGAAGAATTGACAAGTAAAGCAACTCCAGCGAAAGTGTTATTTAGAGATGAATTGACAAGTAAATCAATGCTTAGGTGTCATTTGGCATCTCCTCTCTCATGTCGAATTTGACATGTGATCTCAAATCTTTTCTTTGGTTACTTCACTGCCCAAAACTTAATAAATATCCTTAAATAAAAATTAAGCATATTGGTTGGAGTGTTATTTAGAGATGCCAAATTCTAATATGTCAAATTGCCAAGTAAGTCTTCAAAAAAAATTGTCATCCCAATTCCCAATATCTGAAGCCAAGGTTGGAAAATGCTCTAAGGATTGTTTTTAGCGTTTTCCTCATCTTTGTAACTAGTAAACCATTATTTATCTTTCAAAATTCAAGACTTCCTTAAGTTGTAAGTAGAACCTACTCCCTCCGTCCAAAATTGTTTGTCCTGCTCAGATTTCGATGCCATTTTTAAAATATTCATATCTTTCAATAGACAATATTATTAGAGATTTTAAAAAAATTGTATGATAGAACTAATTGAGATCTATCAAATAAGATCCATATTGAACATAAAATACGTTATAGATTGGAAGATATGAACAATTTAAAAATTGCATCGAAATCTAAATATGACCAACAATTTAGGATGGAGGGAGTATTATTTTGTTTAACACTATTGATGTGTGCTTTGGGTGTCTATGGAGTGTACCGAGAGTTTCTGTAGCGAGCTTTCAAGTCTCCTTGGAGTGTAAGTGACAATGTGAGAGATATTTGGACACTTTTAATTTGAGTGTTGTGTCGAAAGAGTGTTGGTGTCCTACAATTGTCCGACACTGGTATTTGACATCCAACCAAGTGTATGTGCTTCATAGGTAGTACACCACATGCTATGAACATGGTATGCTGCATTAGCCTTATATAGCATATTACTTGAATGAAGTACATTACCTCAAAATATGAGACTGAATTTAAACTTTATATATAATTGCATTTTTGCATCCTTCCAAAGTTTTTCGTATGCTCATAATAACTATATAAATCACATTTCTATTGTTGTCCCCTGTACAAGTTTACTATTGGTGCATTACAGCTCCTTTATACTTTTTTTGGTTGGTATATATCTTCGTATGAGTAAGGAGTCTATGGACATAAAATAAATTGATCAAGTTAAAAAGAAGGGTATCTAGAAATATATTCAAAAGGTATCCAGCTATGGTATTATTGTTGCCAGGCCCTTTCCCCTTTCTAGTAGCCTTTAATCTCTCCTTATCCTAAACCCACCGTGAATTCCATGTGCCCTAAAGTTGTCCTAATTGATGCTCAATTAAGCATACTTGGATAGTGACATTGGAACACCAACTTTTTGTTCGTTATAAACATTGGATGCATGATTTGATATCTAGTGATTTTTCCTACTTATTGAAAGCAAGACATAGCAAAAAGTTATACCTTTGGCTTTCTTCCAAGAATTTCAGCTCTTGCCTTAAAGTTTCTGCCTCCCTTTGCCAAAACTAGCAATTTCAAAAAATAAAAAACTTTATTCACGCATCTGTCAGGGATATTCCATAGGTTGTAACTCAAATGAAATGGGCAACATGTAGTTGTAGAGCTATAAAAAAACAACCGAGAAGCCAAAAAATTATCAATATCTACAAAATGCTTGGGCGAAAAGTTTCTCAATATTCAGATATAATATGTAGGAAGGCTAACATTTTTCTTTTATAGTAGTAAGGATAAGGCAGACCAATATTTGTATATGTTTACATAATGTATATTGTGCATAAACATAATGGTTTGGTTCAGTTTATCACTTTGTACTTCAATGAAACCGAAACCAAACTGGCTCAATTTTTTGTTGGGAATTTACAAATTGGACTCGACGAATACTTTGAGAAAACCAAACCAACTCATTTTTCGGTCAAGTTTGTCCGATTGAAATTTCACCCCTACCGTCCGGTAGTGTTTTTACACTTACTGTGATTGTGACTGGGTTTTTCATCTGGCTATTCCAGCCAATCTCGTTGCTTCAAGAAATCTCCTACGTTTGTAATCAACCGCATATTAGTCAGATCAGAACTTGAAAAATGCCAAGTTAGGTAACGACCCTAAAATCCCACAATGACCAAATTAACCTTCTTATCTCAAGTGTAAAATGGTCGCGTTTAAAATGGATGAATGAGTTTAATATGGTTATGTGAGCTTGAACTTTTTTGGGGGGAACTATGGACTTGAAATTTTGAACTCTCAATTTTTGGAAAATATGGAGTTAGAATAATAATTTCGAATAGAATAGAAATAATATAATGAGTGTCATTTTTGGGATTCAAGTGGCAGTAGGATGAATCGGATGGTACGGGAAAAATGGTACCCTGTATCAGTTCGGTACCTATACGTAGCGTACCGGTAGGAAAACTGAAAGCTTTGGTCTGAAGTTACTTAAACTCTATGTTGGGGGATTGGAACTTTTAGATGCTATATTTTATGTACTGTATATGAAATTGTAATGCACTTTTCAGCTTTTTATTCTCAGTTGTTCCTACTTGTGCAAGTGTTATTTGGATCTTAACGCTCTGGATGGACTAGCATGTGTTATGTTTGCTAACTTGAGTGTAGTTTGTCTCAAATCTCATGTTGAGAGACTAAAATCACTAATTTTGGCTACTCGTAAATATCTATAAGGAGTTTATGTTCTATTCGTACTCCTAGACTTGACAACGTCATGGTTCCACGTGTTTAACGTTTCGAGAATGCATCGCCGTGATCTGCTACCATTTATACAATATATACTACAGTCCGGGCACATGCAATGTAGGTGCACAAAAAAAGCACAAACACTTCCGGCTTATTGTTCGATTGTGTGTATATCGCATTATCTTTTCCACAGCGTGAAACATTATACTGTGGCCAATAAAGAACCGTAAAAATAAATCTCAAATCAAATAAACTATTCATAATTTTCCATATATATGCACTTCGTTGTCACGAATTGTATGTAATAAAAATCATACATTACCGTACAATGCCGCCGTCACTGTTTTTCCAATGGTTTAATTCCTAACTATTCTTCTATCAAATTTAATGGTAATGCCAAGAAAAAGGGACCAGAGGTTATGCACTAAGAATAAGTTATTTCCCGGCGATGGAAACAAATGTTTCCTCCAAAAGTACACAATCACACGAACTGTTGATTTGGAGGAAACATTTGTTTCCGCCGGCGGTGGAAATAATGTTCTCTCATAAAAAATTTGAGAAACGGCATGTCGGACCCAACAAATCATGAAGGAGGAATAAGTAGTAGTAGGTTTTTTTTTTTTTTTGGGAAGTTAAGGAATCAGTAGTTCTTCAACGAGAATAAGAAATATAAAAATTAAAACACGATTCAAAAAGTGGAAAATGTAATGGAACATCAACCTTGGGAGCAGATGAATTGCTTCTTTTTTGCTAGAACTTTGGGCAATCACTGTTAAAATTATGGAAGGGGTAGAAGAATTGAGATGGCCTGAGAATTTGTGTTGGTTGGAAACATTGCAGATGGCGAAATGCATAGGATTTCAAAGTTGAAACTGCCTCTCATTTGGGAGGGGCGGCAGTTTCCCCTCTGTTGTACAGTGGAGGTTTGGTTTTTCTTCGTGTGTTGTAGTGGAGGTTGAGAGGGTGAAGCAATTTTTCAATGCCGAGAGGGTACCACGTAGTAGTACCCTCAGCGTATCTAGGCCGTTCATTTTGGCTTTGGGTGGTCCGAATTTGAAGAGAGAGAAATGAGAGGGAGTGAGGAGAGAGGGTGTTTTAATCGCGGCAGTCCAATACACTTTTGAACGGCCCGAATGCAACATTTGGGTACCACGTAGGCTCGGCCACGTGTACCCGGTAGGTACCAAAAAAAATTCGTGCTCTACGTACTTATCCCTCGTCATTGCTGCTCTCTATTCATAAGCACTGCAACTAAAACGGCTTCCAAATAAATTTGAAACTTCAACTAGTTCCATCAACAGATTTTAAAAATTAAGACATCTCAACTCAACCAGTAATGAAAAGGGAAAGAAAAAAAAGACTCAACCGTTTCCGTCAAGGGATCTCGTACCTGTGTCAGTGTCGTGTCGATACTCGGCCAAAAACTGAGGATCCTTAGCTTATCAGTCTAGTAGTTTACTTATCCAACTCAAACTGGTACAATTATAGCACGCCGAATTTTGGATTCTTGATACACAAAACTTGGAATTTATTCAATGAGTACAGAAGACCTGAATCTCAAAATGCCAATCAAGAAAAACTAGGAATATGACTGAGAAAGCAGCGCAAGATGCTTTACAACAATCAAGAAAAGATTTTCCCTATTCCTCTGCTATGCTACTTGTTCGAACTTCGAAGTCATTCAAATCTTTTGTTGTTCCACAGCCTTCAAGAACCAAATAAATGTAGACTACAGGCATTGCCTGAACTTGGGTGGAAAATACTGAAATTAAGGAAGTCACTCATGCTTAACAAATGAGATTGCTGTAGTGAAGGTCAAGATCAAACTCACAGAGTTTTCTCTCCCATCCAATCCGTGAAACATTATGCAATGACACACTTAACTCCATAGCTGATGAATGAACAGCCAGACCCTGCCTAGCCTTCCACGCGTAGTTCAGATCTGGCGTGCTTCTTATGAATACATATAAGATAATTCAATATTTGGACAGAAGTAAGAAGACCCATTCAGACTAAGTAGAAAACTATTAGAACATGCTAGCAGGTACTATTGACTCGTCTTACAATGGGCATACTGAAAAGACTAATAATTTCTTGCATGCTTGTTATGTTCTAAATATTCTAACCCCTGAAGATGTAAATGGAAGATGTCTTTAAATTTCACTCGCGAGTGTCCTCCATTTTGTTAAAAGGGTTCTTCTTAGGTTTGCAGTTTTGTTCTCCATCTGTCCTGCTTTACATCTCTACAGTTCACAAGGTTAGCAAGAAGATATCAACCTTAAAGAGCTATGTAACTAATGATTTCACACTTGAAAAGGTGTCCAACACTATATGTAGTCAACACTGATAAAAAAAACTGCAAAAATGAAGAGCTACGATGATGTAATATCTGGTGAGACAGGAACCATTTTCAAGCAATTCAATCTACAGGAAGGGAATTTAACTTTCATCAACTGTTCTGTCATATACGAACCACGGTACATGGCATTCCTCTTATGCATAAAAAAAACGGTATAACAAGGGGGGAACAAAGAAATGCTTGAAGCCTGATACTAAAATTAGCTACTTGCAAACTCACACTAGAAAATCTTAGTTTGCTATTTTTCTAAAGAAAATGTACATGATGATTTAATGCTTTAAATCGCGTAAAAATTACAAGGAACAATGAGTTCTAAAAATCAAAACAGTGAGGCAACTCAGAGATGTTACATACGGTCAAAAGGCATCATCTTTCAGAGGACTATCATACACGGGAGACGAGATAAAGTTCCCGTATCTCTCATTAGACTCAATTAACATCAGCACAACTTCGCGCATCGATGGCCGTTCAAAAGGGGACATATTTGTGCACAACAAAGCAATTTTCATGACAGTAATCATGTGATTGACGGTATTCTCATCTTTCACATTTACTCGACTGTCAAGCATCTCCGGTTTCAAAGAGTGTTCCCGAATATAATTTCTCACCCAAGTGACGAGATCACCTCCTTGATCTAATGGCTGCACTGGAGTTCTTCCAGTTAGCAACTCCAAGAGGACAACTCCATAGCTATAAATGTCACATTTTTCGGTAACCTTCATTGTGTAGGCATATTCTGGCATGAAGAAAAGACAAATTATCAGTCAGATGGTACAAGTGTTATTGCTTCAATCTGTAAAACATTAGTCGACTGTCGACCAACACAAGGGTAGGCAGATAGATGGGGGCAGACTGGCAAACAAAGAGAGTGGAGGCCGTAGCTTGATTTATGCTCTCAGCCTATCAATCTGGACAAAAATCATTCACCAAAAAATATAAAACTGGGTGAAAGTGCCAAGTGGATGAGATAGTGAGAACTTGCAAAGTGAAAACAAGTCAGAGTGAAAAGGAAAGAGAAACAGAGAAAGACGTCATAGGAGTCCTATTTCCATCACAGCTTTTTTTATGCTTTCATGACAGAAACTGTTGCACAGATTAGTAAAGCTTTAAGGCTTGTACTCCAAACCTAAGCCCGGGGAGATTCTTGGACGAGTTATAAAAATGAAAACAGACCCTTGTGTTCAAACTTCATAAAACAGATAGAAATATTGTATAATTTCAAAAATAAGCGTGCTTCGTGTCTGCTTTAGTTATAAGCCATCTCAACCAATTGGTACTAATGTCAGATAATTTTTCCTCAACAAGAGAACATAAGCAAATATTAGCCATGTATGTGTACACAGAAAAAGATCCAAGTTATGGTAAATGTTCCTTCATTTTCTCTCGCTAAAAGCAACCAAAAAGGCAGACTGTAAATGATATCCAGGTAATAATAACAATTAGGTCTGTGCCCATTCTACCTTACCCAGACACCATAGAATGAGGTGCTAAATGGGGTCTATTAGGCTTCCTATTTATGTAAAACTTGAGATACCAGATTCAAATAAAGTTCAACTTTCATGATAACCTAGCCCTGTAACCACATTTGCATGGTGGAAATTGATTTGATATGAAATTACAACCCGCAATCAAATTTATATAGAGGTATATCATTGGAAGTATCATGTAATAAGTTTATCAACTTAAACTCATGGATAGAATGACCATAACTATACAAAGGCAGAAAGCAATATGGATCATTAAAACATTTGACTGTCATATCACGCACATTCACTCTCCAATGCATCCATTTTTTTACTGTGTAGCGACAGTCTTAAAACCAATTAGTTAGAATTATTTTCATATTGTTGATTGCACATATCCAAAAATATCCATTGTCAAAAATAAATTTCCTACAACAAACAGAATCAACAGATGGCTTACCAGGGGCAATGTAGCCATACGATCCAGCAACTGCAGTCATTGACTTGGAGTGAGGCATGTCAATGACCTTAGCCAAACCAAAATCACCCACATGGGCTTCAAAATTCTCATCAAGCAGAATATTATTAGATTTTATATCGCGGTGAATGATTTTCGGTTTACAGTCATGATGTAAATAAGAAAGCCCCTCCGCAGCCCCAAAAGCAATCATAAAGCGTGTAGGCCATTCCAAGCCACAAGATGTCCCATGAAGCAATTCACCCAAGCTACCCCTTTCCATATATTCATAAAGAAGCAAATTTGAACCCTGGTGATAGCAAAAACCATATAGCTTCACGATATTACGATGCCTAATTTTTCCCAAAGTTGAAATCTCAGCTCGAAAACTGTTCTCAATGTTGTTGTGGTTCCCCTCTCTGTTAGACGCTAACTTCTTAACAGCAATCATTTGACCGGAATGCATAACAGCCTTATATACTGTCCCCACAGCTCCTCTACCAACAATATTACTGGAATGAAAATTGTTTGTTGCCTGAACCAGATCTTGGAAAGTGAACCCCTCCTTTGGGGGGGAAATAGATATCTGAAATAGGAGAGGATATTTCTTCTTGCAAAGAAGCAACGTCCTCAACTGGATGCCTCATGAAATATATGATCACTGTGATTAGAATGAGAGAAACTCCGCCAACAGCAGCGGCAACTATTGGAATGATTTTACCCCGTGGAGCGCTGATACCTCTCGAAGAAGGTGGAGTCGGGTTAAAAGATGAACTTCCATTGCAAGCGCCAAAAGGGCCACCACAAAGCCCTTTATTTCCAATGAAGCTGCTCATGGCCATGTTCTGAAACAATGCAACAGTAGGCAATGGACCAGAAAGGTCATTGTATGAGAAGTTACACCCCAATAAACTCGACAGATTGTTAAACGTACTTGGTATCTCACCACTCAAGTTATTGTTATTCAGAAAGAGGAATTCTAGCAAAATAAGATTCCCAAGCTGAGGTGGTATAGTTCCAGAAAGATTATTATGACTAAGATTCAGCGCAATCTGCAAACCAGCGAGAGAGCCCAATTCCGATGGTATTTCACCAGAAAACAAGTTGCCACCCATTTGCAACTCTGTCAAATGAGACAGATTGCCCAATGCCGGAGGAATATTTCCAGAAAGCTTGTTTTCAGAAAGCATTAGAAGCTCCAACTGTGAAAGGGTTCCCAACTCATTTGGTATTGCATCTTCAAAGAAGTTTCCTCTAAGATCAAGGCGTTGAAGCATTTTGCAGTTAAGAATTTCAGAAGGTATTCCTCCAATAAGAAGATTAGAGGAAATATTAAAAGTCACCAATTCAGAAAGATTTCCAATCTCCGTTGGTAACATGGATGTAAAGTAATTGTCCGAGAGATCAAGCCTTTGCAACTTTTGGCAATTTCCAATAGCTGGAGGGACGGGGCCACTCAACTTGTTTTGTCCCAATTCAACAGCAGAAAGGTTCACCAAATTACACAACTCAGAAGGAAAGCTCCCAGTTAGCCTGTTTCCATCCAAACGAAGTTGAACCAGTGATTTGCAGCTTGTGACGCTGCCTGGGATATTTCCATACAGCATGTTAGCCCCAAGATTCAGCATCATCAAGTTAGAATGCCGGCAAATATGAGGAGGTATTCTTCCAATGAGATTGTTGTCTGAAAAATCAACCACCCAAAGTTTGCTGTGGAGTCCAAGTCCTTGGGGGATGCTACCATTAAGGGAATTTTCGAAAAGCTGTAACTGGAGCATTTCAGTTAGGTACTGAAATCCAAAAGGGATTGGACCAGTGAGGTTATTAATAGAAAGATCAAGCTTTGTCAAATTCGTCAACCTACTAAGCTCGTTTGGTATAAAACCTGTGAGCTGGTTTTCGAAAAGGAAGAGTAAGCGCAGACCCTTAATTTGACTTAACTCAGTTGGAATGTTTCCCATCAAGCAATTCTCTGAGAAATCAATTTCTGCTGCTAAAGAAAGATTGCCGATTTCCCTTGGTATTGTTCCATTCAACAGGTTTTGGTACAAGTATAAATTCTTCAGAAGATTTATGTTTCCAATCTCAGCGGGAATTTGACCCACAAGTTTGTTTTGGTACAGAGCAAGAGTCCCAAGACTCGTGCAATTTCCAAGCTCCTTTGGGATGAAACCAGTTAATTGATTACCCCAAAGAATCAAATCAGTCAAACTCCCAAGCATCCCCAACTCTTTGGGTATGCTCCCACCTAAGTTATTTTGGGCAAGACCGAGTATATTCAAGCTCTCACAACCACCTATCTCTGAAGGTATGCTTCCAGAAATATCGTTTTGACCTGCTCGAAATATTTGCAATTCTTTTAGGTTTCCAAGAGAGCGGCAATGAACCAGTTATGTTGTTACTGTATACCAAAAACTGGACGAGATAAGAAAGCTTTCCAATCTCATCCGGAATAAGACCAGAAAGCATATTGTTGCACAGGTTCAATTCTGTTAAACTAGACAAATTACCCAACTCCGAAGGTATCTGTCCATGAAACTGGTTATTGTTTAAATAAAGACTTTCCAATCTCCAGCAATTTCCAATCTCCTTGGGAATTCTTCCAGTGAAATCATTGTCGGAAACATTGACTATAGTAAGATTAACCAAATTGCAAATATTAGGGGTCAGGGTTCCCGAAAGGTTCATTGAACTCAAATCAAGAGATTCCACCACCGGATTGTAGTAATCCGCCGTGCAATTCACACCCTTCCATCCACATGGCGTTCGGTCACGAGGATTCCAGTTTCCCAGGATATTGAATTTCGTGGATGTTTTTCTTGAATTCCAAAAGGTTCAACCCATCCGAATTCAACCCTTTTGAAGTATAAACCAGAAGAGCCATCACAACAAAAATTCCAATAACCCTCGCAACAATTCCTCTCCTAGAGTCAGATATTATAACACCCCCCATTGTCAAATGAACAGAACAATCTGAGAACTCAACAACTTTGTGTACTCTAAGGGACACAGGTTATGATGGTGAAAATCCAAATACAGGCAGAGCATTAAGAGTTAATCTACAGCATTTGCGATTCTACACAAGGGTTTCAAAGTACCAAGCAAAATAGAACGCCAATCATGGGTTGTAGCCAATATATCAACAATAGAGTGCATTATCGACCACCAAATCAAGATCAACAGACACCGAAAATATGGACCCTTGTAATCAGTCTTTAGCAACTAACAATGGAATTCCTTCGAAATATTCACAGAGCAGAGACATGAATCAACTATTTCCAAAACCCAGAAATCAGAGAATCCAAACAAAACTATCTAATGGGCATTAAAAAAAACCATCAAAGGTCAAAGTCTGAACATACCTCCAAGTCCATCTCTCATGAAAAGAACCAAAATAGTCAAAGACCACAATCAATCAAGTCAAGGGAATTCTTGAGCAAAAAAGAATAGGAATCTATGGAACTGGAGGACAGAAGTATGAACTCAAAGGATTTGCGATTAGAGTAGAAAATGCAAACTCCAAGGTATGAAAAAGGGAAAAGCCTTTTGAAGTGTGGAAAGGAGTGTAATCAAATGGAATGAATCGAGATTTTCAGCAAGAAAAACACGAACCCACGTCTTTGATTTGGGTTATTGACTTTTGGTCGGCTGGCAATGATAGTGAAGGATCTTCTTCAGACTTTGGTGAATCGAAGGAAGTGTGAGAGACTCTTTGTTGAAGTTTGTAATGGCCGACAAGGCATGCCTTCCCCTCTCTCTCTCTCTCTATAATCTTACATTCTCTCTCTAGTTTTATCTTTTGCCAAGTGCTTGGAAAAAAAGTGCTTGGAAAAGAACAGTGAGAGAACTTCTCAGGGTAGAAAAGCTTATTTTCTGGAGAATATTTTTTGTAGATTTGTTGGATTGTGACAACCTCGGAACGTGAAGAGTGTTTGGCTGTCCGATACGACGGCGTTTCATTCATTGTGATAACAAAACTTCTTTCCGTCCCCAATAGCGTGGAAATGCAACCACCAAGGGCGGAGGCTCAACTCGGCAAGGACTGGAACCGTTAAAAGACACAGCTCGTTGAATAATCAGGAAGCTCGAGATTGAGTTATGGGCTTATTTATTTACACGAGTCAAGTTTTACAGTTTAAAACTTGGTTTAGCTCATTTATAAAGACACCTTTAAGAAATGAACTAGGTTGTGTCTTTATAAATGAACTAGGATCTAAGTCATTTACAATTGCGCCAGAACCCTTCTACCTACACCGACGGAAATGCACCGGCCACGTACCGACGGCGTCGGAGACGCCGTTGCGGGTCCCAACCTTTTGAATGAATTGGGGTGATTTTAGATTGAGCTCATACAGCCGTCCGATTGCCTCGATTCCCCGACGCCATCAGTACGTGGTTGGTGCATTCCTGTCGGTGCAGAAGGAATTATCGAATTGCGCCAAGCTCGAGCTCGAACACTACGAAACTTGGCTTGGCTATAGCGCTATATATATATATATATATATATCATAAATTAAGCGAATTAAAAATTTTGTTTATTATATTTTCGTTGATATTTAGATGTTACCAATACGTTTAGGTTAATATTTGCTGACAAACCAATAAGTTTAGGTTAATATTTGCTGACAAAAAAAAGAGTTTAGGTTAGTATTATGATTGCCCTCAGCTACAACTCATATAATCTCATAGGAGACGAACTAACCAAACTGAGTTAATATGTATAAATGGATGGGTTCAATGTAAGATGAAGAAAAAAAGAAAAAAAAAGAACTAAAGCTTATTAGAATATAAGAATTTAGGTAAAGTTTGTTGGAAGCCCTGCCTTTTGCCTTTTGACACCTAACATTAGGTATGTCCTACCATCTCAAAAGGTTATGGGACCCTCAGAATTTTGGAGTGGTGGGTTCTTAAGCTCTCCAAGCACTTACTTTAATGTCCACATTGTGCTTGGACCATTACTCGTGTCGTGACCCTAATGATTAGATTGTAGAAAGGTGAATCAAAAGTTGGGCAACGCCAACATGTCATACTCATGCCATGGAGAAAATTTGGGGTACAAATACGAGTAACACGTGGTGCTTCTCAACACATTCGGATTGTCTAAAATGTATTTGGATGGTATTGATTTGGAGAGAGAAACGGGAGAGAAAAAGAGGAGAGAGAAAGAGGTGAGAGAATGTTTTAAACGGATCGTCCAACACACTTTTGAACGATCCGGATGTGACAAAGGGGCACCACGTCAACTCCAACCCTATTTGCACCCAAGTTTTTCTCCATACCATGACTAGCCTTCCATTTTTTTATTTTGTGATTGAAAGGAAACTAGGCTTTCAAAAAGCATTAAATTTACTCCATGAGATTCGTATTGGGATTCTAAAGCGCGACTAAAGTCGAATTAGGTTTTAGTGAGACTTATGCCATGGAGAAAAACTAGGGTACAATTATGTGTACCACGTGTTGCTTCTCCGTACATTTGGACCGTCTAAAGTGTATTTGGATGGTTCGGATTTGGAGAGAGAAACAGGAGAGAAGAAGAGGAGAGAGAAAGAGGTGAGAAAGTGTTTTAATAATGTGCAGAAGGGACACGGGCACCACGTCTACTCCAACCCTATTTGCACCCAAATTTTTCTCCATACCATGACTAGCCATCCATTTTTTATTTTTTGATTGAAAGGAAACTAGGCTTTCCAAAAGCAATAAATTTACTCCATGAGATTTGTATTGGGCTTCTCAAGTGCGACTAAAGTCTAATTAGGTTTTATTGAGGCTTGATGGTGTAAATAAGTTATAAATACTTGTTATAGGCAGCAACCGATGTAACTGGAAACTCTTTCTTCATTCGATAGAGCGTGAAACTGGTAACTGGTGTGAGCTATGAATGTGCCTAACAACTTTGTTTGGGAACCACTTTAACAATCTCTGTGTCTTCGCGTTATTGTTTTTTGTTATTGATTTGGCCGAATCTCCAACAATTTGTTTTTCAACCTAAATTGGGGGTTTTTTACTTGGGGTTAGGGTTCTAACTAACTACTCGATGTGTATTTTTCCAATTGGTAGTGCTAGTATTTAATATCTCATCATAGATGGCTGCAGTGTGGCGATAGAAACACCTCTTATTTTCATGCCAGTACAGTCGAGCGACGTAGGCGTAATCACATCTCGGGGGTTGAAAATATGCAGGGAGTTTGGATTTCAGATCAGAAGGAAGTTATGGATGAGTTCCAACACTTTTTCACGAATTTATTTTTGTGTGACGATGATCGGCACGTGCAACCAGTAATCGAGCTCATCCCTACTCGAGTCACTACATCTATGAATAATTCACTCATCCGGCCTATCTCTTCGAGCGAGGTTAAAACAGCTTTATTTGATATGCCTCCCAACAAAGCGCCGGGATACGATGGTATGACAGCGGGTTTTTTCCAAAAATACTGGGACATTGTAGGAGAAGATGTGTGCCGTGCAGTTCAAAGTTTTTTTCACAGTGGGAAAATGTTGGGCAGCTTGAATCGCACGCAAATCGTCCTAATCCCAAAGGTTCCAAAGCCTACCAAGGTTAGCCAGTTTCGACCTATAAGTCTCTGTACCACAATTTATAAGGTTATTGCAAAAGTTTTGGCTAATCGGCTTCGACAGTTTCTCCCCGCTATTATTTCGGAAAATCAGAGTGCTTTTGTAGGAGGAAGGCAAATAACAGATAATGTTCTTATTGCACATGAGCTTACACATTACATTCGGCATAAACGTACGGGTACTAAAGGGGTGGCAGCTTTCAAGTTGGATATGGCCAAAGCATATGACCGTGTGGATTGGCGGTACCTTGAACAGATTATGGAGCAGATGGGGTTTCATTCCAAGTGGGTTGGCTGGGTAATGGAGTGTATCAAAACAGTGTCTTTCTCTATAACAGTCAATGGAGAGGCAGGGGAGACCTTTCGACCAAGCAGAGGTATTCGCCAAGGGTGCCCCCTTTCTCCTTATTTATTTCTGCTTTGCGGGGAAGGATTTACAGCATTGTTTAATGATGCAGTGAGTAAGAAGGTTCTTGCAGGATTTCGTATCAATAGGCATTGCCCGGTTATTTCTCATTTGTTGTTCGCGGATGACTCTGTTGTGTATTGTCAAGCCACTGATAGAGATTGTGAGGCGCTTCATCAGATTTTAGAGACGTATGAATTTGCTTCGGGCCAAAAGGTGAATAAGGATAAATCGGCTGTTTATTTCAGTCCAAACACACCTTTTTCTGTCCGATCCCGTCTATCTTCTAGCGTTGGTATTTCTGTGGAGGTCAATGATGCGAAGTACTTGGGTCTGCCAATGTTCCTTGGGCATTCCAAACGCGACTTATTCGCTTACATCAAGGATAGGATATTGAAGAGATTAAAGAGCTATAAAGAGTCTTTCCTCAGCTCTGCGGGACGAGAAGTATTGGTGAATGCGGTCTTAATGGCGTTACCAAGCTATGCGATGTCCTGTTTTCGACTACCCAAAACACTCACGAAACAACTCTCTGCTGAGATTGCAAAATTTTGGTGGGGTTCGAAGGAGGGTGAACGTAAGATCCATTGGGTTAATTGGAAAAAGCTGAGTAGATGCAAAGGTAAAGGAGGCATGGGTTTTCGAGACTTGGAAACTTTTAACAAAGCTCTATTGGCCAAGCAAGGGTGGAAACTTGTATCGGGTGCGCCTTCCCTCTTTCGGCGGCTCTTTAAAGGAAAATACTTCCCACACACATCTTTCTGGAGGGCCAATGTGAGCAACCAGGCATCATGGGCGTGGAAAAGTATTGCGTGGGCGAGGGATTTACTCTGTAAAGGCTGGAGATGGCAGGTTCATTCAGGCAAAGATATTCGTGTATGGGAGGATCCATGGCTACCAAAAAACCCTTCTACACTATCAACCAAAGTACGCCAAGGACAAGCAATATAGAATGGGTCTCTGATCTTATAGATGCTGACACAAAGACTTGGAAAGCACCACTTATCAGGGAGAGTTTCAGCAAGGAGGATTCAGATCTTATTCTTTCGCTCCCAATCAGCAACACTCAAAGAAGTGATGTCAAAATTTGGCATCCCTCTTCGAATGGCCTTTTCTCTGTTAAGTCCGCTTACCATTTGGAAAAGGAAAGCTTGTCAAATCTTATGGAAGAACAGGAAGCTCAAACTAGTTATGCTGGTGCGATGCCATTAATATGGAAACGGTTATGGGGTCTGCCTATACATCCAAAGGTTAAGGTGTTTGCTTGGAAGTGTTTCAACGGAGCAGTAGCTACAAATTCAGCCTTAGCTGCAAGGAAAATTAGCACTGATCCTATTTGTTCTATATGCGGCAAAGTGGAGGAATCAATCTGCCATCTCCTTTTTCAGTGTGAGCGTGCATCCAAAGTTTGGATCTTATCACCCTTCCGCCTGAGGCCAGAAGAGTTACATGACTGCAAATATATGTCAGACTGGTGGGCATGTATTCAAGAACGCATTACCCAAGCTCGACTTCCAGCTTCTTCATTGGGGCTGGGTCTCACTTATTGTTGGTGGATTTGGAGAATGAGAAATGAGGCTGTGTTCAATGGTACATGGTGGCAAATCGAGACAGTTAGTGGGAAAGCACAAACAGATTTTTACAGCTTTTTGGATGCTAATAAGAAGCCTGACATTATTTCTCCTTATACTTCAGACACTGGAGATGATAACTGGAAGCGCCCTAGAGCAGGTATGATTAAGATTAATGTTGATGCTGCTGTGTCTACGGTAACAAATAGCATTGCGACAGGGGCGATTGCGCGAGGAGGTGATGGTGTTGTGCTTGGTATTCTGCTAAATGTTCACACGGGTATTATTTCTCCGAGAATTGCAGAGACTCTTGCGATTCGGGAAGGCTTGAATTTGGGAATTGCTATGAATGTTTCGAAGGCTATCATTGAATCAGATGCCGAATCGATAATTAACAATCTTGATACCTCTAAGACTCCAGCGTCTGACATCGTGGTTTTGGTGCAAGATTGTTTAGTTCTAAAGAGCTCTTTTGTTTCGTGTCAGTTTAATTTTGCTAAACGAGGTTGTAATCGGGCCGCACATGATTGTGCAAGAAAGGCCCTTTCTAGTGGTTTGTCCGGTATGTGGACTTCCGCTCTGCCCCCATGGGGCTCTTTGCTTTCCGATGTTTAGGCTTTTGCCTACCGGATAAATAAAACTTCTCTCTTTTGTCAAAAAAAAAAAAAGAAAAAAGGAGAATAAAAACAAAACAAAAGGATATATCATTGATTCTTATAATTTGAAAAATTAAGACTAATTAACTATTTAAAAGATAATAAAAAAAATCTATAACCTTATTACCAATTGATCACATATCTCGTGGGACTATTAAGAATTTTTTTATAAAAAAAAACTGTTCAAAGAAAAAAGAATTTTTTTTTAAAAATCTCGTTTTCATGACCATTCCTTTAATAATCCCACGACCGGTGGAAGTTCCATTCAAATTTTATAATAAACGAAAGGTAAATCTCCCTTTCTTCTTTCATAAAGTATTAAGGATTTGATGCTGCTTAAGTTCTTCTCCCCTTCCTTTGCCACGAGTTGCACGATCTCTTTAAATGGCGGAGCTATACACGGGCCGGGCGGTCCCGTCCTCCCAAATTTTTATGTTGAAGTATATTTTGCATATTTTTACAGATATCTTAAAAAATATGTGAAAATTTGAAAATAATTAAAAAGTAAGAACAATTTTCATTTTGAGTACACTAAGAGCCTGTTTGGGCGCTTCCTTTTCCCATTTTCCCGTTTTGGTTTTCCAGTTTTTGCTGTTTGGCCGCCAGTTTCTGAGAATGGGTTCTGGAGAACTCATTCTCCGTTTCTGATGTTAGAGGCAAAAAACGAAAAACAGCTCTGGGGTTCCTTTTCCCATTCTCGTTTTCGGATTCTGGTTTTTCATTTTCCGTGAACCTTTGTTTTTACCTCTCTACCCTCAACCCCAACCCAGATCCTCAACTATTCCAACTGATTTCTCTCAAAAAATATCACCAAATGGGTTTACAATTAGTAACAAAAAATACCAAAAATAAGAAAGAAAGAGAGGAGATCATTACTGATCCGAACTGAGCTCAAACATAGCAGTCGTGCGGCAGATCATCTTGTTGCCATCTTCGTTGTCTGCAAGGCTTTGTGCGGCGGCGATGGCTAAGTGCGGCGTCGGAGAAAGAGAGGGGCCAGGGGATAGAGAGAGAGGAGAGTTATGTGTGTTGGGTTTGGTAAAGTAGGTTTTTTTTTTTGTTTTTAATATGGGCCGGTGGGTTGGATTGGAACAAATCTAATGGGTCTGTGCGGTGGGATTGGAACAAATACATCTTCTAGTTTTTTTTTGTTTTTTTTTTGTTAATGATTTAGAGCCTGAGAGAGAAATTTTGTCTGGAGTGGTGAAACATTAGTATGAGACCACTCTTTATTTTTCTTAAAAAGGGAGATAAAAATATATTTTGTAACATAATTTATAAACAAGGGCAAAATGGTAAAAACAAACCCATAACTCATTTTCATTATTTTTCTTCCAAACACTACTACTTTTGCAAAATCATTCTGTACACTTCTCCCAAACACTCCTCCCAGATTCAAAACTCATTCTAACCATAATCCAAAAAGCTAAAAAGCCAAAAAGCCAAAAATGAAAAGTAAAAAAGTTGGCTCCCAAACCCCCTCTAAATTATTGTGAATGATGTTGTGCGATAATGATAGTTCGTTCGTCGAATTGCATAATAACAACAATACTCGAGATTAATTTTTCAAAGTATTTCTATTGTCAGCTAACTGGGTTAACGCGTGACAATAAACAAACAAAAAGACAAAAAAAAAAAAAAAAAAAAACACACACAAACCACTCGTGTACTTTTTACACCTTTTAATACATTTTTACACTTTACACACTTTTCACATATTTCAATACAATTTTTAAACCTTAACAATAGCCTTGTGGGCTGATTTGAGAATTTTTCATTTTTTAATTTATAAAATCCGTCTCATAAAATCTCGAATGACTGGATTTAATCTTAAAAAACTATCAAACCAAAGTTTCTTTCATAATTCGGCTTCCTCCGACTTCGACTCCTGGCTCCCTCACTGCAAATCAAATCAAGTTTTTAAATATCTATCAGCTTATTCTACGACACTGTTATAGTACTCTCAATTGTGTCCTATTTATGGATGCACATTGTTTTGCAGCTGCTTCTAATTAGGCCTCCTTTGGGTGAATTGAAAAAACTGGTTTTTTGGTAGTTTTTTGGTTTTTTTGGTTTTGTCCTTATTCAATTTTTTTTTGCATTTGTTAGTTTTCGGTCGATTTGTTGTAGTTTCTTGGCTCCTCTCTACGAGAGAAATCTAAAAAGTATAAAATTATTAGTCAAACTTAAAGTTTTGTGAATAAAGACGAAAAATAAACCACAATGGTTTTTTTACCCAAAGGAGGCCTTATACGGCTATGGCCGTTTACATGTTTAAAATCTTTTTTCTTCCTCAATAATGTAAATACAAATAATTCATGACAACCCAATTCCCATATTCCCGATTAGTATGATTGTGGTACATAATTAGATAAAAAAAAAATCGCATGTCACGAGTTTACTGTTAATTTTGTTTCTTTTCTTTTCCTTTTTTTTTAAAACTACAATTGACCTAATAGCCTGCCATATATGTTTTGGCAAAAATACTCCACTTGGATAAGTGAATTATTTTTTTGTCCTTACTCAATTTTTTTTTTTTTTTGTATTTGTCTGTTTTGCTTCGATTTTTCATGGATTATTGGTTCATCTCAATGAAAGGAATCAAACAAGTAAAAAATTATTATCAAACTTGCAAAAAGTTTACTAAAGACAAAAAATAATCCAAATTTTTGTAGATTATTAGATTTTTCTTTATTCACAAAATTAAGTTTTGTTAATAATTTTTAACTTTTTAGATTCCTCTTATCGGGAAGAATCAATAATTTACAAAAAAAATCGAAGCAAAACTAACAAATGCAGGAAAAAATTGAATAAGGACAAAAAAAAAAGGATTATTTTTGCCAAAACACCAACTTTTCTTGTAGATTTTTCTTTGGTTTGCACTGAGCAAATCTCCGCCGTCCATCCCGAAATCCAACAGCTCGGATAACATTCAAATTTTTTTTTTAAATCCGAGATGCTTTTAATGAGGAGAGAGTGTGGGCATTGATCCGGGCCATTGGATCCCGGGATGGACGGCGGAGATTTTCTTGGTGCAAAACCCCTCTTTGCGGATCATTTTTTACGGATGATCCGCAAAGAGGGGGTTTGCACTGAGCAAATCTCCACCGTTCATCCCGAGATCCAACAGCTCCCAGATAACGTGCGGATCTTTTTTCTTTTTTTTTTTAATCCGAGATGCTTTTAATTCGGAGAGAGTGTGCATTGATCCGGGCTGTTGGATCTCGGGATGGACTGCAGAGATTAGCTTGGTGCAAACTCCCTCATCGCGGATCATCAGTAAAAAAGTTAATCTCTTTTGGTAAACATTTAAGGCATTCAATGATGATTTGAAATTTGCCATATATAGTTTGAATCATGTCTCTTTCAAGTACAATAATAATTAATCAATAATTATCATCTTGCCCTAAGACCAAGAAGACTAATCTGTCCATTGATCTAATTTAAACAAACGGTAACATAATACTGTTAGACTAAAATAATCCAACGGAACACACAGCTGTTAGAGCAGGATTCACTTGACCCAGTCATCTAACCCTGAATGATAACCTAAAATTTAAGCTCAATTATATCCTAAACGCGTAGATTAGTTCTGCAAAACGCTTTGAAAATTTAAGGATCTGTTTGTTTAGATCTAACCAAATTATGTTTTTCAGTGTTTAGGTGACCAAAACATGAGTAAAATATTGTTTTTGAAAAACTAAACCCGCCCACGATCTCAAGTCACCAAACGTGAGTAAAATATTTCAAAAGCTGAGCCACCTCTGAGAATCTGCACATGCATATTGCTATTGAATTCAAAACTCTTGAATTCAACCAGAAATTTAAAGAAATACATATTCGCAGCAGTGGTGTAGCCCGAATTATTCATTAGCGTGAGCACTATAAATTAACCACATCCTCCGAGAATAGTCATGCTTCAACAACCTACATGTCCACGAGTTGATGGTTGTCGACAATTTGTGGTGACATGCGTCTTGTGGCGTGAGAACTTAATGGGAGTTTCAAGCTTGTGTAGAGTGTTATTTTATTTACAAAGATGAGCGGCAAACCTTGACATCTTTCAAACTTGGCAACCTCTTGAGATCAGGCAAAAAGAGAGATTTCTCTCTTGTGAATCATCTAGTCCCAGCGTAATCCGTGGATGACTTGTCTTTGACCTGACCTGGAAGGAGAACAATCGAGGTATGCATAAGCTAGTCCAAACACCCCTTGGCCCTTACCGTTGAAAGAAAAAACTAACAAAATTAGAATGACCAATGTGAGCAAGTGCCCACACTGGTCTCAAGGTGGCTCCGCCACTGCATACTCGTAGGATTCATTTGAAGATATCTGTGAATTTCAAAATGAGGGGAACTAAGTCTTAATTTTACCGGAAGTATGCATGGGAAGTGTTGCTATAGGTCACCTCTGAAATTAAATTAGAAGATGGATTAGACATAAAAGACAAATTTTGCTAAGAATTAAGCAACTATAATCAGATGTGTTATTAAATCACTCTCATATTATAAATAGTGTCCAAACACCGAGACAGGTCATTATCTCACAATATATCACATAAAAAACCGTGAAAATCCAATTTTTTCAAAAAACAAAGTTAGTGGAACACCCAGTCTAGAGGAGAGCAAATTTTAGGGGCGAACCATTTTGATTGGGAAGCTAAAATTTCGGTTGCCGAAGAGATTTTGGGCCAATATTTCATTGTTACAAAGTTTTTACAAAACGATTTAAAGAGGGAAAGCCCCCTAAGACTATGCCATTTATTGGATTCGCTTCTCCTTTCCTAGCGCCGAAAGCTCGGGAGTCCTGTAACGCCCCCAAAATTTAGGCACGTTAGTTATTTATTACAGACCATAATAAAGTTTAAATCAAAATTTTAATACAAATAATAATGTCTTCCTCTAATACATAAATGACAACCGGGGTGGTTCTAGGTCTTCTTCTACCCTTGCGTCGGATCATTCCCCATTCAGGCAGCACTGCCTGCTCCACAGGACTGATCTCCGTAGTATGGATCATGTCCATCTCGATAGTCTGAAATAATACGTCAGAGTCGCGCAAGCAATATCGTGGTATTATGTCAGGGTTACACAAGTGCAACACCATGAGCAATAGGGCCCAGTAGTTTACGCTACCAAATCACTGTCTAGCAATTCTAGAACAATAAATTTAAAAACGGAATATGATACTTGTGAGTAGCAAAACCATGCAATGCACCATGTGTGTCCTATGTTTGCCAAATAATCAAAACTCTCTAAAGAATTGGTTGCCAAATCAAAATTACTCATCCCATTATGCTCAAAACAACGAGTCCTATGTTTTCTATAGTGATTAATGGTGAATTGGAGGGGTTTTGCGTTTTCTTTCCTAGGGAAGAGGGGCCTTCGGCAGGGGATCCTTTGTCCCCTCATCTATTTCTTTTGGTCATGGAAGGTTTTACTACCTTGCTGAAACTCTGGATTCAGCTATTTGGGAACTTTGTTTATCATCCTAGATGCAGCAAGCTAAATGGTATTCACGTAATTTTTGCCGATGATTTGTTTGTCTTGTGTGGTGCTGAGGAGAGGACTTTTCACCTTATTTCTCATGCTTTAGCTAATTTCCATCTATTTGTAGGCCTGCAGCCCAACATGCTGAAGATCTCCATTTTTTTCTCTAGGGTTGATGGAAGGTTGAAGGCCAGATTGGGGAGTATTTTGCCTATTCCTGTGGGATCTCTTCTTGTGAAATATCTTGGTGTGCCCTTAATTTCAACCAGATTGCGAGCTATGGATTGTGGTCAGTTGAAGGAGCAAATCTTGGGCAGAATTAAGTCCTGGTCTAACAAGACTTTATCCTATGGTGGCAGATGTCAGTTGGTCAAGTTAGTGCTTTTTGGCATCCTAGTTTATTGGTCTTCAATCTTTATTCTTCCTCAAAAAGTGATTCATGATATTGAGCAGATGTTGAGATCTTTCTTTTGGTCTGGTTCTGATCTCAAATGTTCTGGTGCTAAGGTTGCTTGGAAGGTTTTGTGTGCCCCTAAGGAGGAGGGGGGTTTGGGTTTTCGGCCTCTATGATTAGACATCTTTGGGCAGTGTTTTTGAAGTCTGATGCTCTTTGGATCAAATGGATCCATACCTATATCATTAAAGACCAAAGTGTTTGGAGGGTTCCGATTCCTAATGAAGCTTCTTGGACTATGAGGAAAATCTTCAAGCTTAGGGTTGTCGTTCAACCCTGGATCAATTATATCATTGGTGATGGTATGTCTACTTATCTCTAGTAGGATAATTGGCATTTGTTAGGTCCCCTGAATCATAAGTTTGGGGAGTTAGTTGAGTTTAATCTAGGGAGATCCCATCACGCTAAAATGGCTACTGTTATTCAGGGTTATCATTGGAATTGGCCTCGACAACGAAGTACTATGACAAGAGAAATCTTGGCCAATACTCCTCCCACTTTCGTTCCTAACATTTCTATTAGATGGACCTTACATAGCAGTGGGGTTTATTCGGCCAAATTTGCTTGGCATGCATTATGGGATGTCTTTCCTATTGTTCCTTGGGTTGAGGGTGTTTGGTTCTCTAAACACGTTCCTCGTTGGGCATTCATTGACTGGCTATCCACAAAGGATAGGCTTCTTCATTGAGGGATGACTATGGATGTAGAGTGTCCCCCTTGTGGCAGGGGTGAGGAGTCGCATGATCATTTATTTTTGCTTGCGAGTATTCTACAACTGTGTAGAAGCTGCTGCTATCCAAGAATCAAATTGATAGACCGTGCTTTGATTTGTCTCAAGAGGTAGATTGGTTATGTGCTCATAAGCTAAATGATTCGCATGCTTCAAGAGTTTATAAGATTTCTTTGGCTGCTACAATATACTGGCTTTGGCGGGAAAGAAACAATAGACAGTTTCAAGGGATTAGTTTGTCTGCCAATGCATTGGGGTCTAGGATCTTGGATGAAGTCGGGGCTTCTCTTTGCTCTTGGAGAAATCTCGAAGCCTCTTATGCGAATAGACTTTTTGCTAGGGATTGGAATTTGAGTTGCAGGATTTTTACTCCTTTGTAGTTTCTATGGAGCTGCTTTGTTTTCCTTCGTGAATCCAGGTTGGGCTGGCAGGTTGTAGGGCGGACCTGGAGTTTCTACTGTGCACAATCTGGGCCACCATTGCATGGATGAGCGGCCTAGATTTCAAACAAAAGAGAAGAACTGTTCGCGCGAACAGTTTGTTTTCAATCCGAATTGTTGAAAACATTTGTGGACAGTTGTGGTTATGCAAAGCAGCTGTTGTGCACAGGCTGCACAGCAGCAACCCCGTCCTTGTAGGGCTATGCCCATATGTTTTGGTTGTTTGTGTTCAATGCAAGGTTAATTTATAAATAAAAAGATAATAGTACGTCTTGAACGTACAACTACCATGTGGACAGGTGGACAACGTCACTATTTGAACGTAGAACGGGAGAAAACAAGATAATGAAATTGATTGCCGTTTATGTAGTCAATAATGAAACACATAACTCACTAGATAGCCCAAAAAAAAAAGAGGAAGAGATTTCAATAAAATCAGGTGTTGGACCTAGGGGTGTAACCGGTTCAGTTCGGTTCGGGAAAGTTTTTGAGTGAACCGAGTAAAACCGGTTCGGGAAGAACATGGAACCGAAACCGGGGGTTCCGGTTCAGTTCGGTCCGGTTGCATGTCCTGTTTGGTTATTATTGATGGGCTACGATTTTAAGCCAAGCCCAATTCAGCCTATTAAAATTTAAGGCATTCAAAGCCCATTCAAACACATTCTAATTTCTAATTTTTAAGCCCATTCAAATTTCAAACACATTCTAACTTTGGGCCAAGCCCAATGAAATAAAAAATAAGGCAGCATAATAAACTTTGGGCCAAACCCAATGAAAAAAAAAATGAAAAAAAAAGGCAGCAATACGAGTGATTTACGGGCCGGTCAGATTTTTAACATTATGTCAGCCAACTGTGGTAATTTCTGACCTAATTACACCCTTAACTAAACGATATTACGATTGGAGATGGCCTTAAGACCAAGGGTTGAAGTACGGAAAAAATCTCTATTCCTGCCCTACTTGTGAATGAAAAACCAGAGGAAAAGGAAAATTGAAAGTAAAAAAAAAAAAAAAGAAATACAAGCTCCCAAACCGCGTAGGCTTCCTACCTAATTTTTTTTATTCAGTGCAACGGAAATGACTACCTAATTACTTTGACATAAAGGATATTATCGACCCAACGCCGTAAGATTGGCTTTATGGTCAAGGCCTCATTGGCGGAGCCAATGTAGGGCTGGGGGTGACCCCGGCCCCCCGGGTTCTAATTTTTTTAATATAATACTAATTTTAAGTATTATCAATATAATTATTCCTTATTATCTTAATAATTTTGGTTTGAACGACTAAAAAAGCAAGTTATTTTATATTTTGATTTCTCAATTCTTTCATAAGTGAAAAATAACGATGTGAGCCCAAAGAATAGAACAAAATGATTCATATACTTTTAATGCATTATGCTATAACAATTTTAATGTACCAGTGTGTTATGTTAAAAAACAAAAGGTATACTATAATATAATAAATATATTCTTAGATAAAAAAATATGACTATTAAATCGGCCCCCTGGGGTTAAAATCCTGGCTCTGCCACTGCAAGGCCTGATACTTAAGAGTTTGTTTTCTCGTAAGGAGTCAGTTTCCATAACACTCGGGTGCTATGAGATTTGATTTGTCAATGAACACTAGGGATGGGCATGGGGCCGGATTGGGGCCGGAGAGTAGGGATGGCCATCTCGGCCGACCCGCCCCGATCCAATCCATCCCCTCCACGAATGGGTAGGGATTCGAGGATTTTTTCGGGGATCGGGTAGAGGATGGGGATTATTTTTTAAAAAATTTGGGAATCGGGTCGGGGATGGTATTGTCAGTCTCCTACCCGATCCCCGCCCCTCCCCATTCTCCTCCCCTCCCCGACCCTCCCCGCATCCATATATATATATATATATATATATATATAGAGAGAGAGAGAGAGAGAGAGAGAGAGAGAGAGAGAGAGCGAGAGAAATTTTCTAGTAAGGACCTCCCGTAAATAAGAAAAAATGTAATTTTTTCACGTTAAAAATTGTTTTTGGGAAATCCAAACCATCCAATGTGTTCGAAAGGTGTTTTCAAGGGTTCAAGCGGAAAATCTTCAAAAAAACAAAATACCGGGAAGGGCTTGATCCAAGCAGTTTTTCGCAAAAACTGTGACCTTATTCGTTTCTCTGTTTAGTTTTAGTTTTAGTTTTGATGACATCATCATTTCCCTCATTTCTCTCTCTATCTCTCTCCACTTATTACACCTACTGACATCATCAAAACTAAACTAAACTATCTAACCAAACACAACCTGTATATTTACAGTTTTGCGAAAAACTACTTAGATCAAGCCCTTCCCGATATTTTTTTTAGAAGATTTCCAGCGTGGAGCCTTGAAAACACCTTCTGAACACATTGGACGGTTCGGATCATCAAAAAAATGATCGGATCACAGAGGTCCGGATGTCCGGAGTCCAGATAGGAAGTGGAACCTATATATACAAGAAGTTTCCTATGAGGGCTCCCTCACCAAAAAAAAGTGCGGGAAAACAGTTGTGAGCCGTTGGGTCGCGTGAAGGGCGTAGGATCCAACGGCTCACAACTGTTTTTCCGCACTTTTTTTGTGAGGGAACCCTCATAGGAAACTTCTTTTATATATATATATACCTAAACTTCTAGTCCGGTCCTCCCGGAAATAAGAAAAAACGTATTTTTTTTGTTTTGCAAATTATTTTTGGAAAATCCGAGCCATCCAATGTTTTCAGAATGTGTTTTCAATAATCCACGCGGGAAATCTTCAAAAAAAAAATACTGGGAATGGCTTGATCCAAACAGTTTTTTGCAAAACTGTATATTTACACAGTTTTGCAAAAACCTGTTAGGATCAAGCCCTTCCCGGTATTTTTTTTTTTTGAAGATTTCCCGCGTGGACCCTTGAAAACACCTTTTGAACACATTGGCCGGCTCGGATCATCAAAAAAATGCTCGGATCATGGAGGTCCGAAAGTCCGGATCCCGCACTAGAAGCTTTGCATATATATATATATAGGAACCCCTTCACATCCAAACCCCTTTTTACGGACCTAACGTCCGGACCTCCACCTTCCCAATATTTTTTTGAAAATCCGAACCGTTAGATGTGTTTAAAACGTGATTTTAAGGTCCGACGCGAAGATTTGGCAAAAAAAAATACCCGGAAGGGCTTGATCGGGGCAGTTTTTCATAAAACTGTTTTTATAGCGTTTTTGTGAAAAACTGCCCCAATCAAGCCCTTCCGGGTATTTTTTTTTGCCAAATCTTCGCGTTGGACCTTAAAAACACGTTTTAAACACATCTAACGGTTCGGATTTTCAAAAAAATATTGGGAAGGTGGAGGTCCGGACGTTATAAAATCCGGGAGTTTGGATTGGAAGTTTTTTGTATATATATATATATATACAATCCGGTTCCAATCCGGACACCCGGATTTAGCTTAGGTCCGGACATTCATTTTCAGCCGTTGGATGCAATCCAACGGCTCTGATAAAAGGGGAGACACACGCGGGTCAAATGGACCACGGGTCCGGGTAAAACACTCTGCGGGTCGTCTATTGAAACCAAACGGGTCATTCTTCCCCTATACGCTACTGGAACGAAGAGAGAGAGAGAGAGGAGAGGCGATTGAGGCGATTCAAGCCATCGAAGAGAGAGAGGGAGACAGAAATCGCGATTCAACCGAAGAAATCGAGGTCGGAGACGAAGAAATCGACTTTCCCAGGTTCGAATTTGTCTCTCCCTCTCGTTTTTCTGTTTGGAACAGATCTAGGGTTTCAACCTAATGTTTCGAAACCCTTTTTTTGGTTCGTAATCGAACAAAGTTCCATGTTAATGCTTGAAATCTCTCGTTTGTGGTTCGAAATTGTCTCTCTATCTCGTGTTTGGGTTCGAACAGAGAGAGGGTTTCGAAACACTTTGTATTTTTGTCGAGTTGCACTTTAATTCGAAAGTTATCTATGTGTGTGTTGATTTTACTACGTAGACATCATTTTTGCAGTTATTTGCCGTTGTTTCAATATGTGCCGCACGCTTATGACTTAATTTCATTAGTGGAGCAGAAAATAGTGTCGAAAATTAGGTTTTGAGCCGGCCTAAATTCTATGGAAGAAGCTGAACTTAATCACTTATCTGCACATACTCATTTCTGTGTGAAAACCCTTCATATTTATTACCTGCAGTTTAGATTAGTACTACTTGGAAAAGTAGGACAATGCAATTTCAATTCCTTTACTGCAAATCTCTTTGTTTCGTTGTTTGTTTGATTTGCTGAATCCAAATAAGGTTATTCTTCTCTGCCCCCATTTTCTAAACACAGATAACTCTTTGTACATGAATGTGACGAAGACAACATGGAACTCCAAATCCATCGCCATCGGATACAAGTTCTAAAGTATTGCTGTTCTCGAAAGATCAGCCTTAATTAATCCTGTATCATCACTTATATATATATGAGACAATGGTTTAGACGTTTAGTGAGCGATCGACATTAGCTAATAGCATCATTCTACTACTTTGATTATGCTATATGAAATGGCTTTTGTTACATTATTTTCCTTAAAGCCACTTAGGACAAGTCTTGACACAAATTATATACTTCGAACGTCAAAGCTAATGATTCACTTTGATTTTAACATGGCCGGCCCAATTCCCAGGCGGTTATGGCAGAGGGTGATGCCCCACCGTTTGTTAGGCTTCCAAGTTTGATGACTAAGATAGATTGAATGAAAAGGAAAAAAATATTCAATAAAACAGTTTGTCAAAAGTTATTTGAAACCCATTTTTCTCACTTCATTGTACTGTTGATATAGTATTTGTTCTAAACATCCAACATTTTCAAGACCACCGGCTTCCAATTCTAAAACACTCATTTGTTGGTGGGTTGGCACATTAGCAGCGGCTAGTTGTTGGGTTAAAGCTCTCTTTGCAAGTGACACATCACGATGACAGTGAAGCAAATGCACCCTCCTTGGGGTCGTAAGTGGGTGGGTATGACCCTCGATAAATTGTTTCACAACAAACCCCGGCCCTTTCGAGTCTTTGACAACAACCAGTTTTGCACCACAACCTTCTCTAGTTTCCCCCCGTTTCCGTATAGGTTTCGAATTTTTTACAGTCGCTTTTCTGACCCCTTCTTTGCAACAAACGAACTCCTTCCTAATGATTTCTGTTCCCTATTCCTTTTGCTAGAATTTTTTCTCGTGCCAAACCCAGATTCTCTAGCATATTCATTGTAAAACTTTAGAACATCGTCTACATTGTCAAAATGTTGTCCGACTTTCGGTATGAAGGAGTTTTTAACTTGGGGAGTGTAGAGTATTTGGGAAGAATTAGCGGATGATTGACATGGTTGAAATGGTGACGGTGATACAAGTTCTATGTCTTCCAAATTCTCCATTCTAAAAAATAAAAAGACAACAATAAAACTAAGTTAAAAGTAAGACTAATATTTTACATTAGAACTGTGGTTGCTCGGTTTCCAGATTCAGTTCGTACCTTGGTTGTTCAATTTCCACAGATATTGTTTGCGGGAAGAAATCACCTGAACCCAATCCATCACCATCGGAAGCTAATCCATCCATGTTGCACTCAATTAAAAACTACAAAACATAACATTGCAAACACTTGTTAGGAGCATAGAAGCTTGTGAATAGGACTGCTGACACTTTTAGGGAATAAGTATATAGAGTAGTAGCTACAGGATATAAAGCTTTTGTCTTGCCTTGACACAGACAAAAAATAGTTCACAGCTTGTTTTGAAATTTTGATAACCTAAAAAACTAACTTCAATTACTACATAACAACAGACTGACTCACTAGTAAGAAGGCAAATTTGGTGACTTAAAATTTGAAGCTCAAGACTTCAAATTTGGTGAAGTCACGGGCACAGTTAAGATTTATGATCATCTTAACCAAGACTTATGATCATCCCAACGGTTAATGATGAACAAAATTTTTGGTCTGATCATGCTTCACTATGTTAAGATGATCATAACTAACCCAAAGAAGGCAATAACCAGCAGTGCATCCGATGATGATAACATGTGTCATAAAATTCATAACCAGTAAGCAAAAAAAAAAAAAAATGCCTAGTACTTACAAAAAAAAACATGTGTAATATCCTCTAAAATTATTTGTACCATATAATTTACTTGCAAATATAATCATAAGTCAAGGTTTCTTGTATTTTTTCCATAGCAATAGTCGAAGTTGCTTTCGTATTCGAAGCCCAAACAGAGACTCAAGGCATGGAATTGGGGTATGAAATTTGTGCCCAAAACTGGCGCATCTTGGGGGGTTGCTGCCCCTGCCCTCCCGTGGGGATAGCAGGCCCCCCATTCCTAATTTACAGCTCTTGGCATCAACTATGAGAATATACAATGATCAAACAGCCAATCAACTAACAGAACACTTACAATCCACAAAAAACACTTTGTTTCGGACAGAGAGAGGGAGCCTCTTTGACAAAATCAACACACACGTAGATAACTTTCGAATTAAAGTGCAACTCGACAAAAATACAAAATGTTTCGAAACCCTCTCTCTGTTCGAACCCAAACACGAGATAGAGAGACAAATTCGAACCACAAACGAGAGATTTCAAGCATTAACATGGAACTTTGTTCGATTACGAACCAAAAAAAGGGTTTCGAAACATTAGGTTGAAACCCTAGATCTGTTCCAAACAGAAAAACGAGAGGGAGAGACAAATTCGAACCTGGGAAAGTCGATTTCTTCGTCTCCGACCTCGATTTCTTCGGTTGAATCGCGATTTCTGTCTCCCTCTCTCTCTTCGATGGCTTGAATCGCCTCAATCGCCTCTCCTCTCTCTCTCTCTTCGTTCCAGTAGCGTATAGGGGAAGAATGACCCGTTTGGTTTCAATAGACGACCCGCGGAGTGTTTTACCCGGACCCGTGGTCCATTTGACCCGCGTGTGTCTCCCCTTTTATCAGAGCCGTTGGATTGCATCCAACGGCTGAAAATGAATGTCCGGACCTAAGCTAAATCCGGGTGTCCGGATTGGAACCGGATTGTATATATATATATATACCCCGTATTAAAAAACCCCAAAGGACTGTCAGCTTGGGAACATAAAAAGGCATGGATTTGCCTTTTGTCGGAAAACATCCACTTTAGTATTCACTTTTACTATTCTTCCACCTGCATGAAATACTATTTTTCCATCTCTCTCTCTCAACCGAACAGAGCTCCATATTCCATAGAGAATAATAGAGCTTCGATTGTCGGTGTAAGTTTCTCCCGAAAAAATTCTGTACGATTCGATGTAAATTTAAAAATTAATTTGTTTGCTTTACTTACCTTTAATCTTACTACTGATTTGTACAAGTCATTCAAACCACTTCAAACTTTGAAAGGTAATTTAAACCAATTTGAATTGCACGTGACTCGAATTGCTTTTATATGCATTAGGGTTTGTTGCATTTGGAATTTGGATTTACCTTTTGAAAGCTTCAGCTTTTGATCATGTCGTATGCTACTTGAAAATTACAACAGGGAAAATTTGAAAAGTGTAGTTAAGGTTTGGATCCCCGATTCCCCGTGCAGATCCCTTTTCCCCGCATTGGGGGATGGAGGTTAAAAAAATCTCCGGTGGGGATCGGGGAGGGGATTGATATATGTTCGGGGATCGGGGATGGAGGTAGTGGTATCCACCCCCTACCCTCCCCATGTCCATCCCTACCGGAGAGTACTATCTCCACCCCCTATCCCCAAACACATTCTCCATATTCATCCCCTACCCGATCCCCAACAGGACTTTATTTTCATCCTCTATCCCCACTCCAAATGGGGAACGGGGATCTCCACGGAAATTCGGGGATCCAATCATTTCTTTTAAAAAAAACTAGATTACTAGAAATCTAGAATCTCAGTTACAAATTAAATGCTAAACACAGATTCTGTCCGGATCGACAAACTTTCTAAACTCGATCGAGAAGAAACTTTACACAATTGATTTCATCAATAGGAACAACAAAATCAACGGCTCGATTGGAAAAATATTGTTTCTATTTTGCATTTTTTGAGTTTATTTTAAGGAATGCATATGATTGGTAGTTGAGTAGATGTCAACCTAGTTGGGATGTATTCAAATTATAGTGATGCATTTCTTATTTAATTACATTTATTGAATTACAAAGTTCATCTATCAATAAAATGTTTGGAGAAAATTTAGTGTTACCCCATGTGTTTGGAGAAAATTTAGTGGAACCCAAAAGTTTCATAACTCATGAATAGAGAGCGAACACCTAGTTATAAAAATGGAGAGCGAACACCTAGTTATAAAAAATGGAGAGCGATTTCCACACCGCACAAATTAATATCCACACCCACATAAAAGTTTGACTAAAAGACAAAAAAAAAAAAAAAACGTGCAAATCAATTTGTGATTGTGAAAATCAATTACATAAAAAATACACAAAAATGCGTTGTCCACACAAATGAATTGCACATGGTGGTGGACCAGTCAGATTTTACTTCTGCACCACGTGAATTGGTGAACATCCCAACCACCCTAACCACATGCCCAAAAGAGTACATCATGTCCTCTGTAATAGTACATCGCTACTGCTACCGATATAACCAATGAAGACCTTCTATGGAGAAAATTTTAGGTGCGGAATTGGGTAGGGACGCGTGCACCCGAAAATTACAAAAATGCTATCCTTAAATTTGAGCCGTCCAAAACATGTTTGAAAAGTTCGGATTGGGTGTCGGAAACCACGTGTCTCTACTCAATCCGCACCTAAAATTTTCTCCCTATGTATGTCTAATTAAACAATGTCACGGTGAATAAAATAAATTTTGCACCTATACCATGCATTGCTACCATTAATATTTTCACTCTTTTTTCGGTGGCATTAACTTAGTTCACATGTACACTCGCGGGCATCTCCAGTGGTTTAGTTATGATGCAATTGTGTTGTTATATAACACAAAAGTGTAAAAAGTGAGTCCCATTTTTGTATTGTTATGACTAAATATGTTGTTAAGGTAAAAAGTGTTACTATTCAAAAAAAAAAAAAGTGTTGCAGTAATATTGTTAAAGTGTTGTTAAATATTTATGAAGGTATATAATAATATGTATGAAGTACAAAGTTGGCCCATTTTTTCCTCTCTCTTTTTCCTCTTCCTCTCTACCTCTCTCCTCCATCGGGCGCCACTAGAGGTCTCCCACTTTTCCCAACCTTTTTTTCCCGTCCTCTCTCGCTCTCTCTCGAATTGGGGGATCATGTGCATGCTATCCCCATTCGAGTCGTCCGTGCTCGGCGATCAACGACCCATATTTGTTTAGACTCAAACAGATCCGCACCATTGATTGCCGAGTTGATCTTGGCCGTTGATCGCCGAGTACAGACGACTCGGATGGAGACTGCATGGACAACATGACCCCCGGGTCCCTCTCTTTCTCTCTCTCCCCTTGTGTAGTTACATGCACACACACAGTTATCAAGCCCAGTATTTCTTACACCATTTTTTCTTGACTCTACCATCAAGTTAATTACACTATTGGGACGTAGAAAAAGGAAAAAGTTTTCTAAGTGATCTAGTTCTTACACTATTTTTATACTATTATCACAACTGGAGATGCCCTTAGAAAGACATCCAGTTCAAATTGGGCAGACAGAAGAACTTGGCAGAGCGGTACAGTATCAATTATGATGAATGCCAAACCATTACCTACTCTATTTATGGTTGCTAGAGGTGTCTTTCTTTAGATATGGAACCGAATTAGGGAGCATGGGGGATCACACGATTGTTCTTAATTTGTCCCCTAATCCCATGTAGTTACATGTTTATGTTCTCTCAAAACCTTGGAATAACTTGTCTTCCAAAGTATTTACCAAAAAACAAAAAGAAATTATTACATATGAAAATACTTTTGGAATGTATGACCTAATATGTTTTAGTTATTTGTAATTTACATATTAATCTAGTAATTTTTATATTATACCCCAACAACGTGTATAATAAATGGGCAAATTGAACAAGGTTCTCTCATAAGAAAAAGAAATTTTATTGAAATCTCAAATAATTGTACTAATTTATTTGAGATACAATTACAAAGGTTTAAAAAAAAAAACAGAACTACTAATTCAAGAAAAGAACAATTAATTGAACCCTCAATACGTACACAAATTTTCAAATTTCTTCGCATCGAATTAAAGATCTCTATTAATAATTTAATTTGGTACAAAAAATAAAAATATTATGCGCGGAAGTACTTTATTTTGTGATTCGAAGGACATTGCAAAGACAACCCAACAAGACAACCCACTAAGCCAACAATTATAAATACTTTTGTACACAATTTTTAACAAATTTTGCATCAAATGAAAGATTTTTTATTAGTAGTTTAATTTGGTGCAAAAAAAATAAAAATTATGCGCAGAAGTACTTTATTTTTTATTTGAAAAAAATTGCATAGGTGGGATTTCTAGAAATGAGAAACAAGGAGGGTAAGGGGGTAGCTACGTAATTTGGGAGGGGTACAAAATAATAACAAAGGATCAGACTGTTATAATTTAGTGAGGGAGGAGGGGGATTGTGGGGTAATAAATAGGGAGCGGTATAACTCATCCACCCCCTCCCAAAACTTCCCAAACCATGGATGAGGAGTGGACCTGGGATTAGTCATCCGGGTCCAAAAGTTATACCCCTCTTCATCCCGTAGCCAAATAGAGCCTGGGGGTATTATTTATGGAGGTTGGGCCCATATTGATGTAACATTCATAGAGGGGGATTAAATAATATTTAGTTTGGAAGCTTTAGGTAATAAGGGGAACAAAATAAGTAGTATTTAGTTTGTTTTGTAGTGGAAATGAGGGGATAAGGATAAATAAGAGGGTTTGGGGTGGATTGACTCGACTTAGGGAAGAGTTATCCGACCCTATCGATATTTAATCCGCCTAGGCCAGATTAAATGGGAAGGGGATTGAATATTCCGGGTTACAAATGGACTCTCAAACCTAGCCATACGCGTAGGGCCCAGGATTGAATAGTCCAAGATTTCCAATCCGACAGCCCAGCACCCAAACAAGCCCTAAGTGTCAAGTGTTAGAGTCAAATAATACCGCAAGTCACTGAAAAGGGCCCTAAAAATTTCTACCTCTGTCCCATTTTTATAGTCGACTATTTCATTTTGGGTCGTTCCTTAATAATTGTGTTTTAAAAAGTAAATGAGTAAAAGTTTATTTATTTTGCCCTTTTGAAAAATAACTGGGTAAAAAGTTAATGGGTAAAAGTGGAGAATAATTTTGAAAAGTATAGGTAAAGTTAATATGAAAGGTGTAAAATGACGATCAAAGTTGATATGAAATGTGTAATGATAATGTCTATTTAAAGAGGAATGTATGGAGTACAAATTAAAGCTAAGTTAGCTCGGATAAACACAACAATATAGCCTCTTCTACAGATTACACTAACCCAGAACCTGCATTTCTGCAATCCAAATTCTCCAGCTTCATCATCTCCATCACAAGCAATCAATATCACAGTATAATCAAATCTCAACTGAACCAAAAAAAAATCGGGTTTTCTTTTCTCAAACGCATAAACAAGCAATGTGATTCATTAAACATCTAAGTTTAGTTCTAATTCATTACAACAACCAAACCCTACGTTCTAATCTTATCCAATCTAAAAAACAAGACCAAGAAAAGCCTTAAAAAATAATTTAAATGAGCTACTCACCAGTCAACTCTGTCCTACTACCTTATATTCACAGGCATCATTTCAATTTTCATCCCATCTGCTTCTGCCTCCTCATCTCCATCACTTTCCGGTGAGAATTCGAATGCAACAAGCTCGAAAATGTCGGACTGCTCGCCGGCCGGTACTCGGGCACGAGCCGCCCCGACTTGTACCGGACCCCACAAGCATTGCACAATGTTTTAGGCCCCATAGGACCCGCCCGCCACTGTGGGGTCTTCTCAGCCCCGCAATGCTGGCAGCTCCTCCCAATTGCGGGAGCACTCGGCGGCACCACTGTCACTTGGGGTTTCTGTTTAGAGTTCTTTCCGTTCACTTGACTCCAACACCAATACTGCTGATTGGCTATGTCGGCAAACGCGCCCGGCCTCCACGGCCTCCTCCCCTTGCTCCGTGGTTTCATGGGGTAACAAGCTGGGGCTAGAATGCTTTTGCAGCCGCCAGAACAGCTTGTGGGGGAGCTGCTGTTGCTACTGCTGGTGGTGGTGGTGGTTGTAGGGTCGAGTACAGAGACGGGGCTGTGTTGGTTTGGGGCAATGCTGGGGTTGGGGGAGAGAATGTCGAAGCATGTTTCGACTGACGGGAATGCGTCTTTGTTCGACAGCCATTCCAGTTCTTCCTCTGCGTGCTCCTGAGTATATGGGGAGAAAAATGACTCAGTACCCAAACACAAATAAATCATCATTTTCAAACTGGAAAATACTCCAGTATTCGATACGTCAGTCTCGATCAAGTTGTTTACCTTTTGAATTTGGCTTCTTGTAAAATATTTGACAGAATATGGTATAATTCAATCCTCTGGAAAATTTGCAATGGTGTCATATAATTAGTGGCGTGGCCAGAAAATTATACCAGCGTAGCACAATTTCCTTGTGTTGTTAGCACGCTAATTTTCCCTTGAGTTGTTAGCACGCTAAATTTCCTTGTGTTGTTAGCACGTAATAGTTTCGAGGCGAAAATTCAGTGAATTGAGGGTTGTTTGTAAGTAATTAGTTATTTTGTAATCCTGAGACATCTCCACATGTTATTAGTGTTGATTTCCCACATAAATATTTGCAGGAGAATAGCGTGGTAATACCATATGGTGGTGTCCCAAGAGCATTCAATAATTTTTTGTATAAAAAATTGATGCACCAAATGAAACTTGTATAGTATATTTTTTTACACAAATGCAAAAATAAATAAATAAATAAAAATAAAAATAAAATTCTCAAAATACAGTGTGGGTCTATGCCTACAGTGGTCCTAAGGTGACTCCGCCATGGCATATAATGTGCCTGCGAGGATTAGAAATGGCAGCATAGTGCAATGATTAAAAGCATGAGAGAGGACCGAGAAGGGTCTTATCAGGGGAATCATGTTACCTAGTGTACCATACGATGGCTCATCTAAGAATTTATGGCCAACGACAAGGGCAATTATGCAAAAATAGGAGGGGAATAAAGGGCTGCAAATGAGCCGAGCCGAGCCGAGCTTTGTAGTTTTCGAGCTCAGCTCGTTTGCTTAACAAGTCCAAAATTCAAACTCGGCTCAGTCGTAAACAACCGAGCCAGACTAATTTACTTAACGAGCTTATAAACAGCCGAGCTTTTGCAAGCAAATGGTAGGATTGATTCTCCAAGAATTAGGTGCGAGATAGGTGCATATCATGCCACATTTTGACTCAAGGTTCTAGGCGGCATGATTGAGTGGCACGATAAAGAAGCAAGCAATTTGGGACGAACGGACGGAGTATATTATGCCAGTGTGCCACATTTTGACTTGAGGTTCTAGTGCGCATGCGCCATGCGGCCATGCCAAAAGCATACAACTCATTTCTTCTTCTTTTTTATTGGCCTAGTAGGACTCATTTCATTGTCACAACTCACAAGTTGGCGTCCCAAGCAAAAAAGGGCAAAACACCTTAATGAAATTCCCAAATGACCCTTCAACATGCATTAATTATTATTTAGAAAAAGGCAAAAACATATTGATGAAATTCCTAAACAACCCTTCAACATGCATTAATTATTTATAATGGTATTCTGTTTCCCAACGTATTAACCCTAACCATCTAGATATCATGTCAACCACCCATGACTTTTTGTTAAAAGACAAACCCATCGAATCTGCCGCCCCCAACACAGTTCGACTCGTCCGACCCAGTTCCCGACTCCGCCTAACTCGTCCGACCCAGTTCCCGACTCCGCCTAACTCGTCCGACCCAGTTCCCGACTCTGCCTAACTCGTCCGAGTCGACCCAAAACTGGCCGAGTCACGACGTGGAAACACCATAGAAACCCCAAAAAAAAGTCCGAGTCAGGAACAAACTCGGAGAGAATTTCATGCAGAGGTCAAATGACGAAAACAAAGGATTGGGGGAAACTTACAGGGTTAGAGAGGCTCTGATGGTCATTTGGGTCTTGGCTATTGGAAGTAGCAGGAGGAGGAGGATGAAGAGGAGGTTTGAGGAGGGTATTTTCGTCATAATCACAATCTCCATCAGCCGCGTCCAAAGTAAAGTTGAGAAGATCTTCCACCATGAAACGAGCAGTTGGGTCCAGAGAAGAAGTCTCCATTTCCAGACAGAGAGAGAAGAGAAGAAGAAGAAGAAGACGACGAACGTTGAAAAGCCCCGTACGGCTAGGAAATAAGGGTGAGGTTTTTCACCTTTTTTTGGAGAGAGAGAGAGAGAAAGAGAGGAGAGAGATTCCCGTAATTTATCTACTAGGACGACAAGGGTTTGGGTGGCAACGAGGAGATATGTGGATTTTCCTTTCTGTATTTTCCGTTTTCTTTCTTCTATTTATTCATCAATGAGGATATTATTCCCTCCTTCGCCAGCCTAGACTTCTGGGTCCACGCCACTCGACCATTAATTATCTGGTACTTGTGGGGCCTTCGAAAATATTCATTTGGAATCGGAACCATACATTTTTTCAGGAATATTGAGCACATTATGGGTACAAAAAATTATGATCATCGGAAATTGGTAGATATACAAATTGAGACAAATTTGTTATTGTGTATTCTTCAAATTATATTGGTCATCCATATAAATGGTATTCGAACATATAGCTACCAATATCCAATTAATTTAATTTTTTACATGAATGACCTACTCAATATTCCCGAAAAATTATACGGTTCCGATTGCAAATAATACAAATTATAGAGAACCCACAATTGAAGTCACTACGGGTACCATAAATCCGCTCGTACTCAATATGGAGCATTCATAAATATTCTTCCTAAAATAATTACTTGATTATCGACCGGCAATACCACAAGTCACTGATAAATTTGTGGTTATGAGATTGAATCTCATAATAATCTAGTTAATACTAATATCCTACACGAAGAGACAAAAAAAAGTTCATGGGTCGAATATAACCTCACTTTGAGCTAGAAAAATCATAGGGTGCTTTGGCAAAAAAGAGAAAAACTAATTTTTTTGGTTTTTTCGTTTTGTCTTTATTCAATTTTTTTTTTGCATTTGTTTATTTGTTTAATTTTGGCCTTATTAAAAAAAAATTAATTTCGACCATAATTTTATACTCTTCGGATTCGTCTCCTCAAGACGAATCCATAAACCACGAAAATTTGACGCAAAACTAACAAATGCAAAAAAAATAAATAAATAAAGATAAAACCAAAAAACCAGTTTTTACTTTTTTGCCAAAGCACGTGGTTGTTCAAATCCATTAAGTCAATTTTTTTATTCAATGCATTGTGAGAAAATGACATTCCTCGTAAAGTACAATAAATGAATTTTGAAAATAAGTCTGGAAATGGAACAACCCCTAAGTTGAATGTGATGAAGCAGTATCGATATCTCCAATCCTAATTTCACTCACTAACTCGAATGGCATCGTACCTATGAACAAAACACACACGCAAAAATAAAAAAGGGGAGTTCTGAACCTGGCCTAAAGCCATCTCAATTGCATGTTATAAAGGTCATGGGCAGTTCAAAAGAGGACCCACCAAACACCCGTTGTAGATAAACAATGCCACACGCAATTTGTGCCGTTGTAACGTTTCCAATGTTACTTTGCCTTTCTCAATTGGACATGTGATATTTCCATTTTTTGGTATAAAGATAAGGGGCATTACTGTAAACTCCAGTAAGCTTGGGGGCCTTGTATGCAAATTAAGTGAGGCGGGCCGCTTACGCAACGGCCCACCCACTGAACTCGACGACCCCAACGATGTTTAACCCTTTCCAATGGACTTCGACTGACACGTCAGACAACCAATGGCTGACCCCCACGTCAGATAGTTTAGTTTTTCTTTTGAATTTTAATTTTTTTGAAATCCTCGACTCTTCCGACACCGCACGTGGCGGCGGTATTCACGTGATCCCTTTACGGCTTTACTCTTTCTTCTTATGCTTCTTCTTTTTTTTTTTTTTTGAAACTCAGTTGTTAGTGGACTTGGAGAGCCGGTAATCAGTGTGATGAGTAATCACAATCGTTCGTTTAACAATCAATAGTTCGGATTAAATATTATTCTACATTTAAGATAAGGAATTGATATTCGCACTCTCAATTTAGATACGAGACTCCAAGTTACAGTAATTTTCCAAAATTACCCTTTTGCAAGTTTCATGATTTACTTCAGACACTCCAAAACTTTTACCCTTCTTCATTACTTCAGACACTCCAAAAAAGTAAATAGTTTTTTGTTTTTAATCAAAAAACAGCAGATAGTTGTTTAACTCTTTTTACTGCACGTCACTGAATTGCCTACTTTCATATGTAATATTTCATTTGTAGAGTCTTTATGTTATTGTCTTCATGTTCTGCACCAGGACAACCTGGACAAGTGGTCTTCGGCCTATGATAATACAACCATCATTTTGTCCATGCAAAGTCTCTTGAGAGTTCTGTTACTTTTCCTCTCAAGAGTTCTCTAACTTTGGTGATGTGATTTGTTTGTCTCACTGTGAGTTTTAAAATTTAGATTTGCGGTCATTATGAAATTTTGAGGGAAAAATGGTAGATAATGAGTACGAAAATGTAAATATCTTGTGTCGCAGCCGTTATGAAGATTTTGCTTCATCAACATTTTCAATTGTGTGCTGTTTATTTTGGAGAATTCTAGCAATGTTTAGTTTTTTTTTTTTTTTGTGCAAAGTGGCGTGAAGCAATCTGTCATAGATGCATGTTTAATGTTTGGAACCTAATGTTTATGTTGTGGATGTTTAATGTTTGGAACTTAATGTTTATGTTAATGTTAATGTTTAGAACCCAATGTTTATGTTTGGTTTTAGTTCATTTTTTCGTTTGAAGTGTCTTAGTAAATGAGGAGATAATTTGGGGGTGGAGTGCCTCCATTAATTTTTATATCTTGAAAATGGTAGTTTTGTAACTTCATTAAATATTGGAGTGCATGCATAAAAAAAGGGAGCTCCAAAATTAGCACCCTTAAGATACTGACCTTTTACGTAAGATAATTTGTTATCAACGGTCTGGATTAAATAATTATTCTACATTGAAGATACTTCCTCCGTCCGAATTTATTTGTCTATCGTTCCATTGTAACCAGTTAAAAAACTAGTAATATCTTTAAATTGATAATGAATTTTATATCCAATGTGGGTCTTGTTTCATAGATCTCGATTAATTCTATAAGTCAATGTTCTTAAATTACATAAAATATTATAAATAAAGATATAATCAATCATTTGAAAGTGGCACGAACTCCCAAAATGAACTAACAAATCCGGACGGAGGGAGTACTAATATTTTATGTAAGATAATCTGGACCCTTAATTATCGAACAGGCAGCTATAATTGCTCACTACAAAAGTATAGTGCTAAGCTCATTTTTTAATGAATTCATATGTAATATACTACAATTATTGAACACATAAAATAAGTATTTTACCTACACCAACTTTCCGCAATTTTCGAGACGTAGCCATTGTTTCCCATTTGCTAAGATGAGTTTCTCATAAAAATTAAGTTTAGCTTGATTGTTAAAATTAGTTTTGTTTCCCATTAGCTAAATCCATTATTTGATTTTCATTTAGAATTCATGACCCCTACCAGTTTGAAGGAAACTTTAGGAAAAATTATAAAATTGTGGGATTAGAAAATCATTGATCTGAACCATAAGAGTCGTAGGGCTCGTTGAGAAGAGCATCCAGTAAAAAAATAATCTTGTTCGGACATCGATAGGTATCAAAACAATAAAAATATGAGGTTTTTTTATACCTATCGATGTCTGAACAAGATTATTTTTTTACTGGGTGCTCTTCTCAACGAGCACTACGACTCTTATGGTTCAGGTCAATGATTTTCTAAGCCCACTGATAGGCGCGCAATGTCATAGATATAAGTGCCTAAGTAGGGCGAATTAGCGCATTAGAGGCGCGATTTATTTCATTTTCCACTTGATGCGGTGTTGTCTTTTGTCTTTGGTGTTTGTGTTTATTCTGTAAGGGAACAGGTCGAAAAGGAGCACGGAAAGTGGCAATAGGACATCGGGCATGTGGGGCATGGTGGGACCCACGCAAGGACGACCAAACGGCTGAAAAGTCAACTTAGAGGCACCGGTATCGATACAGGGATTCTCCTGTATCGATACCCAAGCACCATTGAGGAAACAGAACCCACGGGTATCGATACAGGACTTCTCCTGTATCGATACCGAGGGCATTAAATCTGCCGTTTTGATCTTGCCACGTGTGTTGACTTCGAGGGTTATAAATACCTCGTTTTAGGGCTGAATTAGGGTTCGATTTTTGTTTACTCTTCTTCCAACTAGCGGCCGACTAATTGCTCTGGAGATTCTACCCTCCGGAGCTTGTTTTGCATTAAAGTTTTGAAGTATTGTTTGCGGATTCAAGTATTGCTTTCGGTAACCCTTTGTTTTATTTACATTAATCTCTGTTCACGGGAGTTTGTTTGTGTTTTGCTTTTGAATCCTTCGTTTAATTCATATTCAAGGATAATAGCATGTTTTATTCCAGAATTTTCTTATTCGTTCAAGTTAATATGAGTGAGTAGTTTAATAGGTATGGTCGCGGGGAGATTAACACTCCGTGGCCAGGGCTGGATTTGTTCTTGCTCCTATTCTCAAACGTAACAAGGGAAAAAGCAATTTTAGGTTATTAAAGAACTTCCGTTGGACGAATCCGGGCATTGTCGGAGCCTCTGTAACGCGGGGAACGGGGGACCAAAACCTGTTCTTCGCTGTACATGGGTAACGGCGACCGCAAGGATTCGCATCTTTTCGGGGTAACCTTTTCTCTCTAAAATCTAACGTTTTCAATGGAACAACGAATGGAGCAGGAAATATCCGGACCTGGTCACTGGTGTTATGAACCCTACGACCGTACTTTCTTTTAATTAATTTAAGAAAAACCAGTTTACTCTAGTTTAGTTAATTATCCTATCAAATTACAAAGGGTGGCTACCTAAGAGCTGTGTTAACCTGTTCAACCCGAGTTTTTAGTAAGCACTCTCCACCTTCTCTGTGGATTCGATTCCGGTCTTACCGGGTATTGTGCTACACCGGTCTCCGCCCTACGCTTGGGGCAACCCATTAATTTAGGTATAGGATTTCGGTCAAGCATTTTTGGCGCCGTTGCCGGGGAGGGCAAGAGGTGTTAAGAATTCGGGTAGTTAGTGTTTTCTTTTGAATTTTAGCTTTATTTTTAAAAAAAAAAAAAGAGAGAAAAAATTTTTAGGTAAATTTTTTAGTTGTTATTTTTAGAATTGAGTCAAGATAGGTAAAGGAAAGAAGGGTTCACCAAAAGGGGACCCACTCTTCTTCCGAGACCCTTCTAAACGTCTAGTTAGGATAGATAGCGAGTCCTTAATAGAAGTCCCACTTGTAGGAAATTCGAGTCAGTTTGAGCCACTGCCACTCCAGCTTGAGTGGCTGTCCACCCAGTCCGAGTCTTCCGAGAGTCAACCTGAATCCAATCTGTTCTTAGAATTTCCCAATCCATTGTTTGACTTAGAGAGTGAGCCATCGATGGCAGAACAGAAAACTATGCGGGATTACATGCATCCCGAGAGGACTACTCCTCTCGGCCCGATAGTTCTGCCGGCTGAGACTGTGGAGGCACGCAATACTTTCACTGTTAAACCAGGAACCCATAATGCCCTCCCTCTCTTTTATGGGAGGGAAAATGAGGACCCATATGAGCATGTCCGCCACTTTGAGGGGTTGGTGCGCACCCTAGCCACCACTACCCAATGGGAAAACGCTTGCCTTAAGCTTTTCCCTGCTTCTCTGAAAGATGGTGCGGATAAGTGGCTCGAATGCAGAAGGAGGGGTCTCTCACGACTTGGACAGCTGTTAGGGAGCTGTTCTATAGGAAATATTTCTCTGAGAGTAAGTCACAGCACCTGACTCGCCAACTCCAGTCGTTCAGACAAAAAGAGAGCGAGTCATTTTTGAGGTGTTGGGAGAGGTTCAAAGACTTGTTGTTGTCTTTACCCCACCACGGGTTTGAGAAACATCAGTTGGTGACGTTCTTCCAGCTGGGCCTAAACATTGCGACGGCCCAGCAGATTGAGTATCTTTGTAGGGAGGGAGATTTCCTAGATAAAGCCCCAGATGAGGCATGGGATTTCCTAGAGGAGTTGGCCGAGAAACATCGTAGTTGGGAACCTTCCGACTTAGCTGACAGGGCCATAGCTGCACAGGGACCCAGTGGGTCCGGTATTTTTCCCCTTAGCGTGAGAGAACACACTGTCCAGTCCCAATTGGACAAATTGACCAAACAGATGGAGGACTTGCGACTGAAGCAAGTCCACCAAGTGCATGATGTGAGAGTAGAGGAAGTGTGCGCGCTTTGCGAGTGTCCGGGGCATTCAATGACTGCTTGCCCCGCTTTTTCGATGGTTAAGGAGGCATACCAGAGTAACCAAGTTGAGGTTAATGCGGTGAACCAACGTTGGGATCCGTTCTCCAACACTTATAATCCAGGCTGGGCTCATTACCCAGCCCTGGGATGGAGAGATCCTAAAGCACCAGTGCCACCCCAGGCACCACCTCAGCAACAGATGCAACCATACCGGCCTCAACAAGGCCAAATGTCCCAATACCGCTATCCCTCACAGAATCAACAGGGGTTCAGTCCTTCATTTTCTGGACCACCCCCTGGCATAAATCATCCACCGAGGGATAAGCAGACTGATGATATGTTGAAGGCTCTCATGCAGTCACAATTGAGCTTTACTGAGCAGACTAAGCAAGCAATTGGAGACATTAGGTCTCAATTAACCCAGTTGACGGCAGTAGTTGGGCAAAACCAACAGGAGAGGGGAAAATTTCCCTCTCAACCTCACGCCAATGTTGTCGGTTCTAATTATCTGGGAGATGGTTTAGGCACGAGTAATTTGAACCCCAATCCGGAGGAAGCAAAGGCGATCACCACTCTCAGAAGTGGGAAGGTGATCGATAAGACTATTCCTCTGAAGCAAAAATCGGTTCCACCTTTGGTTCCGGTCGTTGCACCGGTAGTAGTCCCGGACGTGGGGAAGTGTACTGAGGAAGAGAGAGAAATAGAGTCACCTGAGGTGGTGGTGCCTGCTCATGCGGCCCCCACGACTCATTTGCCACTCGTTGCACCATATCCCCATCGCTTGGTGGCAAAGCCAAGCGTCAATGTGAACTTCCAGATTCTTGAGTGTTCAAGAAGGTTCAGTTTCCTATCTCTTTGATGGAAGCCATTGACGCTATTCCTCAGTTTGCAAAGGTGCTTAAAGATCTGTGCACGTCAAAACGGAGAACTAAGAGTCAGTGCAACGTGCTACTGACGGAGCAAGTGAGCTCCATTCTCCAAGCTGATATTCCGATTAAGCGGAAAGATCCCGGTTGTCCCACTATCCCTATAGCTATTGCGGGCCAGAATTTTGAGAAGGCCTTACTGGATTTGGGAGCGAGTGTCAATTTGCTCCCATATTCGGTATATCTGAGATTAGGCTTAGGTGACCTTAAAGCCACACCGGTCACGCTACAGCTAGCTGACCGGAGTGTGAGAATTCCTAAGGGGGTAGTGGAGGATGTATTGATTCAGGTAGGGGAGTTTCTGTTCCCCGTAGATTTCATTGTCTTGGACACGTGTCCAATCCCGGAAGTCTTTGAGAAGACTCCCATTATCCTTGGCCGTCCGTTTTTAGCCACCTCCAGTGCTGTAATGAATTGCAAAACTGGACAAGTCCAATTATCATTTGGGGACTTGAAAATGGAGGTGAATGTTTACAATGTCGATAGTCGAGTCGAGGATGATGAGGAGGTTTATGAGGTGAGTCTGATCGACACGCTAGTGCAAGAGCATGTCGAGAATTTTTTGTATAAGGATCCTCTGGAGATAGTACTGACCGCCAATGAGGCGTTATTTTTAGATTCTCCAGAGGTAGGGAGTTTGATGGAGATGCTTTCAGTAGATGATTTATGTGGCGCCGTTTGGGACCCAGTTCTTGAACCGCTGGGCGCCCCATTATCTAAAGCTCTCCCATCATCAGTCCAGCCGCCAAAACCTGAATTGAAGCCTCTGCCGGATACGTTGAAATATGCCTTTCTCAAAGGTAGTGATACGTTTCCAGTGGTGATCTCCTCCTCCTTGGAGGTGGATCAAGAGGCTAAATTACTTACCCTGCTGAGAGAGCATATAGGGGCGATTGGCTGGACGATAGCAGACCTTCAGGGTATTAGTCCTACGGTGTGTACACACCGCATTTTTCTAGATGAGGATGTGAAGCCTTATAGGCAACCTCAGCGCCGTCTGAACCCCAATATGAAGGAGGTGGTTCGGACGGAGGTGCTTAAGCTGTTAGATGCGGGTATCATTTACCCGATTGCCCATAGTGAGTGGGTAAGTCCTGTGCAGGTTGTGCCTAAGAAGGCAGGGGTGATTATCGTGAGGAATGAGGAGGGAGAGTTAGTGCCAACCCGTGTTCAGACCGGGTGGCGTGTCTGCATTGACTACCGGAAGCTCAACGCGAGCACCCGGAAGGACCATTTTCCCCTCCCATTCATTGACCAGATTTTAGAGAGAGTCGCGGGCAGAGCGTTTTATTGCTTCCTGGATGGATACTCAGGCTACAATCAGATTGAGGTAGCCATGGAGGATCAGGAAAAGACCACATTTACGTGCCCATATGGTACTTTTGCCTACCGTCGCATGCCTTTTGGCTTGTGCAATGCTCCCGGCACCTTCTCAAGGTGTATGATGAGAATTTTCAGCGACATGGTAGAAAAGATTGTGGAGGTTTTTGTGGATGACTTTTCAGTTTTTGGGGATTCCTTTGACGGATGCCTCAAGAACTTAGGAAAAGTCTTGACCAGGTGCGAGGAGAAGCGCCTTGTGCTGAATTGGGAGAAGTGCCACTTCATGGTGACCCAAGGTATTGTGTTGGGACACATTGTCTCATCCAAGGGTATTGAGGTGGACAAGGCGAAGATAGACTTAATTGCCAATCTTCCCACTCCAAAGACTGTCAAGGATATCCGGTCATTTCTAGGTCACGCCGGTTTTTACCGGCGATTTATTAAGGATTTCAGCGCTATCTCCCGCCCTTTGTGTCATTTGTTAGCGAAAGACACACCCTTTGTGTGGTCCGACGCTTGTGAGGGGGCATTTCAGAAATTGAAGCGGAGTCTCACAACTCCGCCAATCGTTGATCCCCAGATTGGAGTTTGCCATTTGAGCTTATGTGTGACGCGTCCGACTATGCAGTCGGAGCAGTTTTAGGTCAGAGGCGAGGGAAAGATCCCTGTGTGATTTATTATGCGAGCATGACTTTGAATGAGGCACAAATTAACTATACCACCACTGAGAAGGAATTATTAGCAGTTGTGTTTGCCTTAGATAAGTTTCGGTCCTACTTGGTGGGGTCGCAGATTGTGGTATATACCGATCATGCGGCCTTGAGGTATTTGATGACCAAGCAGGATGCGAAGGCTCACCTTATCCGGTGGATTCTTTTGCTGCAAGAATTCCACCTCATCATTAAGGATAAGAAAGGGGTAGAGAATGTAGTGGCTGATCACCTGTCTCGTTTGGAGTTTGAGGACCCCACCTCTCATCTCCCTATTGTGGATACCTTTCCCGACGAGCAGTTGTTCGCTGCTAATACGTGCCTGTGGTTTGCAGATATCGCCAATTATTTGGTGACTGGGCAGATTCCACCCCATTGGTCTACATCTGAGAAGCGGCGATTTTTTAGAGAGGTCCGGCAGTATATTTTCGATGATCCATATGTGTTTAAGTACTGCGCGGACCAGATAGTGCGCCGTTGTGTTCCCGAGGTTGATCAGAGGGGAATTCTAGAGTTTTGTCATTCAGAGGCGTGTGGCGGTCATTTTTCCGCCAAGAAAACCACCGCCAAGGTTTTACAGTGTGGCTTCTTTTGGCCAAATCTATTTAAGGATGCATATGTGTTTTGCAAGTCTTGTGACCGGTGTCAGAAATTAGGTAAAGTCGGCCCGAGAAATATGATGCCCCTCCACAATATTTATGTGTTGGAGGTTTTTGACTGTTGGGGCATTGATTTCATGGGCCCATTTCCGGTGTCATATGGTTTCGAGTACATCCTCCTGGCGGTGGATTATGTGTCAAAGTGGGTAGAGGCGATTCCCACTAGGACTAGTGATTCAAAAGTAGTGCTTGAGTTTTAAAGAATAATGTTTTATCGAGATTTGGCATGCCACGTGCCATTATCTCTGATCAGGGCACCCACTTTTGTAATCGGTCCTTTGAGGCACTGATGAGGAAGTATGGCATCTCTCACAAGGTGTCTACGGCCTATCACCCTCAGACAAATGGCCAAGCTGAGCTGGCCAATCGGGAGATTAAGGGGATCTTAGAGAAAACGGTGAACCCGAGTAGGAAGGATTGATCCCTGCGACTGATTGATGCGTTGTGGGCCTACCGCACTGCTTACAAGACCGTGTTGGGTGCTTCACCCTATCGACTGGTTTACGGTAAGGCATGTCACCTGCCCGTGGAGATGGAACATAAGGCCCATTGGGCCATTCAGACGGTGAACGCAAGTTTGCCAGAGGCAGGTGCCCATAGGAAGCTCCAGCTGTGTGAGCTTGAGGAAATTAGGAATGATGTGTATGAGAGTACTAGCATTTACAAAGCTAAGGTTAAGGCGTACCACGATAGGAATATCCAGCGCAAAACCTTTAGTGATGGGCAGAAAGTTTTATTATATAACTCCCGCATTCACTTATTTCCAGGGAAGTTGAGGTCTCGCTGGGATGGACCGTATATAGTCCATCAGGTTTACCCGAACGGTTCGATAGATGTCTGCGACCCTAAGGATAATCATATTTTCAAAGTTAATGGGCAGCGTCTTAAACCATTTTTAGAAATCATCGACATAGGTGAACCTGAGGAGGACTTAGTTGATCCGGTTTACTCGGATACTCCCGTTGTTTAACCGTTGGGCTATGTTTTTACGGGTAGCTCACGCGTACCATGCTCTTCATTGAGTGTGGACCCGACTCCTAGCAATAGGGGTACCCATCATTGACTTGAGTATTTATAGCTTCGCACGCCGCTATTAAAATAAGGATCGTGTGCCCAGCTCCGGTTAGTAAGGGCATTTTAAGTATTGTCGTGTCTGTTTTTAATTTTCTAATCAATAAAAAAAAACAACAAAAAGAAAAAAAAAAAAAATATTCGGTCCGGTATAGCCACCTAATTTCTAACCTTAAATTTGTGTATCTGGGTTTCGAACAATCTTATTGCCGTGTCTCGGATAGTCATTAAAGACGATTGGCTCTGATTTCTTTAAGGAAAAACCTTGAGTAATTTAACCTGTTGAGTCATGACTTACCCGGGATTGTTATGATGACCTTCTCTACACAAATTTAAGTGAGAAATTAGGCAGAAAAGTAGTACCCGTGTCTTTCACGTGACGGAAGTGGTGGTGTATTTTCTTTTTCTATTATTTGTTTGTTTTGGTTTTCTCTGTGTACGCCCGGATACCACGTGCCGGGCTGGACTGACGTGTTTTGCAGGTTGCACGGTTAGCGTACCTAAAATTCCTCGTACATCGGCCGAGGTCATGGTGGTTGGCTGCCACCCGGAGGTCCAGTTCTTTCCCTTGTTCTTTCAATTTTTAGGTCTCCATGCTCTGGGGACATAGCATGTTTCTAGTTGGGGGGAGGGTGTACTTTGTACTTAATTAGCGTTGCTAGGTAGTTTTTGGGGATACAGGTGTTATGCATCTTGTAAGTATCATCGAGCAAATGTTTAACTTGAATGTATGCCTGTTTAACTTGAGTGCATGCATATATTTGGCTATCTGCATTGAGCATAATGCACTGTTAAGCATGTGAATAGTGTCCCCACATTGATAATGGCGTATCCTGAATAACATTCCCATGTTCCTTGTATTCCTCTCTGCAATCGCATAAAATAGTAGGCTTTTGTTTTGCAAGTAAGAGACCAGTTATTTTTCATGCATTTGTAAGAGTAAATAACGTGCATAGGGGATGAAACAAGACAATTTTTGCATGATTAAACCACATACGAGTCCCTTTGACCCATCTTAAACCAGTCCGAGTCAGTTCCCGTGTCTAACTTAGGAAACCGGTGTTTTGGTTGGATTGAAGTTTGGGGGAAGTCAAGCTCCGTGCATCATAAGTGTCGTACTGCTGTGGGAAAATTCGTGAAGCAATGTGCTTTTGAGGGATTACTAGTTGAAGAAGTCTGATAAGTGTCATGTTTTGGAAACCAAAACCCATAAACCCCAGTTTTAAAAATAAATAAATAAATAAATAAAAAATAGCCTGTCGGTATCGATACAACAAAAGTGTTGTATCGATACCGTTTACCCTCGATCGGAACAGAACGTCTAGGTATCGATACAGGCCTTATCTCTCCAGATCTAAAACCCTAATTTCCAAAACGAATTTCAAAACATGGCACCTAGGAAGGCTAGCACTGCTGCTAAGGGTAAAGGGGCGGCATCCTCGAGTGCTCCTCCAGAGCAAGCGACCGGAGGAAGGAGGACCAAAGATCAGATTGCCCGGGATGAACGGGAAAGGTGGGAGGCTTCCATTGAACAGAGGGGCGTTAAGAACGAGCGCCACATTATCCGGGATGGGTTTCTCCCAAATGACGTCACCATACAAGCCATTGTGCAGCAAGGTATGCCATTCTGGTTCGAACCAAACCCCGGATATAACTTAGAACTTGTGAGGGAATTCTATAAAAAATTTCATGTTCCAGCATCCGGGACTGCATTTAGTTCCGAGACTCAGATAACCTCACGAGTGGCTAGGACTCCCATTGTAGTCACACCCGATGTTATCGCTGCAAGTTTGCGATATGTGAGGCTGACTGATATTAACTACCCTTGTCCCGCTGAGGATTTTGTCCCGCACAGAGTGACGGGTATTTTGTATGAGAGACGTAAAGATGCTAGTATTCCTCACCGGCCGGGCAAGTTTAGGCCGGCATATCGGTTTGTGAACCAGATAGTTTGTTATAATCTGGACCCGAGGGCGACTGAGAATAAGCCGTCAGAGAATACTGAGAATTTATTGACAGTCTTCATGGATGAGGAGACTGTTTGTGACTGGGCATTATTCATCTACTCTAAGATTATCGACTTCCGAGATGCCCCAACACAGACCCGAATGCCGTTTCCTTGCCTGATTACGGCCATTGCTAGAGATTCCGGGTTGCAAGGGGCCAAATGGTTCAACAACGATCCACTAGTCCCTGGGCCAATTGACAACACCATTCTTACTAAGAGCATAGCCCAGTCTCGAGGTGCTAGAGGAGGAGCATTTTTTACTACCGAACCACCCCCCAGCGCATCCAATACTTCTTGGCTGCGGAAGATCTTTTGCCAAGGTGTCGCTACCATCAAAAGTCATCAGAAGCTTAAGAGAGAGGTGCGACAAAATGCAAGAACTCTGCAGCAAATGAATCACAGGGAAGAGTGGATGGTGGGTCGATTGGAGGGGTCGACTTCGACTCCATATGTTCCGCTGGAATTGCCCGAGTTGGAGGTCAGTGATGATTTCGCTGATGATGATGAACCTGAGGAGAGTGAGGATGAGTCGGATTGATTGGGGCACTTGTGTTGCATGGGGCTGACTTGAGGGTAGGTAGTATGATGAGGAGGTGTTATTTCATGTTGGGATGTTTTGTTATTTTATGTGGAACTTTTGTTGTCTTTCATTTGGGTTTGTAATATAACTTGCATGGATGATGTTTTATTTTTATTTTGTGGACTTGGTTTGGGAGGCGCCGATGGGCGCATTGACAGGTTTTTAGACGTGACAGGTGCGGCCAGTCAGGGTAGTTAACCTTGAGCTTCTATAGGCCGTCACCTGATTTTGCAGTTTCCTATTTTGTTCTAACCAAGGTCAATATAATCCAAAAAAGCCCTTAGTCGATCGTGTGCACGTATTTTATCTCTCACTTATGCATGATTAATAATGATGTTGCTTATTTTGTGAAATCATGTTTGGACATATTGAGCATATTGTGCGGTTATTTCTTGCTAAGCGTTAACTTTGATTGGCACGTGGAAACCAGTTGTTCGGTTCCACGCATCTCGCCAAGCGCTTATGTGGGATGTTGAGTGATCTAGTGAGTAGTGCAACGCGATTGTTTTTGTAGGGGTATTTATTCGCGCATGTGGAGCTATGCTGACCGTGTTCAATTTTCTGTTAAGGCATGCATGCATCTGAGTTACAGGCATATTAAGAGGCGAATATCTATCGCTATGATTGATTATTTCTACAGGTGTCATAACCCCCGTACCCCCGTTGGTGTTTTTCTTGTTCCCTTTCATTGGTTATATTTTGTTCGTTCCTAGGGACTAGCAACGCTCAAGTTGGGGGGTGTGATAGGCGCGCAATGTCATAGATATAAGCGCCTAAGTAGGGCGAATTAGCGCATTAGAGGCGCGATTTATTTCATTTTCCACTTGATGCGGTGTTGTCTTTTGTCTTTGGTGTTTGTGTTTATTCTGTAAGGGAACAGGTCGAAAAGGAGCACGGAAAGTGGCAATAGGACATCGGGCATGTGGGGCATGGTGGGACCCAAGCAAGGACGACCAAACGGCTGAAAAGTCAACTTAGAGGCACCGGTATCGATACAGGGATTCTCCTGTATCGATACCCAAGCACCATTGAGGAAACAGAACCCACGGGTATCGATACAGGACTTCTCCTGTATTGATACCGAGGGCATTAAATCTGCCGTTTTGACCTTGCCACGTGTGTTGACTTCGAGGGTTATAAATACCACGTTTTAGGGCCGAATTAGGGTTCGATTTTTGTTTACTCTTCTTCCAACTAGCGGCCGACTAATTGCTCTGGAGATTCTACCCTCCGGAGCTTGTTTTGCATTAAAGTTTTGAAGTATTGTTTGCGGATTCAAGTATTGCTTTCGGTAACCCTTTGTTTTATTTACATTAATCTCTGTTCACGGGAGTTTGTCCGTGCTTTGCTTTTGAATCCTTCGTTTAATTCATATTCAAGGATAATAGCATGTTTTATTCCAGAATTTTCTTATTCGTTCAACTTAATATGAGTGAGTAGTTTAATAGGTATGGTCGCGGGGAGATTAATACGCCGTGGCCAGGGCTGGATTTGTTCTTGCTCCTATTCTCAAACGTAACAAGGGAAAAAGCAATTTTAGGTTATTAAAGAACTTCCGTTGGACGAATCCGGGCATTGTCGGAGCCTCTGTAACGCGGGGAACGGGGGACCAAAACCTGTTCTTCGCTGTACATGGGTAACGGCGACCGCAAGGATTCGCATCTTTCGGGGTAACCTTTTCTCTCTAAAATCTAACATTTTCAATGGAACAACGAATGGAGCAGGAAATATCCGGACCTGGTCACTGGTGTTATGAACCCTACGACCGTACTTTCTTTTAATTAATTTAAGAAAAACCAGTTTACTCTAGTTTAGTTAATTATCCTATCAAATTACAAAGGGTGGCTACCTAAGAGCCGTGTTAACCTGTTCAACCCGAGTTTTTAGTAAGCACTCTCCACCTTCTCTGTGGATTCGATTCCGGTCTTACCGGGTATTGTGCTACACCGGTCTCCACCCTACGCTTGGGGCAACCCATTAATTTAGGTATAGGATTTCGGTCAAGCACCCACAATTTTATAACTTTTCCTGATGATTCTTTCAAACTGGTAGGGTCTTGAATTCTGAATGAAAATCAAAGAATGGGTGAGTAACGTAAAAATATCAAATGGGCCTGATTTTCTCCGAGATCACCTTAATAATTATTTTAAAATTATTTAACAGTTCGGATCGTTTGTGTGGGACCCGAAAGTGGGCCCCACAAAATTACATTTTGCAAATGCTTAGAGTCCCACACAAAACGTTGTCGTTTGGTGCCCGCTTCCCCCTTCACTCTTCCTGCACCATTAAGATTGAAATAGTGTTCCCACTTAATTCCATATCCATGGGTCCACCCACATTTCAATTTTTGCCGGAATAAGTAGGTGGGGGTGCACAAAGAGAAATGTAGTCCCGAGAGAGTATCATGCTTTAGTGTTTTGATACCTATCGATATCTGAATAAGATAATTTGTTCACTAGATGCTCTTCTCAACCAGCCCTGGGACACCTACGGTTTAAATCAATGGATTATCAAGCGCACAATTGTATAAAATTTCTTGAAGACTTTTTGGAATTATAAGGTCCTAAATTCGGAACGAAAATCGAAGGAATTACTAGATCAATTACATAAAAATATCTGATGGGGCTGATTTTCTCCAAGACAAATTGAACAATTATTTAACAGTTCGGATCATTTATGCGGGACTCGAAAGTGGCCCCCACAAGACAGCATTTCGTGAAGCACTTGAAGTGGCTCAGCAAAGGCACCGTTTGGGGTGCCTTGCAAGGTTCCGTCCATGTAATGCACCACAAGGCCCCCTCTTCCATTTAATTAGGCGCAGAGAAGTATACGAAGTTGTACATGGAAATACTTTGTTTTTTTATCTAAAAATTGCACGTATTTTCATGGTAAGTTATCTCTTAGGAACCAAGGGAGTAATCTACATCTATGCTACATTAGCTTATCTTTGAAATTAACTCCCTCCATGAGAAGCGAATGGCTACAATACATACCCATTAAATGTGTGTACCATATGTACATATTGTATGATCCATATTGTGCCACCTCATTGGCAATCGTAACATTTTTTAGTGTTTTGTAACTTTTCAACAATATGATTTGTAACATTTTCTGTGATTCATAACATTTTGGTGCGTCTCATAAAAAAATCTTAACTTTTATTAATAAAAGGTAATCGATTCATAATTTTTATAGGGGCGCGTATGATACACACCAAAATAGGGCGGGTGTATTGTAGCCTTTCCCATGAGAAACCTTTCCCCTCTAAGTTATCTTACGGACCAAGTTGTGTTTCCGTAGTCTAAGAAAACTTATATTTCCAATATAATTTTTGGTTAATTACAAAAAGAGGGAAAAAAAGAAAAAGGAAAGTGGATCCTGATAGTAACGTATGGTCTCGTAAGTTTTGGTTTAAGGATGCAACCCCGGTGAACTTTTGTGGATGTTTTGGCACTCAAGCTCGTACGTACACCAATAGAGCCCAAAGCCCTTGTTCATTATCCAAACTTTGTACAAAGTCACACCCGCCACATTATCTGGCGCCTGACAAATTGATTTTCAAGCCACCAGATCAGTTAGTTCAAAACCTCTCAGTGATATCGATCTCCCGACCAACACTTCGTTCTACCGGTCGACACATCAATTTGTCAAAAAATTTGGAATCTTCTGCAGCAGTTTGAAACAATATAGGACACTTTGATTCGGTCACCCTAGTTTGGTCTGCATGATCAGGACTCTTAAAGATAGAGTTTCATGACCGAATAGCTTCTATTATTCACGGATTCTATTAATTCGTGTTAATTATCCCTAAAAAACTAGATCTATAAATAGGAGCCTTAGTGTTAGGGTGTCACACACTACACATATCCAATCAATCATGCTCAATCTTTGACTCATATTTCAAATTTTCGAATTGAATACATGCCCCTTGTTCATAGCAACAAAAGCCCCATACCCATGAGTTCTAAAAACACCTAAGCGATCCAAATCCCCACAAACCCTTAGTTTTTAGGGTTTTCATACAAAAACCATCAAAGGCTTTGACATTCGAGTTTGATAATTAAATCAAACTATTGAGGGATTAAGGTGGAATGTTGCCACAACTTTCGGGCTAATTAATTTCAATTTTTGTCAATTTTCTAACCCTTTTGCAGGTCTCGGTTCTGGTGTGAGGAGAAACTCTATTTGGCGCATCATTGTGTCGACCAGGACATTGAACCTCATACAACTGCTAACTGGCGGATCATTTTGCTAGGAGAAATTTCTTCTATAGTCTATTTTCTTTTGTTTATATATGCATGCCCATGTACCCCCTTCCCCATATGCGTTTATTTACTGTCTAAATCACTTTACGAATGTTTTAATGCCTAATTAACCATCACTTGTATGAGTCAAACTAAATAACTGAAAAGCCCGATGTCAAGTGAATTGTAAAGGCCAACTTGGTGGGCAGAAAAGGGGTGCTTAACTGTAGGATTTCATAAGAAACCCTAAACCCAAGATCTCATGTCAAACCATTGAAGAAAATAATAGCAGATGCATACTTGTCGCCATGGGTTATGAAAACCGCTTGGTGGTTCTTTGTCTTCCACCTCCAAAGCCCTACTTTTGATCTTATCCTTAGTCTCACAAGATGGGATGGTATGAGAAAGAGATTAGGGTTTGGAGTGGGGACTTAACCACATATTTATAGACCTTGGTTTCATCATAGTCCATCATAATAGATGGAACCCTAATGGGCCTTGAATGGTCTCTACACTTAATAATAGCCCACACCACTTAACGCACGTGATATAACCCAAATACGTGCTAGCAGAGATTTGTCAATTACCCGGTCATATTTATTAGACGATCACAACTCAATGGGTAATACCGACACCACTCAAACCTTATTCGACAATATACAATATCTAATTATATGATCTATGTAGGCCTACCTACAGAAAATTGCTAACAATCTCCCACTTGGGCCACATAGGTCATCCAGATATTAGACATTGTAAACTTTAGGAGCGCTCAAACTTTTATTGTCGAAATTTATAAGTGTCATCTCAAACAATCTGGTCCATCAATAACACAAATATAGGATCATGGCGGCCTTTGCCATATTTATCATGACAGGAGCCATCCATGGTCACAAATATCTATGTATTCAACGACATAGATCAAGTACGGAAGTGTAGCATGGAAATTACATGCAAATGTAATCCTTTAGTATGCTTATTTTCAACTAGTCCAACCTTATAACTCAACAAAGTTCCTTAGTTACGCATATATTCAAAACTTCATGTATATACCACAATTTGAAAATATGCAACTTTATTTCAGAATCATCAATAAACCAGAAGTGATCACTGTAAATGTCAAATAATCAATAACATGAGTAGCACAACTCCCACTAACAAAATACTTCACTAGAACTAACCACTCCTATACGAGCTACATGCTCCTTAAACACTTTAGGTGGTAAGCCCTTAGTAAGCGGATCCGCAATCATGTGTTCTGTGCTAATGTACTCAATTGACATAAGACGATTCCGAACTCTTTTCTTAACGACAAGACTTAATGCCAATATGCTTTGATTTTGATGAACTCTTGTTAGAGTTCAGCAGCTTTACTATCACAGTTAGTCCTTATTGGCTTCTCGAGTTACCGACGGTATGAAGCCAGGTGATAAAATTCTACAACACAGTGCTTACTTTGTTGCTTTATAGTAAGCAATAACAAACTCGGAGTCCGAATATCCAACAATAATAATTAGATTCTATGATATGTGAGCATATCATTTACAAACATCTATCAAGCATTTCAACTATGCACGCAATATTTGGACGCGTACAAACTAGAGCATACATAAGACTCCCTACTGCTGACGCATAAGGGATGCCCTCCATTTGTTTCCTTTTCAAGTTGTTCTTTGGGCATTGGAGCAAACTCATTTTATCACCCTTCGCAATTGGTGCATCACATGGTGCACAACTTTGCATGTCGAACCTACTGAGCACCTTATCGATATATGTCTTTTGTGATAAGCCAATTATACCACGTGATCTGTCACGATGAATCTGTATGCCTATCACAAAAGATGCATCACCAAGATCTTTCATTTCAAAATTCTTTGAAAGAAATTTCTTAGTTTCATGCAATAAGCCTATATCGCTGCTTGCCAGTAAGATATCAGAAATCATCGACATATAACACTAGAAAAATAAATTTGCTCCCACTATTCTTAAGATAAACACATTGATCCATAGCATTTTCCTTAAAGCCAAAAGAGGAAATTACTTGGTCAAACTTTCGGTACCATTGACGGGGATGCATGCTTTAAGCCATAAATGGATTTCTTTAGTTTGCAAACCAAATGTTTTGATCCTTTAGTCTCAAAACCTTCTGGTTGCACCATATATATGGTTTCTTCAACGTCACTGTTGAGAAACGCAGTCTTTACATCCATTTAGTTAATTCCTTCCTTTTGAGTAAAGCCTTTAGCAACAAGACGTGCCTTATATCTTTTGATATTGCCTTTCGAGTCCTGTTTGGTTTTAAATATCCATTTACAACCAATAGGCTTGACACCTTTAGGCAATTCAACAAGATCTCAAATGTCGTTGTCACTCATGGACTTTAACTCATCCAATATGGCATTCATCTATTTTAGGGAGTTAACACTTTGTTTGGCTTGACTGAAAGATATGGGGTCATCTTCCAATCCTATATCAAACTCATGTTCTTGGAGATAAACCATATCATTATTAGGAATCGCTAATCTCATCTCCTTATTGGATCTCCTAAGTGACACCTCTACTTGAGTTTGTTGTGGTTCTTCTGTATTAGTAGGAGGCAACGCATGATCAGTTTGGTGGTTTGCATCCGCATCCTGTACAAGTACAGGTGTAACCACCTCAACAGTCTCAATTGGAATCATAGGAATCACAACTTGTTCCTCTTCAAGTAAATAATTCCTAGTTTGTACACTCCCACTACTTTCAACACCGTCAATAAATTTGGCATTATCCGTCTCAATTATGGTATTTGTGGATGGGCAATAAAATTTAAAAACTCTTGACCTTTCTGAGTATCCAACAAAATAGCAGCTAACGGTTCTTGAGTCAAATTTTCTTTCATTAGGCCTATAAGGCCTAGCCTCAGTTGGACAACCCCAGACATGGAAATGCCTAAGACTAGGCTTCATTCCAATCCATAACTCGTATGGGGTTTTAACTACTGCTTTACTTGGTACTCGATTAAAACTATAAATTGCAGTCTTTAAGGCTTCTCCCCAAAGGGATTCAGGTAAAGAGGAATTACTTATCATACTTTTAACCATATCCTTAAGGGTCCGGTTTAGTCACTCAAATACACCATTTTGACGTGGTGTCCCTGGCATGGTGTATTAAGGTACGATCCCACATTCTTCCAAGTATCTCGCAAAAGGTCCTGGACGTTGTACGCATGATCCTCATATCTACTGTAGTATTCACCACCACTATCAGATCTAACAGCCTTAATTTTCTTATTAAGTTGATTTTCAACTTCTGCTTTATAGGCCTTAAATATTTCCAGTGCTTGTGATTTTTCATGTAAAATATAGATACCCATAGCGAGAATAGTCATCTGTAAAAGTAATAAAATACCGTTGGCCATTCCAAGAAGCCATGGGGAATGGACCACAAATATCGGTATGTATCACTTCTAAAGATTCTAAACTCCTTTTGGAACCAATTTTTCTTATGTTTGTTTACTTCCCCTTTATGCATTCAACACAGATTTTAAAATCTGAAAAAATCAAGAGGATCAAGAATTCCACTTTACACAAGCCTTTTAATTCTCTCTTTCGAGATATGTCCCAAACGCTTGTGCCACAACACAGAGGAGTTCTCATTAATTAATTTTCGTTTTGTAACATGGTTGTCAACATGTAAAGTTTCATTAAACTTTAAGTGAGAGGCATCTAATCACATTTATCTTTCTACTCATACTTCTCTTTCTAATCATTATTCTCATTTCTCTCTATATCTCTCTCCAATTATTATACTTCTCTCTAAATATTACTTTTTCCAAAATCTCATCCAAACACTATCTCAAAAGTATTTCTCAAAATATATTCTTCTCAAAACTCTCAACCAAACACAACGTTTGGTTCTCTATCCAATAGATACATGAGCTCAATTCTTGAGGCTCTCTTTTCTTTCTCCGTAACAATATTTTTTTCCCCTCTCACAAACTCATAGTTCCGAAAGGAATATTATATTATTGGTGCAAAAAATAAAATGAAAAAAACTAGTTTTATTCAGAACAACGAAACGAATCATGGAGGGAAAAAAAAACTATGGGACCAAGTAACTAATATTTTGAGGTTAGTTTCTATTTTTATTTTTTTTATAAAAAAATATGGAGTCAAAATTTACAAGTTCATCTTAAATCCTGAAAAGCTCAAGACCGACTCCGCAGGGCTGAAGGTGCTTGTAGATCCAAATAGTCAAAATGAATATTGATGGGAAGGATTGTTCCGTTTGTGGCGTCTTAGAAATCAACGCTATTAAATAGATGCAAATAATTTGCGAATAATATATGAAATCTTTGACTAACAGTATCTCACAAAAACTTCACATACCTAACCCATGTGCAAGTAGTCAACCAATATCCACAAAAATTTCTACTACCCACCTGGGACTAGGGCTGAAACCGGTTCGGTTCGGTCCGGTTCTTGGCCATATTTGGCTGAACCGGAAAAAGTCGGTTCGGGAGTAACACTGAACCGAAACCGGTTTTTTAGAGTTCGGTTCGGTTCGGTTTTGGTTCGGCCGGTTCGGTTCGGTTTCAAGCTCGGTTCGGTTCGCCTGTGACAGAGCAAGAAGGAGAAGAGATTGGACTAACAGATCTCGATCTGCTGTTTAAAAAAAAAAAAAAAGAACAGATCTCGATTTGAGTCATATACACACATCTATTGCACATTACACATACATATATCCATCTAGAGTAGATCAGGAGTTGGGGTTAACAGTAAAAGATCACCAGATCTACGAACATGGACGATGGTGGATGATGAGTCGACGGCGATGGTGGACTGAGATGATCGGCGATGATGGACGACGATGGGTCTCTCGCTCACACCGCTTGTGACTGTCACCGAGTGGCTGGATCGATGTCGCCGTGGTGCTACGGTGGAGAGGAGGTCGCCGCAAAAAGTGGTGGCGACTGGTCATGGTAGTTGTGAGGTTGAGAGAGACACAGAGAGAGAGAGAGAGGCCGCCTCACGCCTGATTGATTTAGGGGTTAATGGGTGAAATGGAGCCAGCTGTTATAAGAGGGTGTATATATATAATGAGTTCACTAATAAGTAATAAGTAATATTATTTCCTATTGTAGTCAGAAATGCTTGGGGAGTCGAGTGGGTAAGTGAAATGCTTCCCACGCGTGTGGCCTTGGTTCGATCCCTGTCCCCTTCATTTTTTCAAGTAATAAGTGCATATATTTTATATATATATATCCAAAACCGGTTCGGTTCGGTTCGAACCGGTAATTTAATCCTAAGAACCGGGAACCGAACCGGTTCCTAAATTTTGAAAGTTCTCCGAACCGAGAACCGGACCGATCTGTTGAAGAACCGAAAAATAAAACCGGTTCGGCTCGGTTTTCCGGTTCGGTTCAGTTCTTCGGTTTTGTTTTTCAGCCCTACCTGGGACAAGGTTAAGGTGGAGTGTGCAATGATCTATCTATCTCACACTGTTGGCCTATTTTTAAAATTTGTATCAGTTTTTATTGCTTATATCTTTTAGTT
>CM029271.1:10251297-10395891 GCA_016920895.1 Vaccinium myrtillus
ATATCTTTTAGTTCATACTAATAGTTTTTAAGATTTTGCGAACTTTGTATTATAGAACTAATTGAGATCTACTAAACAAGATTTATAGTGCATATTTTTTAAGATTTATACTAAAAGATATAAGCAATAAAAAATTTCACGAATTTAAAAAATGAACCAACAAATGTGGACGAAGTGAGTAGTATATAGTACTGCACGTCTTGAACTAGGAAAGCGATTCTTGATGACGTATCCAATCCGAATCAAATTCCCTATTTTAGATTTCAGGCACAACACATTACAGATTGCTCAAATATTTTTTATCATTGGTGAGGTTAACATAAATGTTACTCGCATATTGATTCTTAGTATCGATTACAAGCTCATATTTTCACATAAGATTATGAGCATCCAAACGTAAATCCAAACGTAAATGTAAATAGCAATTGGCGGTTAGCTCATGCGGCAGAGCTCTTGGATATATTGCATCTCTGATCGAATCCCATCTCCCCTCCCCATGTAATAGATTAGGAATGATGAATGACAAGGAAAAAAAAACCTAATCATAAATAGGGCCTCATAACGTGTGCCCAATGGGCATTTTCCTTATTATATATATTCTCTCTCTTTCATCTTTCATCCTTCATTTATTATTATTTTTATTAAATTTGTGTGATTTCCCTTTATTCAACAGTTATGTGCTTTTTCGTTTGGTTGGCGTTGGAGGGCACGTTTGAGCTTCAGGTCGTCCTTATGGGGTGTTTAGTTTGGTCCTTATTTGGTTTGATGGTTTGTGTTTTTGCCGGGTTGTGTTGTTTGTTTGTATTTGGAGTCTGTGTGTGTTTGATCTTGTTAGATTGTTCTATATTTGTCATCGGGGCCACCTGGCAAAATGTGAGGTCACCTCAGATTTTGTCTTTTGTTGCCTTTGTAATCGTTAGATTTTATCAATGGATATCCTATGTTTCTTGGTAAAAAAAAAAAAAACAGTCGTGCTTTTGCAAAGCAACAAGTCCCATTCGTTTTCACAGAGAAACGATGTGATAGCGTGAAGAGAGAAAGTGTGTGAGAAAAAAGAGGATAAAATAAGGGTTAAATAAGTGAACGGTTCCGCAATAGAAAGAGGGTGATATAGAGAGTTTTTGTACGTTGATGCATTTTGCCTATCTATTTGTTGAGGCTTTGCACACCCTTTTTGAGGTTTAGGCCAAGTAAAATGGAGAAAAGAGCTCATTTGTGGAGTCTCTTGGGGATGCTCTAATTTCCAATTTTTTTCATATGCAAATCTTTTTTTATAATAATCACCTTCATTACAAGGGCTTCTATAGTCAAACTACGTTAATCTAGACAAGATTTTAACTAGGAAAATGCCAATAGAAAGAGGGTGATATAGAGAGTTATTATACGTTGATGTATTTTGCCTATCTATTTGCTGAGGCGGTTGTACACCCTTTTTTGAGGTTTAGGCTAGGTAAAATAGAGAAAAGAGCTCATTTGTTGAGTCTCTTGGAGATGCTCTATTTGCTGAGGCGGTTGTACACCCTTTTTTGAGGTTTAGGCTAGGTAAAATAGAGAAAAGAGCTCATTTGTTGAGTCTCTTGGAGATGCTCTAATTTTGCATTTTATTTCATATGCAAATCTTTTCATAATAATCACCTTCATTACAAGGGCTTCTATAGTCAAACTAGCCGTTAGTCTAGACAAGATTTTAAGTAGGAAAATGCCAAGCATAGTTCATCGGGTGGTGGATAATATGTTAAAGATATATCAATATCCGACAAGAGTGTATTGGTATTCGTAAAAGTGTATTAATATCCGAACGGAGATGTCTATTGATATAAAAACTTAGTATTTAGAAATGGAGGATATGCTTATTCCCCAATGCCTATCTATTCTGCACCCGATAGGTATCGAACTCTGTTCTTATTCATATTGTCTTCCAAGTTTGTAGCTTTTTCTTTTACTTCACGACTACTTTACAAACAGGATGATTGTTTTTAATTTCTCCATATGATGGTCGTTATGGAAGAATGACCCGGGGTTCCTGTAGCGTCTCCTTCACACTACACCGTGTAGCACTCGTTAAAGCAATCAATAGTCTAGATTAATTTTAAAATTCAGGCCACTGAAAACACTTTCTAACGGGTAACGTACGGGTGGATGAGGGCGCTACATCGTGCAGCCCGGATAAAGACACTACAAAGACCCCGATTTTTGGAAAAAGATGACCGAAAAAGTTCTTTTTCTATAAGTTTAGTTTCCGGCGCAATACATCAATTAATTTGGAGATCAATTACACCATGGGGATTGATTTCACACTCACGGTAATTGGTGGCCCTTACACATTGAAGTTTACTGTAAAAGATAAAAATAAAAAATAAAAAGGAGTGTGAATATCAATTTTTTTTTTTTGACACGGAAATGAGAAGATTATATTAATGAACGCCCAGCGGCACTTACAAAAACGGAATTCATTACAAAGATCTTGGACAAAGCCAAACTACTCATCTTAATAGAGAACAAGAAACGCACAAGGCAATCGATGTGTTTCACCCTAACCCAGACATAGTCTGACGCAAACAGCGGCACTTACAAGATTCATTCCTAGAATCAGCATCTCTGAAGAGACTTAGTGCTAGTTAAAGATAAAAGACAAAGAATACCTAGACGATCGGATGGACTCCAACCAAACATGCTCGCACCAATCAACTCCCAAAACTACAGATCTTCAAAGCCGCCACGAGTTGCCCTGCCAGCCATATCATGTACGCGCGATAAGAACACTGTTGGCACAGATACCATTGTAAAGCAACCACGTCTGAAAGTACCCGATCTGTAGACGAAAATTCGTCAAAACGAAACTAACAACTGTCACAAAGCGAGGGACATAACCCTCTCTGATCAGACGACAAGTCGTTGATCTGGAGAGACAAAAAAAAAAAAAAGAACGAACGAAGAAAATAAATAGTACCATGACCCTCCCCTCCCACCACCATGGGTATTGAAACCCTAGGGGGGAGGAGAAGGAGGAAGAGTAATATTAGTGGTGGCTAGGGTTTTTGGAGAAAAGAGAGAGAGAGAGAGAGAGGAGAGAATATTTCTAGTGTGAATATCAATTTGGAGGTGTAAAAGTCAATTACCCACAACTATATTAATCTTGCAGATAGTCTTGCCCTGTAGTTCGGTTCAATTCGATATCAGTTATTGGGGCATTTTAACTTCATGTTTTTACCAGAAGAATTAATAATCGCGGAAAGACCCGTGTCCTTATTAAGTTACGAGAGCCCAACCCGTACTCATCTCGGTTAATTTTATGTTCACGGGCCATGTCATATTCATGTTCGTGTCAAAAAATAGTCAATCCAAACTCTCTAACTTCGTATAGGATAATCTGCGCATAACATTTTCCATACTACTGCAAGTAAGCAATGATTACCGTTTCTGCGCATGGCATTTGCTAGTAAGGAATGATTGCATTGCAGGCTTGCAGCAGAGGAATTTGTGTTGCTGGGATTTGCCTGGACTTTGCTAGTATGCAATGGTTATTGTTTTGGCAAGTGTTACGGCAAGAACATGATCGTTAATCTCTCGTCCAGTGGCGGAACCAAGATTCAAACGTGCCCGGTACCCCGTTCAATAGAAATCTAGTTATATGATATGCGTGGAAAAATATGAAAAAAAGTTGAGCATAAAGTCATATAATTATTAGGTTTTTTCGTGGGAATTTTTTTTTTCCCGTGAAAAGGTAATAACGCTTCCTCCAACTCTTTTATGGTATTCAAGTGAAAGACATCAAGATAATAATTTTTTTTAATCCGAACCGACCATAAATTCTCTAATTAATTGTAATTTTTATAGTATTTGTACAAAGTATTAGGTTTTTTTGCATACCGTAAATACCTAGTTGAACCACATTACTCTATACAAAAAAACTTAGATGTGTTCGAAAGTGCGGGTGCCACCTATCCCACCCCCTTCATGCGGCTCAGCTTAGCACCAAGGACAAATTGAGGGGTGGATGAGCCTGGATGACCGCCTTATTCACGTTTTAAATTTTTTTATGATTTCTATCGTCATATATAATTAATGAATCGAAGGCTGAAGCACATCAAAAATCGCCCCCATGCCAAAATTGTCGTCCTCCGGTCATCGTTTGATATTAACGAAGCGTGTTTGCACGAGAGCTTTGTTCATGAAAGATCTAATTTTAATTTTTCCAAAATTGGGGGTGTCACAAAAACAGGTAATTAAGGCTCTATTTGGTACTATGTCGAAAACTAAAAAAAATAATAATTGGAACAAGGGGTGTGGCACGTGCCACCTCCCCCCTTATAGCTTCCGCCTCTGCTCTCGTCAAAGATGGTTCCCGAGTGCTCTACCTGTATTCCAACCTGCAACTTACACGAGGTCCGAGTTCAACCTAGATTTGAAACCTCGAAGCTCTATTTTCACGAACCAACCCCCGTTCGCAAATCCACCCGAGATATGTTACGGATGAATGCGGATCTTCATATTTTTATTTTGGTAGATGCGGTTTGATTCGGTTCGGTTCGGGTTCAATCCTCCCAATCCGCCTTTAATCCTTCTTTGATCCGTCAAATCTACCCGATTTGCTCAATCTGCAACCGAACCAATCCATCCATGTATCACTTACGGATGGGTTGCAGATGCACAAAACGAAAATCCACCATGAGCTGATCAGATTGAGAACTGAACCGATCTGTGGACAACCCTAATTTCAACCCAGCAACGTTAAGAGATCAGTCTCACCACCATCGTGCAACCAGGGGAAAAAAAATAGGAGAGTAAATAGGAGAAAAACAATTAGAACTCCCTTTCTTGTACAACATTGATTTTGCCGTTCTATTAGTCAAGCGCTATCGCCCGTACAAAGAAAATTATACAACAATTTCTCAACCGAATGAGCAAAAACCTTCCCGGCAGTCTCAACGGTTTACGGTCGTCATTGGGATCATCCATAAACTCAGTGGTCTTCTACTCAACTCCTGCTGGCAAAGCCCGGTCTAACTTGGTGCAAACACCACTGGTTCACAGTGTTATGGTGGGTCAGAAGTTGCCCGGACGGATTCTTGTGTTAAAAAAAATGAACTAAACGAGCTAGCATACAAATTAAGTAATAGAATTAGTGAAAATTTTCTAAACGGTTAAAAGAGCAGCGTCAAGTAGACCATTCTTTCTGTACTTCTCTCCCCCACTGCTCAAGCTGGCGCTTCCCTCTAAGGTCCCATATCTCTTGCATCAGATTGGCAGATCATCCACCACGCACTGATGCGACCGGAATGTCCCATTTGAGAGCAATTCAACTGCAATTTTTTCAAGTCTTCTTGCTCCTGGACCAGGCCTCAAAACATTGGCATCTCCCCAAACATCACAACTGTTATTCAACTCGAACTCGCCTAAACACCAGCCACCGGACACCGGTTTTCCAGAACTCCGGCTCAAGATTTCCTTGTCAATGCGGTCAAGAACTGGATCATCAGGGAGAAATGGCGAGCCAAAGGCGGCTCCACTTGCGATCAGATTGTCAAAATCCTCGGATTTGAGATGGCAAGGCTGCTTTTTGTCGTCGAAAGAAGAATACTTCAAACTGTGGTTTATGACTTTTCTTTTGAACTGCTGAGAATTACATAGAAGTGTTGGGAAGTAAACAGAAGCAGATGAAGGTGTATTTGATAAGTACATTAGTAATGTCCTGGGTAGATTCTCTGTACCCACAATGGAGGACTCCAGAACCTTGCGACTCAAAACAACAGATGGTGAACCTGCACACAGAAGGATATTATTTTCAGTTCCAAGCCACCATTTTTTTGGGTACTAGGATATGTTATTCTGTTAAGGATGGTGCATGCTTCACTAATGTGAGAAAAAGCCGCAATAACATCAGAATTAAGTACCAGTAATAAGCTTAGTGCTTTTTTGGAGGTCTAAGTCTAACTATTAGATCAAGCTTAAGCTTGAGCTTAATTGCCTCAGAAGCTTGAGTTGTTCCCAACAATGTATATACATCACCCTCCACATGTGCAACCCCATCTTGCATTAGATTTACAAACACTCACATGTATAAGAAGCAGAAAGCCAACAGTTAAGAGGACTGCCTTGCCCCTGTTGTCAGTTCAAAACGTGTTGGTAAAAGTTTCCTTAGAACACAGCTCTAGTACCATGTTAGATGCATTGGAAACACTTTAGAGCAACAACGTTGTCGGAAAGCTAAGAGGAATAAAAAGGACCCCTCACAGAATTTATCATATTTCACATCAAAAGGGCCGCAAAATCATAAAGTTGCAGCTGACTGCCTGCAAAATGCTACACAGTGTCTCTCCCTCCCTCCCTCTCTCTCTCTCCAACTAATTAAGTCCCGTGATTATTGTTCTAGTTTTAAACTTGCTGAATGTGAGAACAACATCATGTGAATAGCCAAAATCTCTAGACAGACAAGTGTGCAGAATTGAAATGTAGATGAAAAGACTCCACATTGTGATAGACTAACATGGAGATCCGAGCTTATCCTTAATGCGATTGACGAGTACTTGGTGTTTTGTACACATCATTGGCATACACTACAATTCTACGAACAAAATTAAAACTGCATCTCAAAGGACTGCTCAGTTGTTTATATATAAGTTCAGCAGATCCCAAGTTAGGTAGGACACGTCATTCGACCTGTTTCAAATATGACAGCTTACGGCCAGACGGGATACTTTTAAATCTTTTTCTTTGTCCTAGCCATAGTGAAGTTTCGAGAAGTCTTGAACTCACTGAACCCGTACCGGCAAATACCAAAACCACTTGCTCCAGACAAAAGCTACTAATGGTGATCTCATAAACAATTGTCAAATTACTTGTTGTCAATGCAATTCAACGACTAAGCTAAGCCAGGAAACTAACAAACATAATTTACAGTGGAGTTCAAACATTGTTTACATAAACAGACTGTAACTACAATACGAGACTAGTTTGCATTTAGGCCAATTACGATGCACGTGAAGGTATTGATACTCCGTAGTGTCGTTTAAATCAAATACAAGCTAATGTTAATTCATTGAGTAATATTAAAATGTTATACTAGATATGTTTTCCTAAAAATGAAACATAAAACACTCGTACAAATCAACCCAGTAGAGTCCTCAAAGTTAATCACATTCTAAATGAAACTAAGAAATTTAAGATCTCCGAACTCAAAGCTGACAGGTTTTTGTCCGACAAAAAAACCAAATTTTAAGAGACAGGTCTAGAACATTGTATCCTAAGTTATGGCACTTCAATCATTATAGAGTTGCAAATACCAAAATTTTGGAGGTCAAGTGGATGACAACAAAATTGATTACTTGTATAAGTTTTAACCATGTTCTCTCGTTTCTTTAACTTTTAAGGTTTTAGGGAACAAGTTTCAGTGCAACTTTTGTCATTAATCCAACCCGCACCCCAGCAGACACAAAGAAAATGAATATTTGAAGGCCTCGAAGCTGCTTCCATTTTAAATAATTCCCCTCTTTAGGAAGGCCTAGAAATTCATTTTACATCCTTCCACTCCTACCTTCTGGTTTCTTTCTCCTTTCCTCATCTCTTTCTATTTGGTCAAATACTTACTGTAGGCTCCCCTTTTGAAATCCGTTGATCATTGGAAAACTGGCATTCATTTTTTACGATGGCTCTTGGGTTCAAGGCCATCCCGGGCAACCAAACTTAAACAAACACACAAAGACTACTAGTCTGTCATTACCACAGATAACTCGGCTTGGGAGCTAAGTTATGAGATAGAAAGTTGTTAACACATCTTGCCTAACCTTGCGGGTAGTCCCTGCTAATCAATTATAACAACAACAATAACAGAATCCATCTAGTCCCCAATCATTGGGGGTACGGGCAGGGGATGATTGGAGACGAACCTAACCTTCAGCAATATGCACAAAGTGATTGCTATCAGAATACCACTGAAACAGTGGCCCCCTTAAACCTCCAAGAACCGAGGAGCTACAGGACATTTTGCTGCAGAGCCATGCCCCCAAATCAAAGCCGAAAGGCATCAGGGAGGACAGGCCAAGAGACCCAAATCAATTTTGTGCTTATTACAATGCTTCCTAGGGACATTTTGCTGCTAATCAATTATGACATTTCATATTTATTTGGCATTAACTCGACGACTAGGGAAGGGTATGCAAGGGGATTAAAGCGATAGACACCCAAGCAGACTTGAAATAGTTAAAACAAACTGTATTAACTGAAGAGTAGATGAAAACAGTAAGCAAATACGAACATAATGGGAAACAGACCCAAAACAATACTGTTCCAGAACCGACCTGGCGTACACCAAGGCTGATGATGCATTCGCTAGGTCCTACATTGCTTTCACCAGGATAAAGCCAGGAGTACATCAAGTTACTTCTGTTTGTTAGCCACTTTGACTAAAATAGAAACATCTTTGCCATGATCGGCAAACAAAATGTGGAAATGAAAGTAACAGGCTATAAAACAGCAAACAGACAGCTCTAGAGATATGAACATAGCATATAAACAAAAAACAGAACATCATAGAGACCAAAGAAACAAACTGTATCGTAACCTACCATGGTGTACGCCGAATGATGTCATACACCATGTTAGACAAGGCGTACGCTAGACAGAAGCCAGTGTACAGCAAGTCTATGTTGTCACAGGAGGCTTGCCTCTATCTTCTGGTTCTGAAATCAAAGCCGTCCAAGGCCTAGGTTACAGTATAAGTTCTAGTCCTGGCCCAAGAAGCTTCTCTCAAATCAAATTAAGGAAGGCCTTAGCCACATGTTTCGTACCCCTTTTCAAATATCACAAGTATTTGGTCGGTAAAAATGAACAAAAGAATATATTCATTCAGTGCCAAGAACTCTTGTATTCTCTAAGTGTAAAGAATTGATTGTAGCTCTCAAAGACTAGCCAAGAGTCTAACCAGAAAGCCAAACCCTTAATCCCTACATAGGGTGCTTTTATAGGTACACGAAATGTTTCGCAGTGGTAAAAAACGGTCAGCAGAGAGGCTGCGCAAAGCTTGCATGCAGCTAACTGCGCCTGGTCAATTGACAGCGACATGGTCGGGTACAGTCAAACACAGATTGTTTTTTTTTTTTTTTTGAGATCATATATCTAACAGGACACTTCATAGCAGCATTGTTGATCAATGACCCCAAGAGTTTATTTTCAGTGTGCATTTCTGTTTATATTCTCAAAATATTCGAACCAAATAAGCATTCAGAGAAGAGAAACAGTAAACAATTTAAGGACCCAAAGACTCACCCATGAACAACTGGAAAGCATCTGGCAATTCGCGCTTTTGAGTAGCATAAAACATCGCATTTTTTTCCACAAGATATAGCCCTGGATCCACAATTATGGGTCTCAACTTCCGAGATCTACAACAGAAAACAGATGCACCTTACTAAGTTTTACATGCCACATTGACCAAAATGTAACCACAAATTTACTTCCAAATAGTCTAGAAACACAACTTTAGAACACAATCCCGGATACAACCATGTCAGGAGCCGTTCGATGAATGTGACCATCTGCAACCTAACCGCTCTGACACAGTTGTGTTCCCAGTTGTGTTTTAAAGTTGTGTTCATAGCATATGGGTGTTCAGTTCATACTCTCTCCAGCCAATGTAACTTGAGTGGTTCACAAAATTAAGATCCCTAGGCAGGTACGACAAAATGTGAAGAAGATCTGAAAACCCAGCAAAAATCCCAAATCAAATCAGCGAAGAAAACCCAATCTAGTTGAATTCACGCAAAATAATTCATCAAAATCCTATACATATACAAAATGTGAAGAAGATCTGAGAACTCAACAAAAATCCCATACCAAAGCAGCAAAAAAATCCAATCTAACCATTCATAGCGTTGTTATACCATATCAAATCAGCAAGAAAACCATATATATGTAGGCAAAATCATTGCATAATTATACCATCTTGTGTAACAAATGGATCATCATCAGCAGATAGATTTATAAGCCGATCCCATTTCGGGTCAACCTGGGGCAGAATCAATGCGCCGTGGAGTTCGGAGGAGAGAGGAGACGACCCCTTCACGTAACCAAAATAGGATTTTCCATATCAAATTAGCCAAAAAAACGAATCTTGATGAAATTTGCTAAACAATTTCACCAAAACACTATGCACGAGTATATACAGAATGTGAAGATCTTAAAACCCACAATAAATCCCATACCAAATCAGCCAAAAAAAACCCAAATCTAGATTAAACTATGCAAATCAATATCGACTAGAAGATACAAAATATACGCATAGACAAAGCATTATAATACCATCTTGTGTAACTAGTGGGTAATCAGCAGCATTGAGATTAATAAACCAATCCCAATTCGGGTCAACCCGAAGCAGAATCGACGCGCCGTGGAGCACGGAGGAGAGAGGAGACGATCCTTTCTTGTAAGCAAAATCGGATTTCCCAATCACGTTAACATTCTGGGCAGCTTTGAAAACAGGCAGGGAGTGAACTATGCGGGCGAGAAAGTCACGGTCAGTTTGGGCAGCGGAGAGGTCTAAGTTTAGGAGGTACTGGTTTTTGGGGTGGTATATGGATAGCAGGAGGCGGAGGATCCGACCTGAGTCGTTGGCGGATCCTGATATGAAGTAGGCGATGGAGGGGGGAGAAGGGGGAGAGGAGGGGTCGGGTTGGATGACGAGGCGGTGGGGCGGGAAGAGGCGGGGGTTGAGATGGGGAGGGGAGGAGGAGGAGAAGGACGAGGAGGAGGAGAGAGAGAGGACGAGGAGGAGAGAGAAGAGGCAGACGGTTAGGAGGATGGAGATTGTGGTGGAGGTGGTGGTGGTGGTGGTGGAGGAGGGGAGTGGTTGGGGTGGGTCTTGCATTGTTTCTAGGGGGGGGTGGTGGTGCTTTGTTGGTGTCTTTCTCTCGGTAGTCATTGTGGTTAACTTACTTAGGACTGGAGTACGGTTTTATTTGCATTTTCGGACTTGTGTGTCCATGAGTAAAATTTCCGGGTCATCCGGAAACTAGGCTCCGCCGCCACGAGGTGATCCCACCTGTGTTTATTGCGGTAATTTAAACCATCTATCTATTAGTGAAGTACTCCTTCCGTCCGAACTTATTAGTTCGTTTTAGGGATTCTAACTTTTTTTTTATTATTTTTTTGAGTTTTTTAATTTTCTATTTTAACCTCAATTCCTCCATTTAATACTCCCTCATTTCTAATTTGATAATCCACTATGAAACTATGTGCAATTTTCAAACTAAAAAATAATGTAGTTACAAAAATTATTTTTTTATCAATATGGATCTTGTTTGATAGATCTCATTGAGAACTTTAATACGGTGCAAAAAAAATTCAAAAATGTGAACACATTATTTAAAAAAAATTAGTTTTTGAGTTGTTATTTTAAGTTTTAGAAAAGGGGCAAAGAAGTAAAATTTCCATACTTTATCCTTTAACTTTTGAAAATGGACAAACATTTTAGGACTTGAAAAAATGTGTTTGTGGACTAACAAATCCGGACGGAGGGAGTAGTATATTCATTATTTACTCAAAAAAACATCTTCGATTATTGTAATGAACACATGGTGGGACCCAGAATAGGTGGCGGAAACATCTCATCGATGAGTTAAGTTGTCAAGTGAGTTTAGAGCATCCCCAAACCATTATCTCCTTCAAAATTAAGAACGGAAGTAACATATCAAAAAGAGATTTCGTGACTTATGCCCTCTTTTCTCCAAAAAAGTAGGATCCATTTATCTTTTTGTCACATCCATTCTTCAAATTTATTTTGGTTTTGAAGAACCAAAGTAAATTTGAAGAATCAATTCTCCAAAAAAGATGATGGGTTACACTAAAAAGTAAAACTTTTTAAGCAAAATAGGGCATAAATTATAAAATATCCCCTTGATATGTCACTCCCGCTTTTCATTTTGAAGGAAAGAGTCGAATCTAGTAGTATTCGTTTGAGCGTACTAAGTCCCCAGAACGTGGGACCTTGCAAACGAGGAAGCACCTTGAAAAAAGGTAAACAAGCTAGCCATGAGTTGGAGATGCAAGAGTCTACTTTTGGTTTTTCATTTTCAGTTTTTTTGGCTTTTTAGATTCTGGCCAGAATGTATTTTGAATTTGGTAGAGTATTTGGATGATATATGTAGAATTCATTTTGCAAAAGGAGTATTGTTTGAGAGATATGTGACGAAAATGAGTTATGGGTTGTTTTTTACCATGTTGCCCATGGTTATTTATAATTGTGTATAATGTGTATAAATAATATTTTAATCAATTTTTTTAAGTTTTATTGTAAAATTGCTTATTAAAAAACCAGTAATATTACATTACACAAATTAACCATTATTAAACATTATAAACTAAATAAAATAAGTGAGATTATTTGGAAATAATGCTCCAGTTTCTGGTAATCCCATAACTTTCTTCCCTTTTCAGTTTCAGAAGTAATTGTTCAATTTTGTTTTTTAAAAGCTAGATATTGGATGAAGATAAGGTAATGTACACTTTTGTGGGGTTTTTTTTTGGGTATTACACAAAAAAGGGGAGGACTTTTAGGTCTTTCCACACCTAAAACGAGAAAAAGCTCATTTTTCCGTTTTTCTCTCCTTTGTGCAATTTTGAAAACACGTTTTCAAAGAATCATTTTCAAAGAATGAGTTTTGGTTTGGTGTGCCAAACACCCAAAAATATAAAAAGTATAAGTCAAAAAATGCAAAAAACAGTCTCCCAAATAGCCTCTTAGTGTTTGGAAATTAGATTCCGGTTTTCTCACTATTAGGATGGTCATTTCGTCTGATTCTACTTGTTCCCCGTCCTGAAGAAGTAGGGGAATCAGAATTTTTTTTTTTGGAAAACGAATAGAATATGGGCATAGCTTTTTTTTTGTGTAGTTTTTAATAAAATTGTATTTTTACAGATTAAGATATCACTTCTCCATCAATTAGTAGACACATCTCTCTCAAAGTCAATGGATAAATTATCTCTTGTATTTTAGAGCATCTCTAAGCCATCTGCCCTTCCGTTTCAAAATGAATGTTTAAAACCTCTATTCACATCTCTAAAAAAATTATATATATTTCTTATTTTGTACTGTAATATTTTTTATGATTTAAAAAATTTTATTTAATAAAAAACTAAACAAGATATACCAAACAAAATTCATATTTCATATATAATTCATCATAACTTAAAAAATATAGTAGATGATTTTTTTGAGAGGCGTGAATAATGATTCTGGATATTTATTTTGGGACACGAGGAATATATATCTCCATTTTCGAAATCAAATCTCCATACATCGGGGAAGATTTTATAATTTATTCTAAATTTTCTCCAACTATTTATATTTTACGAGAAAATATTAGAGGGATCAAACCAAATAAAAAATCTAAGATAAACAAAGGGGCACATCACAATAATACAATGGGAAAAATTTAAAAAGACCCCTGAACTTTATGACAATTAGCGATTTAACACCCGGACTTTAACCGTCAACAAAACCACACCTGAACTTTATATTCCGTCAACAAAAAACCCCTGCCATCCAATTTCGTCACGTTTTTAACTGAGGAGACCTAACGAATGGACTTAACAGCGGCTTTGTCCGTTAAGTGCCCAAAACGACATTGTTTTGGGCATAACTAAAAAAAATAAAAAAAGTTCAGGGTTTTTTTTTTTGTTGACGGGCACTTACAAGATTAACGCCCTGTTTGTTAGAGGGATATGTATATAAGGGAGAGATGAGGATATAATAAGAGGGTGATATGGAGGTGGATATGGTTGGAGGGGTATTATTTTAGAAGGGAAGATAAAAAATTACTTCGTTTGTTTTGTTTTTTTAGAAGGGGATATAAAGGGGTGGATAATGAACAATGGTGTAAAAGTTCTATTTTGCCCCCCCAAAAAAAAACAAATCCCTTTCTACAAACAAACCCATTGTCGAGAAAAACAAACAAATAATTTTGCATTATTTTCCTCCCTCTCCCAACCGAACCAGTACCTCTCTCTCTCTCTCTCTCTCTCTCTCTCTCTCTCTCTCTCACACACACACACACACACACACACAACGTCCAACTGAAACCCACCTCCAATTATTCACAATTTTAGCTAAACCAAACCCACTCACAGAAATCAACATTCCACCCACACCTATAGAAATCTCACTCATGCCTGGGGTAAATTGAAATTGCTCTCAAAATTACCAAACCCTTTAGTTAAGCAAGTGATTGAATGGAAAGAATGCAGATTTGGAAAACAAGTGGTGGTGGGTCAAGGTGCAATCTCTAGATCTGCAGTTTATAGCCAACCATGACTCTTTCTCTCTCCCTCTCTCTGAAATGGATTAATCAACAACAGATTTCAGCCAAATTCCACTGATACGATACTTTTTCCGGCGTTGGCGTTTGTGACCCGTGATCATCAATCTCTCTCGGTCTCTCTCTGAAACAATGCAGAAGATTAATGCCAGAAAGTGGTGGGGCTAGCTGGGTTTTTTTGGTAATAAATGGCCGGATATGTTATAGACAGGGTGGGGGCGTCTAACATTTATCCTTCTGCAATGGGATATGGATATCCTGGGAAAAAAATATCCGAGTGGAAAAAACCAAACAAACACAGTATATATCGCACCCGGATTTCTATATCCGGGCAAGGGCTATATCCGGCTCCCATTTCCCTCTACCAAACAGGCCGTAAGATCCTATAATCTTAATGAAACCTTAGACGATTGGATCGGACACTTACATATATCCTATTGAGTTGAATTTTTCAGGTCTAACTTAAAAAAGTATTTTCAAAATAATCAACGGTTTGGATCGTTCGTGTGGGATCCCGGAATGAGACCCACACATGTTACGACCATATTAGTATTAGATGCGAAATTATATAATTTTTTTTTTATGTGTCTATAGTCCAACTTTTCTAAAACTTTACCATGATCACACTTATTAAAAAGTAAAAAGAATTCAGTAAAAACAGAAGAATACCTCAATAAAATTAAATAGTCTAAGTATCAAGTCAAAGTTGGAAATATTTTTAATACTTTAGAAAATTTTCTACAATTTGCCAAGTTTTACTTTTCAAGTGTGTCTACAGTAGAAGTATCAAAAAAATTAGTAAAGTTTTTAGAAAAGTTGGACTATAGACAAGGGAAAAAAAAAACTTAATTCAATAGGATATATATATGTGTGGGTCCCATTTCAGGATCCCACACGAACAATCCAAACCGTTGATTATTTTGAAAATATTTTTTTGAGTTAGCCCTGAAAAATTCAACTCAATAGGATATATGTAAATGTCCGTTCCAATCGTTTAAGGTTTCATTAAGATTATAGGATTGTAAGTGCCGTCAACAAAAAAAAAACCTTTTTTTTTTTTTTTTTGGAGTTATGCCCAAAATGACGTCGTTTTGGGCACTTAACGAACAAAACCGCTATTAAGTTTATCCGTTAGGACTCCTTAGTTAGAATTGGACGGCATGGGCTTTTTCGTTGACGGAATATAAAGTTCGGGTGTGGTTTTGTTGACGGTTAAAGTCCGGGTATTAAATCGCTAATTGTCAGAAAATTCAGGGGTCTTTATGAAATTTTCCCCAATACAATATCGATTCCAAATCCAACCTGGATCCTTTTTTTGGTTGCTAATTTTGCATAATCTTCTTCATCGGGGAGGGAGGGAGGGAGACACAGAGAGAGAGAGGCCATGGTAGACAACTCCCAACCAGTACCCCAAAAAACCTGCCCTCCTGAGTGGGGCCCAACAGCCTGGACCCACCTCTCCACGGTCAGAACCCAATCACCCCTCATCCAATGCATCACAAACTTCGTCTCCATGGACCTGATGGCCAACACACTCCTCTCCGCCGGCGCGTCACCGGCCATGATCCACTCCCTCCAGGAGATCTCCGACTTCACCCCATGCGCCGCCGCCGTGTGCATCAACGTCGGCACGCTCACCGCCGAGTGGCTTCCGGCGATGAGGGCCGCGGCCGGGGAGGCGGGGAGGGCAGGTAAGCCGTGGGTGCTCGACCCGGTTGCGGCCGGGGCGTCCGGGTTCCGGTTGAAGGCCTGCCTTGAGCTTGTTGGGTTGAGGCCTACTGTTGTTAGAGGAAATGGGTCTGAGATTATTGCTCTTTGCAATGCTTCAGTTGGAGCTAGTAAGGTAATTCTTGAATGTGAATAAAATTCTATTAGAGATGGTGGATATGATGATTTTGTTTTGTTGAAAGTGTAACGACATTGGAAGGAATGTTAGAGCATCTCCACCCTTACCACCACCCTTAACCCTTTAGGTGACTCAACCAAATTTTGTGTAAAAGCCCTTTTAACTCACTCCAGTCCTTGACTCGAACTAGTACTAGATTGAGTTTTACTCAAATTTTTAACAAAGGAGACTCAAATTTTATCTCAAAATTTTGGAGGCTTGTTTTGTTTTCCACAATTTACAATAATACTATCAATGAGGCTTTTACTCAAATTTTTGCTTAATCCATGGAAGAGAGACTGAAAAATTAGGGTTCTCTAACAATCCATAAAAAAACTCTAACAGTATAAACGTGAATCACTAAGTTAAACTCCTTGCACAAACCACAAAATCAATCAATCAGAGAACACCAAGGTATACGTGGAAAACCCCTAAATGGGTAAAAAACCACGGGAAGGAATCAAAATCACTATAATCATTGTGCAGTTACAGATATACCTATCGAGACGAAGTAAATCCTCACAACGTTCTAAGTATCACCTGCTGAGTCACACGTACACCGCACCCAGTGATCTTTATTGCCAGCGGCTTGAATCACACAAGCCTTCCAATTGTTTGCCTTTCGAACTCCACGAAAGGGCTTAACCCTAGCCGCCACAGATGTTTGGAGATGGAAAATATGAGTGCTAGCCAAGTTGTCTCACCAAAACCCTAGCCAACGTTATATTTATAAGCTTCAAAAAGTGCTTGAGTAGGTTTGGAGTTGCTCGAGCATGTCGCTAAAGGCAGCCCACTTGCTTGATGTGTAGTTTGTATGTTGCTTGAGCAAGTTTCTAGAATTACATCAAAATAAAAACCGCAATAAAAAGAATCACATATTGATTTCCTTCCACACCTAATCAAACACTCTAAATAATAAAATTACAACTCGATATAAATATGTGTTTTGTCACATGGAATTGCCAATACGAGTAAACTCCGGAGTTTGGTCCTTACAGATACATATCAAATGAAGATGCTTATTAGTGCTACAAATTGAACCTGAATTCTAATTAACGACTCTACATGACATGACACGATTAATGGGAAAATGGAAAGATTTCTACCTGGATTTTGTTATGAACATTTTATTTTGACCCAACTTCAGTGCTGGGAGATTCGGATTTCAGAGTATTAACAGCTTCGAAACTCCCTTGCTTACTGTAATCTAAAACACTAAGAGTAAGTTGATGGTGCTAAAATAGCTTTGCTGTAGCTATTCTTTGGTTTGCTACAATATTAAAAAGTCAAAAAATAGCAATGGTGTTGCATGATGAGGTGCCATTTTTTCACAATCTCAAATTCAGGCCATTAAGCTCATCCCATTGACGTCAAAAGGGTTGGATGAAGCGTGGGAAATGTCAATGCCATCTTTGGTGCCAAATGGCCATGGGTGTAGCAATGGCTGGACTTTGATTTTGCCAAAAAATATGCCAAATTATACTAATAGCAAGAAAATAGCTATGGGTGGACTTGGTCTAACTGACTCAGTAGTCTAACACATTAACCTACCAAAGGTACTGATTCGTTCAATAGGATTTTCCTATTTATGGTGGGCTGCTTTCTTCTAAAGTTTTAGAATAGTCGTTTTTATTTCCTTTTGCTACTTTAGGTGACTTGGTTTGAAACCGAAATGTTTTTCTGTGGTCTTGGTGCAGGGGTTCTTAGGACACATTGTTGCTAGGTTAAAATGTTTATGTTTCAATTAGTTATAGGTCTATTGTCATTCTTGTTGTTTCCTAGGCTTCTGTGGGACTCAGTTAGGTATTATTAGTACATGAAATTATGAATTGCATCTGTAGATGTTTGTGCTATCTTAGATTTAAAGATTTGTGCCACGGAAAGCATACCAAGCTAGATATAAATTATAGGTTTTGGCTATAGATTATCATTTATCATCAATCAGAGGTTTCTGTGGTTGTGGATTCAATTTGAGTTCCATAAATACGTCATTTACACTGCGAAGATGTTCTCCGGAAACTGAGACACATTTGCTGATGCCTGATAAACAAGTTGCTGAGACAAACAGTTAGCACTAGAATTAGTTTTTCAAGATGCTGGTAAATTAAAAATGAAGCTGAAAAGTAGAAAATGATACTGAAAGTCTGGAACTAAGCCAGACATGCTGATTAACCAAATACTGAAGATTTTTAAGTAATTTGTTTGTCAATGAGTTGAAAATGTTCTAAAACTGCATCAACACAAACTTTCTACTATTCAAGTAGGAATCATGTATTGACTTGCTTTCTATCCTTCCTACTATTCAAGTCTGTTGTGGATTTTTGGCAATCAGAAGGAGCATCTGCCGGGATACCCCTCGAGTTTGTCCAAAGCTGCGCTCACAAGTTTCTTGGGGAACACATGATGACTTTAACCCATCTCTTTTTCTTTTTTTTTTCAATCGGCAAATGGGTAACCAATCTTGGGTATGGTAACCAGAGGATCCCAAATGCCTATAAATGGAAGAAGAGAATTCAAAAGAAATTGAACGCTTGTTACCCAAACTCTAAACTATTATTCTCACTTGTCATTCTTTTTGCCTTTGGTTTCTAGCTTGGTTGAGTTCGATCATCGACCTCTTGTCTCGTTGCTGACTTAACCATTAGAGAGCACTTAGGCCAAACCCCGTTGGTCGGTGAGCTTTTGACTGTTTTCCTGTTTCGCAGGCAAGAAAGGAATCAGTTCAAATAAGATTAGAGAGGCACTAGGGCTTGGTCAAAGTAAAATCCTGTAAACACACGTCATGAAAATAAGCTGGCTACATCTATGATTATTTTTTCCTTTTGTTTTGGTGTGGTGGTAGTGTTGGGGGGTGTGTGTGTGGAAGCACCGGAGTTGCACAATGGGAGGAGAAGGAATTAAAACATGAAATAGCCTGAGCTAAGAACCTGAAACTTGATAGGAAAAGTAAGTTTACCTGTGTTATATGCATGGACTTCTCTAAAGTCTTTTATATGTTATATGTGAACTGATTGAAATTCAGAAGTTGAATACTAGTTGTCGAGCATGCTCTTTGTTAAGCATAATCTCCTGCTTGTTTGAATGTGCTTGTCTTTTCATCTAGAACTATTCTAACAGTACTTACTTTCACCGATAAAAAAGGAGAGAGAAGAAACTGTCAGCATTTAGCACTTAAAGTTCTTTTATCGGCTTTCTTTCCATCTTTCCTACTATTCAAGTCTGTTATAGGTTCGTTTGATTTCCCGAATCATGCTTATCGACTATACACCAACTCGAAGTCACAAACTTCTGGTGTATCCTTTGAACATTTATTTGATCTCCCTGAGTTAAATTTTTTTGGTTCAAGGGTGTAGATAGCTCTCATGAATCAACCGATGCTGTGGAAGCAGCAAAATCCTTGGCTAAGTCGAGTGGCTGTATAGTGGCTGTATCTGGAGCTGTTGACATTGTTACAGATGGGCAGCGAGTTGTTGGTGCACAAAATGGCGTGGCCATGATGCAGAAGATTACAGCCACGGGTTGCTCTGTCACTGCGCTCATTGCTGCCTTTGTCGCAATAGACCCATTACATGCTTTTGAAGCTACAGCTACTGCATTATCCATATTTGGTGTCGCTGGTGAGATTGGAATGGACGTGGCCAAGGGTCCCGCTTCGCTAAGGGTGCATTTGATCGATTCACTTTATGGGCTTGATCAAGATACTGTAATTCGCCGGGTTAACATCATCAGCTTTTCATGATCCTTTGTAAATGGTACGTAAATAAACCAGTTTTCCTGTTTGAGTTATGTTTTTATGTTTCGAGAAGATTACTGAATCAACAACTTGGCATGCTAAGTCTAAAGCCCTATAGGTCTTCTATTATAGTTGATATCTGATTCTGGTGATAATAATGATGAACTTACTGCTCACTTATGTAGAACAAACAGTTCAGTGCAATAAACAACTATTTCAATATGATTTCTCTTTTTCTGTGTTGGATGATGGATGATGCTATGTTAACTACTGCTGGCTCTTTCATTTTTTTCGTCTCCACCCTTTTCTGTTGTTTCTTGGAGGGTAATTACTTTTCAGAGATACAATCGATCTTTGCTCTATTTTGTGCAATGCAATTCGGGATGCGTTGCTGTCTTGGAGGTGTGTGAAGCCCAGCCAGGGGAATCGAGCAATATGTAACATCTGGAATGTCCCCTATGAGCTGCTTGTGTCTTGCCCTATATAACTATCTCTAAGTTGGTGATTGTCTGGTTTGCTTGTATAGTTTTGTTTTGCTTTTGTTTTCTGCTTAGGCTGCCTTGAGCTGATGTAATGTGTTAGTCCCTCTCTGGACTATCGTTTGTTCTGTGTTTGAACTTCAATGAAAGTGTACATTTTACCCAAAAAAAAAGTAATCATATGTTTGTTATTTGCAAACTCTATTTACTAAAAGCAGGAGTCTTTGAAATCTTTTACTGTTTTGACTTTGTTTTTCTTGAATTTGTGAGCGTTACTGGAGATCTTGCCTCATCAGTATTGGTGTATCCTTATTCGATTGCTATGATTGATTGCCAATGGGATATGGATCCTATATCTCAGTCAAACTTGATAGTCTTCGTGTGTTTCCATGCAACAGTTCTTGGTGATGAGTCTGATGACCTATGTTGCATGGATCTTTCATTTGGCCGAACTACCCATGTTGATGTGTCCGACACGTGTATCCATTTTGGACACTCGGATCCTCTAATTGTTATGGTATTTACAGAAAAAGAATAAAAAATTTGCTAGAAAAGCGATATTTCTAGTCTCGCATAAACATAAAATAGCAAAATCATATTTTTCGTGACCCCTTCTTGTTTAAATATGTTTTTAAATACATTTTACGATACATAATCTAAAAAAATTGTGCAATATCTACTCCAAGCAAGTGTTCACGACGTGTCCCCGTACCCACACCCAATTAGGAGACACATATCCCAGTATCTAAGATTTAAGTTTAGGAACTCGGACTCGCACCTGCACCCATACTCGCACCCAAGTCCACGCAACATAGCTGATGACTAATGAACAGTAATTTCCTTTGCCATTGCTTCAATAGTGAAGCTTAATCGCTTCAATAGTGAACCTTAATTATAAGTGTACAACTTTTGGAATGCAAATTCATCGGTGTATTATGCCTTTGTTAGTTACGGTTGTCTCACAATGCAATAGTGACTTATCGTTCGCTGTTGGCATTACACTGACCTTTCTTGAGGCTTTTGACAATTGCACGAACGTCCTTTGTTCTTTTGGAGTTTAGACCAAGCGCCTTGCCCCCTCTAATTGTAGAGAAATCATTGTAGGCAAAAGCGTCAAATTCATGACTCAGTCTACGATTTTGATGAACGATTGTAAGAAATTGAAAATAGCACGTATAGTCTGCGTGTTTGTTTTGTTTGAACTATGATGTTGCCAGAAAATTAGTGATCAAGGATGGTTTCCTCTCGATACATGTGTGTTTGTGTGCATCTTTAGTTCTCTATATATACAATTATCTTTAGTTTGAGTTAGCAGGGTATTGTATGTCGTCTGAGGTCAGTGTTACAATCCTGACCTGGAATCTGAAATAGGAACAACATTTTTGAAACCCATGCTGGACGGTCTGATGTGCGAATAGGGTTTTAAAGCAGACACATAACTAGTCCGAGACAAGTCAGACAACCATATCCTTCAGATTTGTCTTATTTTGCGGAGATCTATGTTACTTGGACTCGGGTACAGGTGTCGGGTGCGGGTATGTATCTAGGTGTCGGATTCAACTATTTCTCATTTCAAGGACATGGGGACACGGCAAAATATTCAAATTTGTTTAAATATTTTTGTGTATTTTCTTACATAAAATGGTGCTTTAAAGTTCTATAGCGCATTTCATGGATAATAATAGAGGTTTATCCATACTTTCATGATAAACTCGAATTACAATTAGGTTTTGTATAGAAGTGTCTTGCTAAACTTATGGGACACATATCCCACACCCTTATCCGAGTGTCAAGTGTCCGACACGGGTACTTTATACCTTTACGAGAGTCCGCGTAACACAGGCGGAGATATGTTTGTCCAATTTACTTGTTGTCAAGAATACTGTTTCGGAATTGTAAATAGTGTATTGTTACCTGGACATGGAGTAAATGAATTAAATCTGGCAGTAAAATGAGCAAATGATATTATCTGCTTCTTTCTGTTCGTCTAGTTGTATTGCATGCGCATGTTTCAGTTTGTTTCATGTTTTCGTGTTTGGTGTGTATGTTTCATTGAATCATCTCGAAATTGTAACAGAGCATTGAAACTGTTTTCATGAAAGTAATGGTAAACATAAGCAAATACATTAGCAAATATTCCTGCACTTATCAGCACATTGACACACAAAACTACACACCAAGAACACATTCATTTTCACATAGGCAAACACACACTGGTTCCTCTCATGTCACAGCGTCAATCTCAGTATTTCAAATGGACAGTGATCCTCAACAAGGTCTCAACGCCGTCCGTGACATGCTGACCTGACGGAATGAGTGACCGAAGCTCAGCAAACCCACAAGCGTTCTTATATTTGCCGGTCCCACCGGTTATCGACAGTTTCGACATAGTGCTCCCGATCCTGTACACCCCAAAGAAGTTGAGGCTATCACCATACTCACCACCTTCCATCATAACCGTAAATGTCATCATCTGAGTGGATCCATCGGCAGAGCTCGCAACATAGACCCCCTGAGCTTTCCCCAGTGACTGAGATCCCAGCTCAGGAGAAGAGGTCATTATGTCGTCAATAACGGTAATTGTTCCAAACCCTAGTCCCAACCCGTCAGGCCCTAACTGGGTCGCAACTGTCCTGCCATTATTATTAGAGGTTCCAGCAAAAGTCGTGCCAGCTAATCCAGTTCCCAAGGGAACGCCATTGACACTGACTGTTGGCAGAGCACCATTTGCGTTGGGAATCGCTACCCCGCCTTTCGGAGGGAGGAACCCTACCGGCCTGGCGAACGGCACCTGGCCACTATAAATGTTCCCTAGCAGGCCAGTTACCGGTCTGGCGGTGGGGTTGCTGCCTCCTAGAATATCGTGCATGTAGAGCTCGAGGATCGGTTCTCCGCCACCCGCTGTTGCCGGGTCGACGGCAGCAACCTTGTGGAGGAGGGATGCAATTAGAATTGCTATGAAAACGGATGGTGTTGATTGCTTGAACATTTTGAAATGATTTGATATGACGTGAATGGTTCTTGAGTGTATGAAAATGGGATTTAGAGTTGCTGTTTATATAGATTGGAATTGCTGGCTTAAATGGAGTTGTTGTGAGGCTCAAAACAGTGGTGAAGTTGTTGAGTACTTCGTTTTGAGGTTATGGTATCATCACAGCACTTGAAAATGTCATTGTATGAATAAAATAGGTGCAGATTGTTGAGTTTCAGGTGTAACAAAACCACTAGTATACATGTAAATATAATAGTACTATTTGTATTTTCGAAGACAAATTATTTTACAATCAATCGCACAATCAGTTGTGGTGTTTACAAAAAAAAAAATAATAATAATAATAAAAAAAAAAATTGCTGTTTTTGCCAAAATTGACAGCTATTTTCCTTTTTAATCACAAACCCCAAGTTTGCATTTTTGCTTAAAGAACATTGGAAAATAATTCCCGGGGAATTATTATTTTTGAGTTTTCATATTAGGATTGGCCAAAGCAAATTACCTATACACAAACTGTTCAGATTTGACTTCGAATTCTCTGTACTCAAATTTCTATGTACCTCTATTACGGTGCATTTTCGGCTGTTGAATCAAGTACTATTTTTTCACTTTTTAAATTTTCACATGATTCAGGTCAAATATGGTACTCCGTTCCTTTTTTAGTGTAGACATTTTTATGTTGTGCTGTTCCTTAATAAGTGTGTGTTTAGAAAAGTTAATAGATAACAAGTCTGTACAATTATCATTTTTCCCTTTTAAAAAGTTAGTGAGTAAAAGATTTAATGGTAGAAGTGGTGGATAATTTTGAAAAGCGGAGGTAAAAGTTACTAATATGAAAAGTGTAAAGTGGAAGTAAAAGTTGATGTAAAAGGTAAGGACGAAGTTAGGATTTTTGCGTAGTAAGAGCGGCCTATATATGAGGAGGTGTGGCGGGGTTATATCATTTGATGAGATATACATATTTGCAATGTAATAGTAGGTTTTTTTTTTTAAAAATAAAAATAAAATTGTAGCAAAGACGACAACCTCTACTAGCCACCCCTGCTCAATTTTTGTTGAAAAGCGTAATGATGATATTTATTTAATAAGTTGGATTTACAAAGTAACACACTTAATAAAAAGGGACGGAGGGAGTATATAAGAATTTGGGTATGACAGTTACTTCTTTTGGATGTGCTTGGATCTTCGATTTATGGAAGCAATCTAGAGTTTGTCAGTTTGGGGAATGTAAAAGAGACTATTGACCTTTTTTGGCCCTTCCTTAGAGCATCGCTAACAAGTCTCAGCAAATCTTGAGCAAAAAATATTGGTGAACAGTGCTTTACCTACTTACATCTCTTTCAACACTCCAATAATACTATCTATTTTATCTATCAACTATTAAACTATGTTTTTCTCTTTTTAATTATTACCAAATATTACCCATATACAAGACATACATATACTGTAATATATATAAATATATACAAAAAATACATACAAAACTCATATCAAAGATCAGAAGTCAACCAATCGTCGTCAATAAGAACTTAGGCTTGACATCTTCAATCAAAACAAGGGCTTGACGTCGTCGATTACTTGTGCTTGATGTAGTCAATTAGAAGTTGCCAGTTGATGTCATCGTCGATTGAAACTCACCGGATGTCGTCGATCAGAGCTATGGATTCGATCGGTAGGGAGAGAGCCAGAGAAAAACAAATAAAAAATTCAATTGGGAGTGAAAAGTAGCTCCACAAGAAGGGGTGCATTTGTTAATTTACTGTTCATCCATGTATTTTAGGGAGGCTTTTGTTGAGTATGTTGCACTGGATTTTGAGGAGAAATCTAGCTAAAATAGGGAGAAACCCCATTTAGGGAGTTTTGTTGGGGATGCCCTTTGCCCTTTATTTTCCCGTCTTCATTTGGTAAATTCCTTCACAGAACTAAGATCCAAACACGCACATCCCCCTTTTTTTTGTTCTTCTCAAAATTTGTTAAGTTACTGTTCATCCATGTTTTTGACTTTTTTACACCAACTTAAATATCACGATTAACTTCTCGAAAGTACTTGATTTTTGAACCGAAAAGTGATGATTTTTTTATAAAGAAGACAAACAATGAAATTTGAAACCCTTATTTCTATCTCTTACAATGGCCAGAGGCTTAATAAGGACTCCAAATCTTCAAATAACTAATGGAGGGAGCATTACAATGATACAAAAGGAAGAGGGACCTACACTACTATTACAAAATGTACATGGAGAAATCAAATGGTGGTGTCTGCTTCCTGCACAGGCTGTTCATGATTCATGACTTTGGTTTGTGTTACAACTGGGGATATCAGTTTCCAAACTGCATTAGCAGAACAACAAGAAGAAAAGTTAGTGAAGTAATTCCACAAAGCTAATATCTTTTTATTCCTAACAATTGCGTTTTTTTCACCTGAACATAGAAGTTGTATTTCAAAGTGCAATCGCATTTACGACGGTTCCAACACACAATACAAGAGAAAAGGCCAAAACAGTAAACACAATGAAAAAGTCTAAGCATCCAATCTAAATCATAAGATAAAGGTCATTCAAAGACAAGAACGATCAATCAACATCTTGCGACGAGATACAAGTCTCATTATCTATTAACACAGACTGTGTGAAATCAATGTTTCAAAAGAGATTGGAAATTGGTTCAGGTAGAGGGCTAGTCAAAAGACGAAGGAAGGATTAATCAATTATTCAGCTAGGCACAAACAAAAGAAAATGAAACTGGTTGAAATCTATCAGTTACTATGACGGTCTACAATGAGAAACAACCCAAACCACCCCGGAAATCCCTAAACCCTAAAACCCAGTAAAAAGAATCAGTGAGTCACCGCCTCAACTAGCATCTGAGTTGCATCGGCAATAAACCGTGTGGATTCGCCCACAATGATTAGAACAATTTCATTTAAGGTCAAATTAGTATTATATTTCTATAAAAAGGAAAGGAAAGTCGCAGAAAATGGTAAGAGAAAAAGAAAAGAAAGAAAGAAAATTGGTTTCTAAAGGAAAAAGGAAGACGGAGTTTGTTATTGCATCCAACTCAAAAACTAATTGGCAATGCGACCCTACCTCGCACATGGAGAGATAAATAACATATCCATAACATGGAAATCAAATGAACAATGAAACAAGGTGCGCTTAAGGAAAAAACAACGGGGCAAACAATCAAGATAGCTTGGTCTAAAAGACTCCCAAAGTGCTAAAGCATCCAACTCAAAACCAATTGACAACGAGTGGAGAGGCTGCCTAGGCCCATATACTAGTTTTGAAAGTTATAACTAAGTAATGTGGGACAAGCTCTAAGAAAGTTATTTATGTTCTCTCTTTGTCTCTTCCCTTCCTCTTTCCAAATTACAAATGCAACAAGGGAGAGGGAATTATTTTTGTTCTCTCCCTTTCTCTTCCTTTCCTCAAGTTCCAAACAAGGCACTAGTCAATCTTTAAGCAACATTTGAGCGAGAAAAAGTTTTATCACTAGAATGTTTTTGGATGTTAACAAGTTAAACAATATCAGTAAGAATCACTTACGATAAACGGAGGCTGCAAACCACTCGTTGACGATTTTCACCCACGTACTAGCCCATCCGACGTCAATGCTCCATCTGTTATTTTAGATTGCAAAGATAAATATTACTCTATGTGACATGCTGAGATGAATGAGTTCGAAGGAATGGGATGATTCTCTGGAACATACTTTCTGGTTGAACTATCCAAGTTCCAGTTGATGAATAACATGGCAAAGTACATGGCTCCCAGGGAGAAGATCAGGTGGAAGAAGCCATATTTGTATGGGATATCATCTTCTTGTTGGACTTTATCTTTGCGGAACTGGAAAGATGGTGCAAAAATTCCATCTTTTATATAACAAAAGCAGAACTTCCGTCCCTACTTGGAACAGATATGGTACATGGACTTGGGAATGCGAGTTGTGTTATTGTATCCATGCTTAAATGTTTGATTCATCTGACTCTCATGTCAAGGACAGGACACTGCTACATTTCATATTTCTTCAGTGCTTGTTCAAATGCATATTTATGCATACTTGTGCATAAATATATGGAAAAACAAAGGAATTTATGCATATTTATCTTGCAGCTTGATTACATAAGTTATATGCATCCTTCTCGCATGCACATCCAACTAGGCTAAGGGAACGCATAATTCAATCCTTGGCCAAGTTTCAAATGTTGACAAAGGTAATTTTCAGATCTACAAGATCCCATGGAACATGGAGAACAGTTAGAATTGCATATTTCTGTGGTGTTGCATCTTTCTGAATCAACAGCCTAACTAGTTAAAACTGAGTAGGACCTGTTATTACCATTTTCACCGTAGTACATGACATCACGAGGATAGATATAAAACCAAATGATATGCAATACTCGAAAAAATAGAAACAGTGTAAACCAGCCAAGTGTGGTTTTCAAAACAGCATGGAACTTAATTAGCATCAGCATATGGAAAGCTCTATTCTAGTATAAATGCCTTGTCTTTAATGCTTTTTGGGGTGGGGATGTGTCGATTGTGGTTGAGGAGGACCTATGTTTACCTGAAATGTTTGTGAGTCAATCCCTGTCGAAAAGGTTGCCATAACAATAGCACCTATACCAATGATGAAGCCCTGGAAGCAGACAGGAGGGAAACATAAAAACCGATTAAAAAATATCAAGTTAACTTCAAGCATAGAATCAAACAGAACTTATGATACATCCTGCATGTTGCAACTAGTGCAAGATAAAATGTGAAAACATATGATGTAGTGCTAAGATATGAAATTTATCTAGACTACCTATAGGACTCCTGGTATTTTGTACAAAAGGAGATGAAATGAATTGGAGAAATGTCATTCAGATGACAATACAAAGCCTGCTTACTCTTACCAGTATAGTGGTCCAATCACTGTGTCCGTTCTCATGGTTCCGTGGACTGCATTCCTCAATGGACGGCTCGCTGGACCAAAGTAATGGAGGAAAAAGAGTGAATTAAAGCCACTTCATTGAGTTAAATAATTTCTTCGTTGCAAGTGATGATTGGTATCACAACTATAAAACGTTGAAACTTAGAAGCATTCACAAAAATCGTCTTCTCATGCTAGTATATATTATTTTTGACCTGACAAGGTTATTCTTGAAAATGAAAAGCAACTAGCGTAACATATTGTATGACAATGAGGCTTAATCATTTTATTCCTTATCCGCTTTTGAATTGACACTAGTCAGAAATTTTCAAGCTAATTTGTCCTCGTTATTCACTCTTCTTAGAATTTGTAAGTTTTGGACTTCATGAAGTTCCACCCTATTGAATTCTAGGAAGCTACTATAACTTGAAAAATGTGGTAGTAGGTTCCTTATTCCACATATTGAACTTGTTTTATTGACTGATCTCATTTCCAGTGCTTAAAAGTAAGAAGTTAAAATAATAATATTCGAAACTCCCGTCGGGAGTTATAGGGTCTGAAGGAGAATGGGCTTCATATACTTTTCAAGACTTCCAAAACATAAATTCATTCATAGGTAGCATAACAAATGTTAGAAAAATGCACAGGTGAAATTTTCATACATCTATTAAAACAACGACAATACACAATAGGATGTAAGCCTTAGATTTCTAACCTTCGGATAGCAGACCAACAGAGAAAAACAATGTAGGAAGCCATAATCCCGGAAGATAAAAGGCCTCTGTTCACCTGCTCTAAGCAGATACAGGAGAAATTAGGTTCACCAAAAATCAGTACCCAATTTTAAGCACAATAGAATGTGTACAATCATTGGACCAACTGGACTTTATGTGACTTGTGAGTTGTATAAAATGTGCTGAGCATCATGAAATTAGAGTGGTGAAGAAATCATGAAAAAAGGATAGTAGGTTATTAAGTTAGTTCAGTATCTCACCAATTCAAAAATATTATTCGAGGAATTCAAGTAAAAAGTAAAAACTTTGTCTAACAAATGAACCTGTGCTAATGCGATTAAACTTCTTGACATACTTACCTTTGAATGTAGGGATATGACCATCATTACCAAAAGCAAAACTGCAGTCCACGTGATGAAAAATATGTTAAGAGTGCAAGAAGGCCTGGGGACATAGTGCGAGTACATAACACCAATTCCGCATACAGAAGCAATGTAAAATACTGTCGACGTAAATAACCCCAGGAAGCAACTGTAGATAGAAACAAAAATGATCTATCAGATAGTTAAACAGTTTGAGAAAAGTAAGTTGATGCTTATGATCTTACGAGGCTTATTGCACGAATTTTCATCCGGCCTTTTTTTAATTTTATTTTAATTTGATACATAGGTTTTCTAATATATGCATAAACAAGTGTGACCATGGACCTCAAGAATGATGAAGTTACAAGTACGGTCCACGAAGTAAGATGGGGAACAGAAAAATAAAAGATAAATCAGGAAAAATAAACTAAAGAGAGCATAGTGTGTTTTTAAGTCAAATAGATACCAGGCAATTAATTAATCTAACATGGTAAAGAATGCAGCAAATGAGAAGTTCAGACCTATGATTCTTTCTCTCATCTGGCATCCAGTAACTGTTCCACCATGTGATGAACTCAATAACACTTATGAGTTGGAGAATAAGAAAAATCCTGCACCATTTGTAAAAACAAAAGCTCTTCAACGTATAGAATGCAATCAACTGAACGAAAGCTGTTCAACTTTTAATTCCGAAAATGGAACTTCAACCTAATAGGCAGCCAAATTCATTCTATTGTTTCTTTCATATTGTCACATTGAACAGCTGATCAGACACTACGATAGACAAGATTGATGTTAATAGCCAGGGCGAAGTTATGGTTGATGTGATTACCAAAAAAGTTATGGTTGATGCTTTGCTTAAAACCCAATTCAAATTTTCAAGTTAGTGCAATGACATAAATCATGAAATATGTTGTGCGTGATGCAATTCAAAACTGGTACAGTCCCCGACGTATGTCAAAAACCAATTTATATTGACCAATTTATGGATACTATTTAAGGTGGAAGCATTTGAGTAAAATTTTTGAAGTTTACCCTGCACCCACACGAGCAAGCTCACCTGCGGAAAAAGAACAATAAAAGTTTCATATTTAGCCATCAAACAAAACAGGCAAAGTGTACAACAGGTTTATAAGTGAAAAAAGAAGGAAAATATTTAGCTTACCATATAGTTGAATAAAATCTGAGGGAACAAAGAATGGAATGGTTAGTGAAACAACCAACATAATGAACTTCAATGGCCACCATCTCGAATGCCATGTGTTGCGAGTTTCATACAGCTTGCTTGTATTACACGTCGTTAGAAGCATTAGAAAGAAAAATATCTGAAAGTGGGGTCAAGGATGCCGTACAATAGAGAAACGCTGAAGTAAATTCGGTATGAAGCACGAGAAGTTAAAGAAGAGCAGTTCCAGGAATCATCCGTTTTTTTTTCTGTCAAACATCTTATTTGCCTTTTCCACCTAACAAGAATGTAAAACTCCAAGATCTAACACCTGAAGAAAATGCCTCAAACTGGAACACATTACGTTACATTATATAGAACAACATTTCGGGTCATCTTTTCACCCTTTTGTCAAAAGGAACATTTAGCCATTGTATATGTGAAAAATGAAACTTGAAATTCTGTAGGAAGAAAAAGATACAAAGCATCCTAAACTCACACGAAGGACTCCCATTGTCTGAAAACAATCATGTCCCCCGATTCCACAAGCTTTTAGATCTGCAAAAGAATAGAGTAGTGTCAGGACATTACCAAAGTGAAGAAATAAAAAATAAAAAATAAAAAATAAAGAATCTACCAAGTCAGGCTTTTGTCGATATATTAGCCCTCCCGTCTCAGATGTCTTATCAGTTATCACCTATCTCAAACTTTTGTCTATATCCTAATGGTTTTTAACACAAAATTTCTTGAAAATCGGAAGGTATGCCTCGATTGCCTTCCAACCTCACTGCTCTAGATGTCCAGACTGAATAGAACAAGTGTAAGCCATACAATTTCTTTACAGAATTCTGCCAGTGTCTTCAGACTCTTCACATACCTCCCCAATGCTCTTGCCATCATACCCTGATTCATACTTCATTGTCCGTGGTTTCAAATATTTCCGCAATGCTCGTGTCATCATACCATCTTTCATACTTCCCTGTCTATAGCTAGAGTTTCTTGGTAGTCCTACCAAAGTTGTGCGTCCAAATCATGACCTTAGCTCACAGAATTTTATCTTAATTACTTATGATGGGCCAAACAGATCCTTCAAGTAGTTCTACGTCTAGCAACAGAGAAACCCATTGAAATCCCCAAAAGAATTTCTGCTCTTGTTATGTTTGCTAGTTTCAGATAAATGGTTTGCATTTTTGGGTCTATTTCATAACAAACTAGTCAATCAGGATAATTGGATACCAAACAGTAGTAATATGATAACTCTAATATTGTTTAAGCATAAGTGGGAAAGCCTCAATGCCTGATATGAGCCCATTTACAAGTCCTATATTGCACGGATACACAAATGTGTCTTAACAACAGTTGTGGGCCTTTCCTCTCAAGCCTCAAGTGGAAGCTTTAAAACCACCAGAATACTGCCTGATCTCATTACAGTAGCGACAAGATCAATGATGAAAACAGAGCTCTGGGCGAGAAGCATTTTATCGAACATGAAGGAAGCTTATGCAGGCTTCATTTAATGGACAAGAAACTAATTGAACCACATTTGGACCGTAAGGAATACTTATAAGGCTTCCAAATAAAACCGAATGCCTCGTAATTGGGCTTACATACGATTTGAAGAAATTATCATCCAACTAAAAACATACTCTTACAATAGGGAGGAGGAATTTTCGACTTACAATGGAGCTGAGGGGAAAGTTTTTGCCCATAATCTCGAACGCACCAAGCAACAATATTTGCCAACAAAAAGATAATGCCATACAAATAACGGGCTCGTAAAGATTTCTTCCTTTTTTCCGAGCACTCGACGCTCTTCTGCTCTAAAGTTCCGGGGAATCCATCCCACGGACTAACCTCAGAATTTCTTCTTTTTGGTTCTACTACCATCACCACAACAGCATCGGCAGGCTCACCCATTCTGCAATTTCATGGGCTAAACATTGTCATCTATATTTTATAAGAAGTGTGCTGAAAAAGAAAATTAAAATACTCTTTCTCAGTAGACAACAAAGTTCTCAAAACGGTACAATCTGAGGTTTCCTCAAATAAAAACATGCTTGAACCAGCAAAAAGTGATCAATACGTAAGAATTCCAACAGATAATGGGTAAAGAAAATTGTTCATCCATGTGATTAAAAAGAGATAAATCCAAAATGGAGAGCCTTCAACTGATGCTTTTAAATTTTCTACACCTACCCACCAACCAAAATAGAACTTTCTTCACCAAAAAGAAAATAAAAATAAAAACTACGATTTGGAAGTTATATCTTAGTAGAAGCAAGAATCAGTCAGCAATGAGCTACATTCACACCTTGTTCATCACGGGAAGAAACTTGATACATAGAAATTGTTCATTTTTAGGTAAACAACCTTTTATTTCTCTACAATTTTGAATATGAATGCGAAATGGGTTTTTTCAGCATTATCAGAGAAGTCCTTTCTTTGCGTCCCAAGTTTGAAGAGAGGGGGCAAAATCGCATCATTTAAGAGAATGAGAACTCAAAATAGTGGGGAAAAAAAAAGAAAAAGAAAGAAAGAAAAGACATGAGAGATGGAAGGGGGAAACTTACATTTGTTTTGCTGGGTCTGGTTTTTGGTGACTTTGAGATTTCAAAGTCCTGAGCAGGAAAAGATCAGTGAGTGAAGAAGCTCTTTGGGCAAGAGTATAAACAGAAAGCTATATATTGAAGCGACAATTTTTTTCAGGTGCTGGTGGGATCATAGCAGTTGGACTCAACATTCTTTTGCTGATTTCCCATGTGGGTGGTGGTGTTTTTTTTTTTCCTGAACAGAATGTGGGCGTTGGTTGATTTCCCTGATTTTCAATAGTGTGGGATACCAGTACCTTGGCATGCCAGCTTGAACAGATAATTTCTTTTTTTTTTTTTTTTTTTTTTTGGTACTTCGGAAATTTAAACGGATGTTTGCCTTTACTGGGGGACAGGACTAACTAGTACAGAATTTTTTGTACAAATTTGTTGTTTTGGGCTTCCTTTTTTTTTTGAAAAGTCATCATATCATTTATAACGCCATCCGGCACTGATTACAACGAAAGACAAGAATGTAGCTAAAACCACTAACAATTGAATGAGAACGGCAAAGGCATACTAGGCCACCGGCTCGCGGACACACCTGCCGAAGCAAACCCGACACCTAGGGGACAGGATTATGAATCCGATTCAAGGGATAGTGGTAGAGCATCCCAACGGATACCCAGCACAAACTATTACACAATAAAGCTCAGATGTAATCCAAATCAAATAAGCTTATCCAAGGATAATGAAACCACGAAATGCTTACGCCGTCTAGCAACCGACGATTGAGGGAACCTCCACCGTACAGCCATTCCCCCGCCGCCGCAAGAGAATGTAACTGCGAGAGGACCTCCGCTGACACGCGAGGCACTGGGCGAGGGTATGCCTCATCGAGCATAGGCGGCCCCACACGCCCACGGCGGCCATGGATTACCATCCCAAGATCAAGCGAGAGAACAAGATGATATATCAATTAAGGTCAACAATACAGCCATACAACCAAGACTAAAACTAGATCAAAATAGACAATAAAACAAACTGAAGCAAGCAAGTGAAACCCAATAAAACTGAAGCATCAAACCTTTTGGGCTTCCTTTAGGTATCACACGGATGATCGAAATCGTTCATTTTTATTAAAATAATGCTTATTTGTAACATGCAAAAAATCAACGAAATTGGATATCGGGAAAAGCTCCATCTGCTCATCCAGTTTTTTTAATTATGAATAAAAAACAGGATGAACTGACGGAGCATTTCCCGATATCCGATTTAGTTGATTTTTTACGGGATACAAGTAAACATTATTTTGAAAAGCATGTACGGCTCCGATCATCCTTGTGGGATCCCGAAGAGTCCAAAACCATAGATTTGTACAAAATCTGTACAAAAAATTATGTACCTACAGATTTATCGTTACTGGGGTATAGAGCTTTGCAAGCAAGCACCCTAGCATACGAGAAACTTTTCAGTGTTTGAGTGAACACCAGCTCGCTGGTGCCCGGGTCACCCAGGCAAAAATTTTCAGTGTTGAGTGAACTCCAGCTGGCACTGCCAGATGTGCCTGTGGGCTCATTCGTGCCGTCCATTCGTGATTTGGACACTCCAAATCAGTTGGAGTAAGTTTACTCCTAAAAATTACAAAAATGCCATCGAAAGTACCCAACAAGAATACATACTCACGTTATTTTTGGGGTCCACATAGTAACCGTGAATTTGCGTGGAAACTTTATGTTCGGTCCGAATGTTATTAAGTGGTTTTGTCATTTCACACCCAAACAATTTAAGACAACTACTCTGACACCCCCTCATGTGCAGCTTTAGATCTGTCACGTATGATTGTTCCTATCATCGTGCAGCTTTTTTTTAGTGTGGGCTTGACTAAATTTTTGTTGTAAAATTTGGGATGAAATGAGCCAACTTTGATATTTTTTTTTAAATTTTATATCCAATTTAAAACCAATTCACGAACACTTATATGCACGTGTACGTATTTGTGTATTTTGTATGGTGATTGCAAATTTGTTTGTGTGTGTAAGTTTTGTATGCTTGTAATTGTCATTGTCACCAATTCACGAACATGCACTTACTGGGGGAGGTGTTGTGCACCAACCCGCTGTGCACACCGGTGCACGGTGTTCCGGCCTCGCTCCGACCATCGGAAACGTTTCATCTCATAGAGCTCACCGAGTAGAACAAGTGTTCCGCACGTGTACGTGTTTGTGTATTTTGTATGGTGATTGCAAAGTTATTTGTGTGTGTAAGTTTTGTATTCTCGTAGAATTTTCATTGAGAGTAAAATTGTTAAGTTGTCCGAACCCATAATTTTTGACCCTTTATTTTTGAGATCCATACATATTTTGATTAATCAAGGAGAATTGAAACATTTTGTTCAGCCTTTCATTCCCATATTCAAATTGAACAACAAAAGTAGAGGGAAAAGCACGTAGAAATCCAAAAAGTAATGTAATAAGTTACCTGACTTATTTTTTCGTCTTTAATTGATTTGTTTTAGTGTTTGTTAGTTTTTTTTATCAACTTTTTGTATATTATTGGTTTGTCTCGACAAGAGAGACCAAAAAATAAAAATTTATAATCCAATCTCCATTTTTCTTGAATAGAGGAAAAAGTAAGTAAAAAAGGCAGATTTTTAAACTTATATTCGGTTTTATTCAAAAAGTTGGGAGTTCTAATCATAATTTTTTACATTTTTCGATTCTTCTCGTATAATAATATAAAAAAATTTGATGCAAAACTAACTAACGTGAAAAAAAAAATAAAAAAATAAGTCAAAGTGACTTATAAGGCCAAATATGTTTCCAAAAGATGATACAGTAATTTTTAAAAGTCAAAAGTTTTTAAAGATTAACGATTGTCGTAAAAATATACTCCAAAATCTCCAAAAGGTGACAAAGTTTACAGCTTTAGGTAAGCTTTAACAAACACGACAGATATGGTTCTTCACCAATATGGTTTCGATAAAGTAAACCACAAGCTTAACTTTTCAACTTCGTAGGAAATTAATTTTAATCTTTGTTGGTCGAGCTAGTGTCCTTTGGGTAAAAAACCGGTTTTTGGTTTTTCTATTTTGTCATTATTCAAATTTTTTTTGCATTCGTTAGTTTTGCATAAAGATTTTGTGGTTTCTGGATTCCTCTCGACGAGACGAATCTAACAAGTATAAATTTATGGTCAAACCAATTTTTTTTTTGAATAAAGTCAAAATTTTGTGGTTTCTAGATTCCTCTCGACGAGACGAGACGATTTGCATTCTTGTTAAGCCTTCATATAAGCATTTAAAAGTTACCAAATGACACTGAGAAAACCGATTTTTCCTTCGATGATTACCAAAAAGAGACAAGCCCAATGGGATGGTCTAGTAATCAACCCAACGATTTAAAAGTTTGCACCTTTTAAAATTTTAAGTTCGGTACATGGTAAGTACTATCAACTCTTGTGTTATCAATTCATATATAAGACCTTTGTTAGTGGACCACAAAATTGACATTTTTTTCTTCTTACCATGCCGAAATTGATTCCCTGACGAAATTGATTCTTTATAAATTAGTTGAGGTGTTCAAAAAATTAGACAAAATGAATGACTTATTAAAAAACAAAACACTACCACAAAGAGATTATTCTTTCACATTGGATCTCTGCAAAATGTATGTAAAGTTTAGATTCTCAAAGACTCAAACAAAGGATAGTCTTGGGCGATGAAAGAAGCTCCTACACAATTTATTCATACACAAGTTAAGAGTAAGCACAAAGAAAGACCATAAAAACTTTTTCGAATGAGTAATTATTCAGTACTCTTGGAGAACCATCACTTGTTCCACATACTTTTTTCACCACATTCTTCATGACGAAACTCACACCAATGTGTGGCGGAGAAGGCCATGTAATGGTGCTGACGAGTCCAGTGGCAGTATATAAATTATACGTGATCGTTATGTAACTCATGTCCTTAGGAGGACATGTAATGGTGGTGTTCTAGGAGCAATTAATAATTTTCAATTGTAATGGGGTGTGGGAGAGAACAAAAGCGATATAGATAAGGATACCGAATCAAACGGTACCGAAAATGTATAAGCGGCTTGTGGGGGGCCCCATCTTTGGATCCCACACGAATAATCCAAACCATTCATTAATTTTAAAATAATTTTTCGAGTGTTTTTGTAAAAATTCAGCTCAATTGCTTAAGTGAATGATCAAATGTACCAATTTTTCATTCAGAATATAGGATTTTAATTCTGAATGAAAACTTGTTGTTTGAATCGCTCACTTACGCATATCCCATTGAGCTGAATTTTTTATGGGCCATTTGAAAAATATTTTAAAATTATTAAACGTTTGAATTATTTGTGCAGGACTAAAAAATGAGCCATGTATGCTATTGTACATTTTTGGGTACTCTATTGTGTCGGTACCCATATCCGGGTCCGAACAAAAGAGATGGTTGTGATTTGATTTAATGCTTAGCCGAGACAAACAGAGGAAGACGAAGTAAGTGGAGCCCTGTGGCGCTGACCATTTTTCATACTCTACTGCTGGCGTCTTCTGGAATCGGTGGGGCCCTTATTACGCGTTCCGTAGGAATTTTAGTGACCGTTGGAAGCGGAGGGCGCGGTGCTCGAGGGTTTACTTCTTTTCCTCTTCATCGTTTTTCGAAAGAAAGTATTCCAGGGGACGCTTCTAATTCGGACTTCGGACTTTTACAGACCTTTATGATTTGATCATTTTTTTGACGATTCAAACCGTTCAATGTGTTTAAAAGGTGTTTCCAAGAGTCCCCGCGAAAAATCATTAAAAAAAATACCGGGAAGAGCTTGATCCGAGCAGTTTTTCACAAAACTGTATATTTAAACACATTGAACGGTTCGAATTTTCCAAAAACAATTGTTAAAATCATCAAAACACCGAAAATGCTTCAATCCGGGGGTCCGGATTAGAAGCCTTGGGAGTATTGGAGTACTCCTATATGATTAGCAACACCCTGAGGCTTCGTAAATAAGGAGTTTGCACCGAGTAAATCCGGGTCGTGCTTTCTGTGACTCAACAACTCGGATCTGTACACACTCTCTCCTCCTTAAAAGAATGTCAGATTTAAAAACAAAAACAAAATTCGAACAATAATCCAAGACGTTGAATCCGGGAAGGCATGACCCCGATTTGCTCGGTGCAAACTCCTTATTTACGGAGACTCTGTATATAAATAAGTGTTTCTCAATTAAGAAAGGAGAAATTTAAAAAAGGTAATTGATATCCCAAATTGATATAAATAAGTCAAGATTTTCATAAAAACTTCACTAAAAAGGGGAGAAATTTAAAAAATGATCCTCTAATTTCAAACGATTCTCATTTTTGTTTTCCTAGTATCAATTCAGACGTTTTTAGCTAGGTCCGAAAATTTGGTTACCGAAATACTTAAAAATGATCCTCTAATTTCAAACGATTCTTTTATTTTTGTTTTCCTAGTATCAATTCAGACGTTTTTAGCTCCGAAATTTCTTTTCTTTTTTTTCTTTTTTTCTTTTTTTTTTTACCCAAAAAAAGTTTGCTTCTACGGAAAGTGAAAAAGTACTTATTAGGCCAAAGAGAAAACGTTTGCTTCTAACGGAAATGTGCCTAATGAATGAGGGTTTCGACATTTTAGGACATTTTCCCTCCGTAATACACCATTGGGCTCCATTCTTCTTTTTTTTTTTTTATATTATTTTTGTTCGTCTCTTTTTAAATTTTATTTTATTTTTGTTCGTCTCTTTTTAAATTTTTATTCGATTCAAGTCATATTTTTGAGATTAATCCTTTCTCTCGAGGAGAAGATTCTAAAAATTAAATAATTATGACCAAAGCAAAAAAAAATTACTGAATAAACAAAACCAATGTACACCAATGTTGAATTTTTTTTCATATAAGATGACATTTTAGAAAAAAAAAAAAGTATTTTATTTTTGTCTTTATTGAACCATTTTTGTTTTTGGTCATATTATTTTTTCCTTCTTAGACTCCTTGTAGAGAGAGATGATTAATTAATCCAAAAAATATAACGTGAATCTAACAAAAATTTAGAAGAGACGAACAAAAAAATAAAAGAAATTAGGACGAATGGGGCCCAATAGTGAATTCTAAAGGGAAAAGGCCCTAAAATGTTGAAATTGCCCTTCATTAGGCACTTTTCCGTTAGTTTGGGTGGTAAATGTTATTTATTGGACCTAATAGATGTGTTAACCAAACTTTGGGATTAAAAACATTGCATTGATACTAGAGGGACGAAACTGAGACTCGATTGAAGCTACCATTTCTAAAATTTATCCATTAAAAGAAGTTAAAGCTTAAAAAGTGTACTGAAAAATATGAGAAGTGTATAGAAGTATGTGAAAGTATTTTAAAAAGTGTATCGAAATGTATAACTTTTTTCTATTTTTTCTGAATTTATTGACAGTCCACAAAGTTGTTAATAGAAAAACCCTTTAAAACAAACCATAAACAATTTAAATGCATATCCACAGGTATGTAAGATATCTATACAAAGCGTGTGAAATCACTTAGGGTCACCTCAGACTTTCTTCTAAGGTCTAATGTTCGATGCTCCTTCTCAGTAATTTTTGGGGACATCTCATCCCCACCCTATGTATGTGATATGGTTGTACGAGGGGCTGTAAAGATTAGTCCAAAATGTGCACAAGTTAGCTCGACATAGCCTGCATTACCCGGAAAAAAAAACCTTAATTAAGTAGGGGTAAAAAAAAAAAAAATCTGATTATAATTCGCTGAGTAAAGCCCTCATTTTAGTCGCCGGAAGCTTATATAAATTGGTCGCCGGGGTGGGCGTGTGACTGTTGAGCTCCCTTCGTACTCCTATCATCCATACCCAGCGGTTAATTATTGGGTACTTCCGGAGTACCATGTGGCAATGCCATGTGTTACTTCCTACAAATAAAAGATCAAATTGTCGCTACGTAAATGGTTGAGAGTACCACGTAGGCAATGCCACATGGTACTCCGGCCAGGAGCGTGGATAATTACTTCATAAACTGATTCAAAAGTTAAGCTTGAACCCAACTTCCACCCTCCTATTGTTTTTCAAGCAAAACTTGAAAAATTACACAGCCTGACCTAGCTTGTTAACGTGTTCAGATCAAATTGATTTGTTTCCTAAAATAGTATTATTTTACTTGTGATTAACAAAACAAAAAAGGGGAAAAAGGAGAAAAAGGGTTTGAATTATGTGGTGTTGTCGCATCACCCACAAGCCCCAAAACGTGTTCACAATTAAGTGCAACATATTTGGATCCAAAGCCTTTAAGTAGACGTTTTTACATTTTATAAGCTTTGTTAGTAAAGTACTAATCAGGTTCACGCAACCTCAAACTCAAATAGTCTAAAGCCGATCGAATGTGGACTGGGAAGTCCACCCAAAATGTGGATCATCCCGAAAGCGGAGCTAGGATTTGGAGGTAAGAGTTGCACCGATCAACAGAAATCTACATATGTAAAGGCGGGAGTGTCCGTTTTCAACGTCCAATCGATCATATAATTAGGTTTTTTCTTGTATGTACGTGCTAACTATCTCGTGTTATTCAAATGAAAGTCATTAAGATATTATTTTTTTGATCCGAACAGTCAAGTCCTAAATTGCAATTACTTTTTACATTGTTTAGCTGCTTTTGTTTCAATGGATATTATTTTTTAAGCGTGCGTTGTTAGGGTGATTTGTATGATTGGGTTTAGGTGTGTCTTGGAGTGAACTTGTGGGGGGTACTCACGAGGTTGGAAGGTAAGGGGAAATGGATTTGGTGGGAATTAAGTTGGCATGATCCATGAAGGGAAGTGTACAAGGGAGCCTGAGTAGGAACCGCTCTCATGACCTCCTTTCACAAGATTCCAAATTTCTGCAACTATAAAAATTGATGTCAAAGCCAGAAGGAAGTAAATTAAAAATTGAATAGGGTGGTAAATGAATTGAGCTGTTTGTGAGTAGCTCGTGACTTGGTTTGGCTCGTTTAGTAATTGAGATTTGAGCCGAGTTCGAACATGATCAAGTTTTAGGCTCGTTTAAGAAACGAGCTTGATAAAGCACGACTCGCAAAAGTTTGGCTCGTTTATATAGGCTCGGCTCGTTTACTTGTTTAGTAAATTGTATTGGCTCAGCTCGTTAAGGGCTCAGCTTGTTTACGGACGAACCGAACTCAAGCTCGATTTTTAACTCGTTTACTAAATGAACCGAGCTCGAGCTCTACAAAACTCGACTAGTTTAACTTCATTCAACCTTGAGATCTCATCGTTGGAGTGCATGTCAAGAATATACGTATCAGGTTGATCATGCAATACCAAAAGCTCAAGCGGAGAGATTTCTTTTGGATTTAAATTCGGTGAGGCGAAGTTTTTTCTTGTCAAAATTAGAGAATGGGTTGCATATGGATTCAAAGATAAAGTTCTCAATGATTTCTGCGCTATATTGGGACAAACTGTTAGTTTGTCCAAGTCTAAGCTTTTTGTGTCTCCTAACATCACTCATAATAAAGCTCGTCGGCTTAGCAATTTTTGTGGCATAGTTCTTACTAATGACCTAGGCAAGTACCTAGGAGTCCCTATTCTTCACAAAAGAGCTAACAAAGACCACTTTAAACATATCATAGAGAAAGTCCAGGCCAAACTTGCTGGTTGGAAGTCCAACACCCTGATGTTAGCTGGTAGAGCCACTCTTGTTCAAGCTTCCGTGTCCACCATTCCTAGCTATACTATGCAGACTCTAAAACTCCCTGTGAATGTTTGTGATAAACTGGACCGCTTGAACAGGGACTTTCTTTGGGGTGATACCCCTGATAAAAAGAAAATACATCTTGTAAATTGGAATACTGTTTGTAAAAGCAAAGATATGGGGGGATTGGGTCTTAGGAATGCTCAAACTCAAAATCTGGCCTTACTTACTAAGCTTGGGTGGAAAATCATGAACAATGATGGTAGCCTTTGGGCTCAAATTCTGAGAGATAAATATCTCAATCATCACACCTTCCAATCTTGGCAGAGTGGCAGACCGGCTTCTCATATTTGGCGTAGTATCTTACACAGACCGGCTTCTCATATTTGGCGTAGTATCTTACACACTAGAGATACTATCAAGAAAGGCACTAAATGGATTATAGGTGATGGTACTTCTGTCGACCTGTGGAAGGATTGGTGGTGTGGGGAGGGTCCCTTAGCTGAAAGGCACCCTGGACCACATACCCTTGAGAATATCAAGGTTGCAAGCATCATTGATAATGGCATTTGGAATCTTGATGGGATTGATGACATTGTGGATGACACCTCCTGTACTGCCATCATCAGTACTTTGTTACCTACTTATTCTAATGCCTTGGATCAACCCTCTTGGGTGGAGTCTCCCAGTGGAATTTGTTCTGCTTCCTCTGCCTATGAATTTCTCAACAAAGATAGCAGTGATATGAAGGGTTTGAAGTGGTTTTGGAAGTTAAAAATTCCCCAAAAATTTAAAACCTTCATTTGGCTTATTTTCCACAACAAACTTCCTACCAATCAACTCCGGGCAAGAAGGGGAATAACTATTTCAGAATTATGTCCTCGATGCAACAACCTTCCAGAAAATCTTGATCATTTATTTAGGGATTGTCCTAAAGCTTCTTTGCTGTGGGACAAAATCCCCTCGGGACAGTTGATGAGAACTGGTTTTAGAAACTCCACTTGGAACTGGATTTCGGCTAATTTAAAAATGAGAAAAGTTTTAAAATTTGGTATGGACATACCTTGGAACATCCTTTTTTGCACCACTATTTGGCAAATTTGGAAGGACCGAAATAGGAAAAGCTTTGATAATGTTGATTCGGTGCCGGATGTGAGTTCCAAAGTAATTTGTTCATACGCATCCGAAATCGTGGAAGCTTTTAAAACCCCTCTTATCACTGACCCCCCCAACTCATCGACTAACTCGTTGGTTTCCCCCTCTCCCAGGAAATCTCAAGCTTAATACTGATGGGAGTTGGTTTGAAACTAGCGGAAAAGCAGGCTTTGGAGGTCTATTCAGAAATGATCAAGGTGAATGGAAGTTGGGATACTATGGGAAAATGACAGCAAGATCAAGTTTGGAAACGGAAATATGGAGCATCTACAGAGGATTAACAATAATTCTGGAAAAGGGATTAGCGAATGTCCAAATTGAATCTGATTCTCAAACCGCTGTGCTACTCTTCAATGATGGAGCAAATGCAAATCATCCACAGAGCAATATCATTAATGATGGCAAATATTTGCTGGGCAGAACAGGAAGCAGTCTTACCCATATATACCGAAATGCTAATCAGTGTGCCGACTTTCTGGCTGGTATGGGAGCTGAGCAGATGGAGGACCTGGTGGTGACTGAAAACCCACCTTTGGCAATAAGAGAGTTCATGCTAAGGGACTCCCTTAATCTCCATAGATTCCTAGATTGACTTGGGGTTCTTGTATCCCTCCTTTATGTTTTTGTTATGTGTAATACTCTGGTTGCACCTCTGATGCGTTTGAACTCCTTTGTCTAAGTTTTATATATTTCCGAAGTTACCAAAAAAAAAAAAAAGATGCTATACAAAGTAGCAAACTTGGTTGAATGAGCATTCAATTCTTGAAATTGCACGTCGATAACAAAACCAATGTAGAATAACTTGATGTGATAATAAAGTAAATTTCATTTTCTGCGGCATTTCTTCTTCCTCGCCCTCGAGCTACAAACATATCTGTAAAACCGACCACCAACTAGATTTGCTCTGCTCGGTTGGATAGCCTGCTTGGCCGGTTAAGTGGTCTACTCTGCTTATTGACATCCTAGTACACAGAATAACTATGACTCTTGGGATCACGGGCGGCTCTACCTTGAACCCAAAAAATATTTTTTTTACTTATGAAGTGATTTTTTTTAGTATTGTCAACACTGGATCAATGAGTGTAGTTAAAACAAATAAAACTCATGCTAAATTTGGATAACTTAACAATATAGCCTAACAATACAAACTAATTAGTCCAACCCAATAAATTTTGGGAATCTAAAATTATCAATTAAATAAATAAAAGGAACTCAGCCTTCTCTCTCCTCTCTAGCTCTCGCATTGTTGGCTAAGACACAAGCACAATAAGGAATTGGATGAATCGTTGAGTACTCCGTAACGTGTCAACATGACATGTTACGAAGCTAGTTATTTGATCAACAATTTAATACTCAAAACAAGGTATTCAATTATTTTTACTTACACGTCTTGATTATAATTAGTTGTGGGAATGACATTTCAGCGGTGGTTGGGGCAAACAATTACAATTTAATGGCCTACTTTTCTGGAATCATCAACTAATGGGAAGCAAAATAATATTTCCACATACATGGTACCATTATTTTACTCGGACAAGCTTGTCCCTAGCTTCAACTTTTATAGAAAAAAACACCTCTGAATAGAAATGTCCCAATTTTCATCAGACCTTTTTTTTGATCGGCTTTCGTGATTTCATCAGACCTTCTTCTCCAGAGTTCATTTGCAAAACCTAGGGCCTCTCTCTCTCTCTCTCTCTCTCTCTCTCTCTCTCTCTCTCTCTCCCTCCCTCCTACGTTTCTCTCATTGAAGAAGGCCGAGCGGTGCCGACTAGCGACTGGTGATGGGTTTGAATTCAACCCATAGAAGGACTCTGCCTATAATCTTCCAAAACCTCCACTTAGAAATCTAAATCATCCTTCTTTTGGGTAAGGAATTGACTTCTTTTTTATTTGAATAACTCCTAAAAGAACCCAGTTCTTGTGCTCTGTAATTGGAGCAGAGACATCCTACTTCTCTGTAATTCAGTTATGAAGCTTTGTAATTTGTATAATTAAGCGTTCTTTGGTGGGTTTTGGATGCCTTTCATTTATGTGCAATGTTCGTTCTTCTACTTTACTATGGCTGTTGATTGTTGGGGAGTTATCTGGGTTTCTACCATCTCCCTCCTCAGTGCTACGTTATATTCAAGGGGAGCAATAGAATTTGACTCAAGGTGCAATGAAGTTTAAGAAAAGGTGCAATAGTTAATTTCCCAATTTTGTAAAAAATTGAATAAGACAACAAACGCTGCCAATCCATTGTTTGCATTCATTCAGGTGCTACGTTGACTGTTGACTAAAGAGAGAGCAATACGTTTTGACTCAAGGTGCAATAAGATTTAACAGATGGAGCTAGAATTACTTTCTCAAAAAGAAAAAGGAAAAGTTGGATTAGAGAACAAAATAGCAACCCATTCATTCTCATCTGGGTGTTGCGTTATTTTAAAAGGGAGCAATAGAATTTAACTCAAGGTGCAATGAAGTTTCAAAAGGGAGCACCATAATGGTTACAAAACATGAGTGCCATAGTTTTATTTTAGAGTGCAACGGTCGTTCATGAAGAGTGCAATGTTTTTTTACTAAGAGTGCAATACTGTAATGGTTTGATTTTAGAGTTCAATGCTATTCTTCCTTCGGGTGCAATGTTATTCTCAAAGGGTGTCAAAATAATTCACTCAAGGTGCAATGTTATTTCATTTAAGGAGCAATGCCATTTTTTCAAAAAAAGTTGGATTATTCTCAAAGAGTGCCAAAATAATTAATACACTCAAGGTGCAATATTAATACACTCAAGGTGCAACATTTGTTCATCTAAGGAGCAATGATTATTTTTTCCAAAATGAGAAGTTTGATATAAGGAGTAATGAGTAGGGTGCAATATTAATACACTCAAGGTGCAATATTAATGCACTCAAGGTGCAACATTTTTTCATTTAAGGAGCAATGATTATTTTTTTTATGTGCAAAACTGTTTTATCAACGGAGCAATAGTTATTTTTCTCCAAAAAGATTTGGATTTAGATCTCATACTAGCAACCCAGTCGTTCTTATTCAGGTGCAATATTATTCTCAAAATGAGCCAAAATAATCACTCAAGGTGCAATATTGTTAATTCACTAAATATGCAACAACAAAAAAAATCATTTAAGCAATGGTTTTTTTTTTTGCAAAATAAAAAGTTTGATTAAGGAGCAATGGTTGTTCTCAAAGGGTGCAATGTTAATTCAGTCAAGGTGCAACAGTTTTTTGTTTAAGGAGTAATGGCTATTTTTCAACATCTCACTCACTCCTCTCTCCGGTTACTGAAATTGATTGCAATTGGGTACGTGGGTCTCAATTCTCACATGTTTTTAGTTAAAAAAAAAAAAAACTATCACATGTTTGAAACTATGTGCGAGTTTTCATTTATGGTGAGAGAAGAACTCTCACGTGTTTGCAATTGCGGCCAGAAGGAGAGGTGGGTCGCGTCGGTGCCGCCACTGCGGTGGCGTATCTATTGTCCGTACATCACAGGTAAGGAAGAAGGGGGATGGCTTTTGAGAGACGAGGTGGAAATGATAAGTTTCCATGATATTGGGGGTAGAACTGTCCGTTCATAATTTGGTTCAATGTATGTGTAATTATAATTTTCCGTTTCATGCCAGGGGTGATTCCAGAAAACCTCACCATCATTTTGGAAATTTTTGCCCCATTTCCCACTGTCTCGTCATTCACCCTAATTAGTTTAGGCCTCGATTTCTTGGAATATGTTTAGTGGTGTTGATAATGAATCCAAATTCAACGCTTTCAAAATACGAATGCTCCTCATGGGACATTGCAAGACACTAAGGGTTGAAATAGAGTATGTTTTTGTGTAAAAGTGAAATCTATTAAAGTCTTTTTTTCCTTTTGCATATAATATACCTCGTCAAGACACTAAGGATTTACTTCGTTTGGATATGTACATTTGTAACTGCACAATGATAATAGTGATTTGATTCTTTCCTGTGATTTTTACTCATTCAGGGGTTTTCCACGTATATCATGTGTTCATCTGTTTGATTGCTTGTGTGATTTGTGCTAGGTAACTTTTTGATTCGCGTTCATACTATTAGAGTTTTTTATTTAATGGATTATTAGGAAACCCTGATTTTTCAGATTTTAAGAACTATCTCAAGCACGAACTCGCAAAGACAGAGAATGCCAACAAGGCCGAAGCATGCTCAGGCACAGAAGTAGAGTACTTATCCAATGAAGTGTCTGAGATGACAATGTCGGCAGTGGTTTCCGAAGTGAATTTGGTTGGTTCAAACACCAAGGAGTGGTGGGTGAATACGGGGGCAACCGTCATGTTTGTTTCGATAAGATTTTGTTAATTTACCACCTATCAACCGGTGGCTAATGGACAAAGCCGGCTTTGGGCTAAAGCCCGTAAAGCCACCACTTTAGGCTCCCAAATTTTGACTAATTTTTTGGGGCCTCCAATTTTATATGTTTGTGTAGTAGTTATGCTTTCAAATGACTTTTTTTATGAAAGTTTTTTGTTTTCCTAAGTAGTTTAGAGTTTTAACTGCAATAGTTGAGAGCCCAATATGAAAAAAATCGCTTCAGGCCCCCTAAATCTCAGAGCCGGCCCTGCTAATGGAGAGCAACTTTTCATGGGAAATTCTGCTTAAAATGACTTCGGGGAAAGAACTCACGCTTAACAATGTGCTGCATGTGCCCGAGATTCGCAAAAATCTTGTATCAGGGTCACTATTAAGCAGGAATGACTTCAAACTTGTTTTTGGGTCTGATAAATTTGTTCTGACTAAGGATGGAATGTTTATGGGTAAGGGTTATCTGAATGACGGATTGTTCAAGATGAATGTAATGTCTGTTGTACCAACTAAGATGTGAAAGAAATTGGTTCGTAAAGTTGGTCATTTGTTATAGAAAATGAAGTGTCCCACATTGGGAAAAAGGAGGAGATTCATAGGGTACGAGTACCCTATGTTGGGCATAAAGAGTTGGGCCGAACGGGTGCGTGGCTGTACCCGCTACTCTCTCAAAACCGAACAGGTTCGAGCTTATTCGGGTTCATATAGAACCAACACTTTGCTGCCCTTTGATCAACTGGTGCATTCCCAACAGGTACACATGTACATGAACCAATTTCTAACCTGTGTATCCGCACCCTATCGGACCAGTTTCGTACCCTTTCCGGGGAGGCATTTGTTTGTCTATACATATGGCCTGATTTCTGCCATTTCATTGACTCAATTTCAAAAGACACACACCACACGTTTTCATATAGAGTCCGAGAGAGTTCTACATAATTTTAGTTCGTTGGGCACGCATACGAAGTGCTGCGTTTGTTGTATCCAGGGAGGCGAACGTCCAGAATCGTGAGCACCATAGCGAGAGCAAAATCTGCTTTAAGGAAACAGTGATACATCGCTGGCAGTGATCTACTTGCAGTTTGGTATCTGCGTTCTGTGGGTTTGTTTTTTATCGCTTATAATTTCTGTTATAGTCGAATAAGAGTTGTTTCCCATTTCCCATTAACTGGTTCTGTAGGCTGTAGCAATTCATATCTGTAGTGCTTTGTTCTCATTTATTTTTTGTTTCTTTTTCAATATCTGTTACGTATTTTTTTACACAACAGAATTATTTCCACATCTAGTTTTCCAACATATTCTACGACACTTCGAAAATCTGCCCCTCCTACTCATTATTCCTCATATTGCTCTACATTATTTTCCCTTTGGAGAGTGAGTTCAATACACAATTTTGATTTGGCAGACTTGTATATTGGAGCGCTGCTTCTACAAGGCGAAATCAGGGGACAAGTTAGCATCGGTAAACTCGTAGCATCGTAGCAAGGTGACTTTCGTCTTAAAGGAGATTATATCAAACACAAGTCTTGATCAATCTCTTCCTAAACGTTTTCTGTTTCGAGTTTCAGAACGTTTGAGAAACTTTATTAGCGTGAATTCTGCAACCTGTGTAAGTCTTGGTTTAAAAAATCCCCTGTTCTAAAACCCCCTCTATTTCAACTTCTTGAATATTAATTCCTATTCCCTGCTCTGAAAAAAAAATAACAGGGTTAACCAATGGACGAGATTCAAATAGCCAAAGCAAAGGCAGAAATCCTCGTCAAACTCGTGAACTCCAGTAACTATCCTGACAACCCCATTGGAAGGGTCACGGCAAAACTCGGCGGCGAGGAGGTAGATTCCGCGGGGATAAGCAGAGTCATGGCGGAGCTGGCCCTGTCGCGGGCACGGGCCACCAACCGGGACTTGAAGACAGTGTTGCTGGAGACGGAACTGATGGTGTTGGTGGAGCTGGGCAGGATTTTGGAGCCGACGGTGGACCCGATGCTTGAAGGGCTAAAAGAGGTGGTGGTGTTGGAGGAGGAAGGCGGTTGTGTTTGTGCGGTTTGTCAAGCGGAAATGGTGGCTGGTGAGGATGTTAGGGCTATGGGGTGTATGCATAAGTTTCATGTGTTTTGTATTTATAGGTGGCTTAAGCAAAAGAATGAGTGTCCTTTGTGTAGATATTCTGGTGTCTCCGACCAATAAAAAAAATGGAGTAAAAACAGTAGTGATTCGTATTGAATTATTTCAGTAGTTGATGGTGACCACTTGATCGGTTTTAATTTGTATTTTTTTGTGAAAAAAAGTTCTTGGTAAGTTGGTGATATTGCAGCGGTTGTATCGAGTATCTTGCTCGTGCCATGCACGCATGCATCTACAAAGTTGATTAGAACATAGAGAGTTTTAATCGTTGTACATGATTAACATTCTTGACGATTCTTTAGGGCTTTGTTCTGGATTTCAATTCCAAGTATTTATGTAATTAGGTCTTTTATGGCATTCGATGTTGAACCGGCAAGTATGTTTTTAGAGCAATCGCAGCATGTGATACTATGTAACTAAATTCATGGGGACACTCCGGCTCAATAGAAATTAACTTATCAATATCATTCTCATTTGGAATATCAATTCCCTTTAACTCACAAAAAGAGAGAATCTTCAAATAAAGATTCCCATGCAGCGTCCGTCGTCATTTGAAGCCTTCTCATGGACATTTTAATCAAAGCTATAGCATTTACAAAATAATCAAAGCTATAGCATTTACAAAATATTGATCTTTCGTTTACAGTGGAAGTGGGCAACTAGATCGGATGTGGTAGCCATACCGCCGCCATAAAACAAAATTGAGTACCAATTTTGCAAATTGTCCGATGATACATTTGGCTCCGCCAGCTCTCGGTCTAAGTTTGAACCAGTTCACTTCAAAAGATGATGTGGAATCCCCTGTATGTTTCAGTTCTGGTTCAGTTTTGGGCACCTGTAACAATTGAGGGCTGTAGTTTGCGTACTTCTAGAAACCAACCTTTAGCTCTTAATGAGGATGATGATCAAGAACTGTGCAGGTGTAGAATGATGTATGAGGAGTATGTCAAATATTTTTTGGATCAGCAAAGTAATAACAAAGAAAAAGGCACCCTTGGGGTTTTTCACAGCGCATTCCTGAGTAAATTCACTTCGAATAACTATTACAGTAGCAGCTGCAGCGGCCAAGACTGTCGAGGTGCTGTGTATTGTTGTGTTAAGCAATCTTTCGATTTGCCAGTTTTTGAACCTTCTAGCCAGAGATGTGTTGGTGTAATTGAAGTGCTAATTATTGATGACGAGGAGAAGTTGGACGACAACCATGAAACCGGCCAAATGAGAATTTTGATCTTGATTTTGCCATTATATAATTGGAGATAACGACACAACAAACAAATAATATGACGATACTACAAATATAAAATAAGAGAGATTAGAAACACTTATATTGATCGAGGCACGCATAAAAGCGCTCTCCTAAGAGAAGATATGTCCCCGCTTGCACCGAGTTGTGTGACATTCCACTCCCAAGATACAACGATCATCCACGGAAGCTTTGTGTGCAGCTAAAGCTTTCCACACGAATTGAGAACCGCCCGTATGCTCAAAACAATATAATCTATAGCTCAACAAATCTCGATATATATGAATTACATATAACTCATAGGTTTGATAAGATATTTTCGTCAAGAATCGTCTCTTTCATCTTGTAGACTAGCCACCTTATATAGAATAACAAATCTCATATGCAATTAACCATTACATATAATATGCTCTTAATACACAATATAATATTTGGGAGTTACTAATATTAATACCAATAACCACCAATTTATTTAGCAAATATAATTAGACACAATAAATTATTTTAATTAGATTTTTAAAAGCTTTTTCTATCAATTCCCCACAAGATTTAAAAAATCTTCCAAAATATAAAAGCAATATTTTTATAATACATGAGCATTTTTACTGCGCAATGGGTGTAGGTACCTTCCGGGTTTGAACCTACACTTAGTGAAAGTAAGTTCCATTTGAAGGCGCCACAGTGAACTAAATGTCTTGAACTGGGTCCTTGAGCCAAACTTCTGCTTACCCCACACACAGTACGGGCAATTCATTTTGATTCTAGTCGGGCTTGCGTGTTACGGTCATGCGCACGTATCATGTATCATGAGTGTCTTTAGGGAGTAGCCTAACCTCCCACAGTAGCGACCCCACTACCACACTCACTCAGGTGAGACCTTCAGGGTTATTTGTGACCAATACCCCGCATAATACCTGCCTCGGACCCATTCAGAGTTAAACTCTTCCTCAAGCGTCACAAAAAAGATCACTATCACCATAGGAATGGGACTAGGGATACCCCTCATAAAAATGTCGTGATCTTTCTAGTCAACCTACAGTTTCGTTGTTACCCATTGAACCTTCTTCATGGGATCTCCAATCACAAAGGTTGGGTGTCCACTGTGATGACTAATTTATAGGCTTCAGTCCCAAACCCCTCGATGTTTTATCCGATTAGCCTGCGCACTAACCTTTATGCATATAGCATATTACCTTTTTATTTTCAGCATGCCATTTTTTTCAAGGGACTCATCAAAAAATTTGATGTTCAGGACCCCACCAAGTCCTTTTGTTTTCGACCGAGGCAACTCGTAATTTTGGATCAAAACAATGATCCAATTCTTTCACTGAAAGCAACATCGATTCGAGGTAAATAAACAATCAATCCAATTCTCGCAATGAAAGCCACATTGATTCGAGGAAATATATATGCTTTGGATCTCGTACGTATACTTTGATACATATAAAACGAGGCAACATGGAACCCACATGTTCCAAAATCAATCGAGGCAACAAATTTTTTTTTTTAAAATTTTATATAGGACTCATCAAATGAGTTTTGTCCTTTCTTTTGAATCGAAGCAACATATATTTTAGACCCATCAAATAAACTTGGTCTACAAGGAATTTGACAATTCCCGTCCTCGGTAGCCAGTAGCCCTCTACTAGGAATCACTAATTTTAGTGACCAGTAGCCTTCTACTAGGAACTGCATATTGTGGCCAGTAGCCCCAATAATCTACTAGGAACCACTGTCTATTTTTACCAACATCGCACTTCCCACTTTCATTTCGAGTCTTACAAAATGTTTTCTTGCCTCATGTTGGCCAGTGATCTTGACGCCCACATGGAACCATTTTTTTTTTTTTCATTTCATAAATAGAAATGCACGCTTTCAGAGTTCTTATACATCTTTTCCTTCACATGACTAGTAGTCTAAGCATCTACTAACCGTCATGTGTTCTCCTCGTGTGGTTAGTCATACCACTTCATTTGTTTCCTTCTCGAGATTCTTTTCTCCTTTCCGATCACAAGGCCAGTAGTCTTTTCACTACTAGGAGTCTTGTCAAATAACTCGTATATGCCGTTAAAAATGATCAGAGCCTCATTTAGTTCCTTTCGAACCCCCACATTTCAAATATTTCTTTAAACCTTTGTCGAAAATAAGTTTAAAGACCACTGTACCTTTTAAAATTAAGGAATTTTTTTTTTTTTTAACACGTGGATGAAGTTTGTAACTTCTCAATTCAATGTAATTGGTATATAGAGAAAATATTAACAATTACTTTGTAACCCCCATATAAATACTAATAAAAAATTGAACTCATAAATGTTCATTTTTACAATTCCCATTTAGATAAAAGAATGACCTTCAATTCTCCAAGTGTTACCAAACATTTTACTTCATCACATCCTCACTCCTAAATTGGCATATTGAATGCATACTTACCATTTGTGCTTATGGTTCCATTCTTTTCAAGTATTTTTGTCATTCCCCTTTGAACAGCAATTGGATGCCTTCTTCTTCAGGAAAGGGGAGCATACTTAGTTGTTAGCTCAAGTTTATAGGCCAATCAAGTGAGTTATAAGTAAGGCTAGCGTTAACTATGCACTAGGCCTGTATATGTTTGCTTGCCTTTGAAATTCCTATTTTAGAATTACCTTTACGGTTTCTTTTCCTTTCAAAATTTGCATATTTTTATCGTCCTTTGAAAATTTGCATATTTTCATCCCCATAGGAAGTAGGTCTAAAAGTTGCTCATGAAGATGTCCATACGTAAGATATTTGATCTACCTTCGCTACAGTGTTTGATGTATGATGGTTACTCCAAGCCAGGCTACAGGGATCTGCTAAAGGCAAATATCGTGACTATAGAAGTAAAATGTATAAACTGTATGACAATAAAGTTTGACCTGACTTTTCCATGGAGATGGGCAGAGTTGTAGTAGCAAGTGGCCAAGAGATGGAACCTAGAGGGTGGAACTTATTGTATCAAGTATAGAGATGGAAACAATGACTTGATTTCAATAAGAGACAATGAGGCCATAGGGATGTGTATAGACACTTACAAATGGTTTGGCAGTACTTCCATCGTGGTATTGCTTCTGCCGCCGCTCATGAGGTCCCAGTGACTAATTGGAATCTTGCTGCTGATTAAACATTTGTAGTATTCTATTTTAAAATCCGTTTATATTTATTGCTGAAGTTTTAACTTATTTCCTTGAGACCAAGTGTTTCTACTTATATCAGACTAGAAGACATCATCTAAGCAGTTTAGCATTGAACCCTTGTTGGGATGTTATCCGGTTGTATTGTGTTTGGAGTTGCCGGCTTACCTAACTTTAGTGAAAAAATTTCTAAGATGAATTGGTGGTCTGTCATGTTTGATAATGATGCATGTCTTGCTCACATGAGGAGCTTCCAATTTCCATTGAAAATAACTCTTGGGGGCCAGTTAACAAACTTCAAATTTCCACCTGAGCCCTGCACCGAAAGAGTGATTTTCTAGGCCAAAACCTATGTTTCAAATACTTATCATCAGAAGTCTAATTGTTCAAAGCAATAACAAGTAGGCAGATGGTATAATTGATAAGTGTATATTAAGAGTGATTACTTTCAGTGAAAGCTATATCCACTTTATACCAAGTTCTCCAATGAAGGTGCATTGTGTTAGAAACAATAGATTGATTTTGGTGATAACAATGAAAATGATATTTGAAGTGCACAAATTCATCTCTCTTCTCTCTTGTGATTTCATACTTCATGCATCGATGATTTTATTATATAAAATATCCAATGATTCATTTGGAATGCATTCTTGTGATTCATGCATGCCTCCTTTATGTATACGGTCGGTGATGCCCTTTGGTTTGCAATTGCGAGCAAAGTACATATTTATACTGATATGCTCTAAGGTTAGCTTTTTGCAAATGTAGTGCAGAAGCAATTATATAAACGCAAAAGATAAAGGTGTTCTAATCAGTTAGCATTCAAAAAGCTTTTTCATGACTCGTTTAGTCATTCTCCTTGGCGAACTTGTCTGTTACTAATGCTTTTTCGTGGCTCGCTCAGTCATTCTTCTTGGTGTGCTTGTTTGTTGCTTCATCTTTTGTGGATTCGTTCATATTAATATTTTCAGTTGAGCTTTATGTGGTTGGGCAGTTAGCTAATGACTTGGCTTGTAGTTTTTTGACTTGGCTTCAACTACAGCTGAAGTTGGACGTCTCAAGTTGATATGTTTGGGTTAGCTTTGTCAAAATTGGCTCTCCTTTGAATTGCTATATTGGGGTGGCATTCTACGGAGCACTAATGCTGATGTCCATCGGTTAAATTTATGGTGATCTTTGAAGAAAAGATAAACTTGATTAACATGTGAAGCAACTTGGTTCTCAGCAGCCCAAAACAAAAACGTGGATCTCTCTGTTCACTATCATGCCCAAAGACTTTTTGCATTTCCGTGATAGTTTTGTGATTTGTTCAATAAATGTGAGTATATCTCATATTTCTTTTTTCTTATTGTTATGCCTATATGTAAGGACCCGTAATTTCAAGTGATTTTTCGGTATTAATGTTGGGAAAATGTGAGGAAATGAAAATAGTGTAATGTGGGGTCAATGTGAAGTTAATATTGCATTTGGGTACTTGTGCAACACATTAGAATGTAAGAGTGTGTGTGTGTGTAATTTAAGGGGTGTATTTATGGTCTTTGGTCAGACACAATTTTCATAACACACACTCCCCTCTCCCTCTCTACACACCGGCTCTCTCTCTCTCACCTTCTTCTCCAAAAATTTCTTCCACTCCACTAAATCCACCCTCCACACTCAAATACCTCAAGTTCCAACCTTAGATCCTTCATCCACGCGTTATTTGGAGTCCGGGTTCCTTTGGATTCACCTTGGGAAGGCTTCTTTCGATCGGGGTTGGAAGCAAGAGCTAGGGTTTTCATCTTCTTCACATTTGGAGCTCATTCATTGAGGTAGGGATCAAACTCTACTCCTTATAATGGTATATTATTGATGTGTTGCATTGTTCTTGGTTTGATTCACTCATTTTCTAATCACCCTTGAAAATCTCCATAGAAATGGGTTTGGTTTTGATTGAGTTTGGTTCCCACTTATTTGGTTGTTAAATCCACAAACTGGTGGTTGGTATACCCTTATTCCATGCTTAAATGATGTTTAGAATCTCAAAATATACATGGGTTAGAACCCCCCTACATCTATGAAAAGCTATCAAAAATTTCTTTCCGTAGCAATTGGTATCCATACCAATTTGGAGAGGTATTAATACCTTTTGGTTCTGTTCACTGACGGTGCATTGGTATCCATACCAATTTGGTGAGGTATGGATACCTTTCTTTCTGTTCGCTGACGGTGCATTGGTATCCATACCAATTTGGTGAGGTATGGATACCTTTCTTTCTGTTCGCTGATGGTGCATGGTATCAATACCACCCTTGGTATTAATACCTTTTTAAAAAAACATTCTAGAAAACTCTTCTTTGGTTTCCAGTTGACTTGTTTGGTATTGTACTTGATATATTCACCCCGTGCACTTTATTTTTGGTCGAATTGCTCCTTTCTAACCTACCTTTGTATGATTGGTGATAATGTTGATCTTCCAACGTACTTTGACATATATAAACTTGTAGAAATTGTCGATGTACGTTACATGAAATGAAAAAGGTATGATGTTTGTTATTTGGATACGTGTGAAATACTATGTAAGTTGATGCACTAGGACCACCACTCTGTGAGTCGCTAGGATGGGTTCCACGAGGCCCATAAGACTCCGACATGGGTTACACGAGGCCCAAAAGACTCGGAAGAGAATTTCAATATTTTCAAGCTCAAATTGTTGTACACACGAGATTGATAAATTGTGAAAATGGTTGAACGTGGACATTTGTGGGATACGTGAATACTCAGAGACACAATCGGGTAGTTCACAGACATGCTGGGGTATCTGTTATCATATGTGGGTCCTATATGGACATTTGACCATATTTTTACCTTTGGACACTTGTTGGTCATTCGTCACATGTTTCGAATCTTTTGTAGTATCCATTGGTCGTATCACACATGATAGTCATTCTCTTATGCACATTTCATTCTCTATAACCTTAGCACTAATAGATAAGTTTTATACTGGGCTAGTGAGCTCACCCTATCATTTTCAGGTACTCGGCAATGCACATGAGCTGGATGCTTGGATTGTGGATGCATGACATGAAGTTCATTTATTCATGAAGTTATTTTATTTTCTCCATATTTAGTATTTTTTTTTTTGGGAGACGATCACGTAACTTTTATTTCTTCAATCTTTTGACAAAATTCAATATTTGTAATATAACTTCAACACATGCGTTACTTATCCATGGGTTCGGGTGCCCTTGATTAGAGGCTTGTTGAAATTTGTCCATGGAATGGTATTTTGACTTTGACTTTTCAAAGGGAAATCATTAAGACTCTGAACTTATCCTAGGTGGAAATTATACGTACTTTGGTTAATAAAATTGAGGGCGTGATACTATAAATAGGCTTGTATTCTGATTGTTTAAGTATGCAAATACGAGTGATCAAAGTGTGTGAGAGAATTCGAGAAATTCAGTTTCTCAGTGTAATACAAATTATGTGTTTGTGAAATACAATTTGAGAGAATTTGTGTTTGCTACTCCTCTGTTTGCATCAATCTTTGCTTGAAGGCCATAAGTTGCAAACATAAGTAGATATTTTCATTGATAAGTGAAAAGGACGGTGTCTGCAAACATAGTTCTTTTTATTTAGACCAGAATTACCTATGTAGTATACATTGATATGTGTCCGTGCCTACAAGAACGCCACAGCATTATCTGAAGTAGTCACAACCAATGACCTTGTATTACTCCAACACTATCTACTCACAATAGTAAGCCTTTTTAAACAAGCTTCACATACAATCCATCCAATTCTTCGATCCAACACAAAAAAATACTCTCTTTTTCTTCCAATGTTTTGGGTAACAAAATGACATTACTTACAACACCACAAAATGTATATTAAAAAACCAATTCGGTTTTCTTCCGTTAATTTTAGGGCTGAAATTCTTGTCTTTTGTAACGGCAAACACAATAACTAAAATGTAGACTGAACCAGCCGGTGGAGAGAGAAAAACCATAGCTATTCACGAAAGAGAAAGAACCTCCTGCAAACTTGGTTAAAGCATTGGCAACAAAGTCAGATACTCTTAACACAAAAGCATATATACAAAAACATAATACTTAGAAGTTATATTACGGAGTACAAAAGCATATCTACATAACATGCACTTAGGTATGAGATCTAACTTTATCCATGCACTCTCTATGACAGTCAGATGGCCCTTTATTAAGCTACTGATCCCTTAAAGATACTACAAAGTTAAGAATAAACCAGAACAATTAACATTGTATTGCCAATGGCCATCATCAAGAGAATTTAAAACAAAAGACTCTTTTGGTTAATATTTATGTTAATTTTATCGAAAGCGTGTAAATCACACAAGACTTACATAATGAAGCGCAACGGAATACTTCAAGCTTTCGGAGATCAACGAACCGAGACCCACTCTACAAGCATAATCCGTAACCACAAACAAGAACCCGAGCACCGTCTTCTATCCTCGTCGCGTAGAGAAGACTACTAGAGCCTACTCTTACTATCCACACCGCAAATCCTAGGGTTGTAGATGGAAACCCTAGAGAGAGAAGATATTGATACGATAATATTTTGGGGAGAATGAGAGAACTAGAACTCTAATTATTTTCTTGTGTGTCTCTCAAATATCTGCATGACTATATTTATAGATAAAGTCCTAGAGTTTAAACTCTCGTAACAAATAGAGATAAGAGTCCATCTCTTATCAACCTTCTAACAAACCCAATCACTTAACCCATGCGGATGATCCATGTGTGTTGGGTGGCCGGTTGAACCGACCCATAAATACTAACAATTTGCATTACCCATGCAAATCACAAAGCAATACCGCCTAAAAAGATAAAAGATTCAGCCGAGGAAATTATATCCTTCGGATTAACCATTTCATGATCAATGAGGGCTCTATTGCTACGATCCACATAGTCGATGGAATAGCAATAAAATGCATCAAAAGATCACCACCGTCGACTTGAGGGAACTACCAAAATGACTTGGCACCGTGGGCCTTGGTACAGAATATGAATGAAAAACATGAAACGAAGCATGAAAACATATCCAATGGATGAGATCCATCCAGTACGCTAGGCAAATAGTGTACCAAATGGATCTCATCTTTTGAATGTGTTTTCATGTTCTTTTTCATGTTTTTCTTTCATGTTCCAAACCTTTTCCCTAACACTATCCACTTGGTGGAAGGAAGTACTGAACTCTTTTTAGATTGCATTGCATTTGCATGATTTGTCCGGAGAAATTTTTTTCTTGTCGGAGATTGTTAGAAATGGTTTTATATATATAAATAGACTATTTACTGGGAAAAAAAACCATTTAAGGAGAAATTTTTAGGTGCCGAGTGGGTATTGCCCGCGTGGTACCCGCTCGGCAATCTTAGTCGTCCATAACACGATTAGACGGTCTGGATTTTAGAGAGAGAAAAAGAAGAGAGAGAGTGTTTGGGTGAGAGGAGAGAGAGGGAATCAATCTCGGCCACCCAAACACATTTGGGCGGCTCGGATCATACTTGGGTACCAAGTGGCAATACCCACTCGGCACCCAAATGTTTTTCCTATAGAGGGCATAAAGAGTTGGGCCGAACAGGTGCGTGGCTGTAGCCGCTACTCTCTCAAAACCGAGCAGGCGTGGTTGTTCGGGTAAGCTTTTCTTCGGTGTGAAAGGAATAGCCTGCTCATACAGAACCAACACTTTGCTGCATGCCCTTTGATCAACTGGTGCATTCCCAACAGGTACATGTACATGAACCAGTTTCAAAACTGTGTATCCGCATTCCGCACCCTTTCGGACCAGTCTCGTACCCTTTCGGAATTTCTGCCGTTTCTTTGACTCAATTTCCGAAGACACACACCACACTTTTGCATATAGAGTCCGAGAGAGTTCCACAGTTTCAGTTCGTTGGGCACGCATTCGAAGTGCTGCGTTTGTGTCTGAAAAGATCGTTGTATCCTGAGAGGCGGACGTCTACAATCGTGAGAATCATAGCAAGGGTGATGTCTACTTTAAGGTAACAGTGATAAATCGCTGGCCTCGATCTATTTGCTGTTCGGTATGGCGTTCTGTGAGTTTATTATTCATCGCTTATAGTTTCAGTTATAGTCGAATAAGAGTTGTTTCCCATTAACCGGTTCTGTAGCAATATTTCTTTAGTGCTTTGTTCTCATTTATTTTTTTTTTCTTTTCAAATTTCAATATCTGTTACGTATTCTTACACAAAAGAATTATTTTCACATCTAGTTTCCCAACATATTCTACTACACATCGAAAATCTGCCCCACTACTCATTATTCATCATATTGCTCTAGATTATATATTTTCCCTTTAATGAGAGAGTTCAATACATAATTTTGGTTTGACAGACTTGTATATTAGAGCGCTACTTCTACAAGGTGAGATTTTTGTATCTTGGGGGACGAGTTAGCGTTGTTTAACTCGTTGCATCGTAGCAGGGTGAATTTTGTCTTTAAAGGAGATTATATCAAACGCAAGTCGCCATATCAATCTTTTCCTAACATTTTCTTGGTTTAATTTTTAGTTTGATTTTTGTGTGCGTAGTTCTATAGAGATTGTCTAACAAAATCTTGGACACATGGCAACAAAAAATCCGCTGTTCTAAAACTTCTTATGTATTTATTCCTATCCCTTGTTCTGAAAAAAACATAACAGGGTTAACCAATGGACGAGATTCAAAGAGCCAAAGCGAAGGCGGAAATCCTCGACAAACTCGTAAACTCCAGTAACTATTCTGACAACCCCACCGGAAGGGTCACAGCGATACTCGGCGGCGAGGAGGTAGACTGGGAGGGGATAAGCAGAGTCACGGCAGAGCTGGCCCTGTCACGGGCACAAGCCACCAACCGGGACTTTAAGACGGTGTTGGAAGAGACAGAGTGGATGGCATCAGTGGAGCTGGCCAAGATTTTGGAGCCGACGGCGGACCCGGTGCTTAAAGCGCTGAATGAGGTGGAGGTGGTGGAGGAGGAAGGCGGTTCTGTTTGTGGGGTTTGTTAGGAGGAGATGAAGCCTGGTGAGGATGTTAGGGCTACGGGGTGTGTGCACAAGTTTCATGGGTTTTGTATTTACAGGTGGCCTAAGCAAAAGAATGCCTGTCCTCTGTGTAGAAATTCTTGTGTCACCGACCAATAAAAGAATGAAGTGAAAACAGGGGTGATTTGTATTTGAATTGTTTAAGTAGTTGGTGCTGACTACTTGAACGGTTTTTAATTTGAATTTTTGGTAAGTTGGTGATATTGCAGCGGTTGTATCGAGTATCTTGTTCGTGTCATGCAGGACCGGCCCTGGGGTAAGCCTAGCAAACCTCCCGGCTTGGGCAACCCACCCGAGCAGGGGCAACTCAAAAAAAAAAAAAAATTGCAGCGGTTGTATCGAGTATCTTGTTCGTGTCATGCACACATGCACCTACAAAGTTGATATGAAGAACACAGAGTTCTAACCAATATTGTACTTGATTAACATTCTTGATGATTCTTTAAGGATTTGTTTTGGATGTTAATTCATAGTATTTTATGTAATTATGTTTTTTATGGCATTCGATATTGCATGCGCAAGTCTACTTTTAGAGCGATCATAGGAAATGACATTGAGTAACCAAATTCATGGGTCGTCAATGAAAATATTTTTCTCAATTCGGCCTTTTCGATTTAAAAGTTCGACTTCAAACAAAAAACAGGGTTTTGGGGTGGACTAGAATGCAGGCTTGCAGAGTGTGCGCTCATGGTAGTTGCATTGGGTTTGGGATGAACATTTTGAGGATTCTTTGGCAGTTAAGAGTCAATGGGGTAGTTGGTTAATTTAGGAGGGAAAATTTGTTAGCTTGATTGTAAAAGTTGGAGGGGACAACTGAAAAGGCTGGGACGAATGCTTCCAATAATAAAATTGGCCTCTTCTTCTTCACGAAATTTCTTCCATTTTTCTCTGCTTCTATCACCACTTCTATCAGTGGGCCGAGCACGAGACCCACTGATAAACGCATCACTTCTATCAGTGAGTTTGATGATTATTCACAAGAAATCCAAGTGCGTAAAACCATGCATCACAGTTGTGTTTAAGTATTGGACTATCTAAAAGTTGAATGTTGGAAGTTTTTGAACTACTTTACCCGACAACGGGTCTCATCAAAAAGTACAAAAAGTTGAGATAAATTATAGTAAAATCTTCCCCTAATATGTGGAATGGATGTGCATTCCTTCAAAATAACGAATAATAAAATATATCATCATTCGATACAATATCTTAAATTCCTTGAAGAATCTCATCAAGAATGTTAATCAAGTACAATGGTTAAAACTCTCTCTGTTCGTCATATCAACTTTGTAGGTGCATGCGTGCATCACATGAGCACGTCACGAACAAGATACTCAATACAACTGCTGGATGTTGCTGTTCCTTTTTTGGTTCCCTTTGGTGTAATTGTTTCTTTTTTTGGGCTAACCTCTTGTTTAGCCTTGTTATTTTCCCTCTTTAGGGTCTGTGGTGGCATATGATTGTCGCTTTGAGGGGTGCCAACCTAGTTGAGATGCCTCTGTTGCGTTGTGATGCCTTCCCCCATGAATCCTTTTAATCTTTGTAATACGTTTTCAAAGATTAATAAATCTTTTTTGCCGTTCAAAAAAAAACTTACCAAGAACTTTTTTTTTTTTACGAAAAAATTCAAATTAAAAACCAATCAAGTGGTCACCACCAACTACTGAAACAATTCAATACGAATCACCCCTCTTTTTACTTCATTTCTTTTTTTGGTCGGTGACACCAGAATATCTACACAGAGGGCACTCATTCTTTTGCTTAAGCCACCTGTAAATACAATGCACATGAAACTTATGCATACACCCCATAGCCCTAACATCCTCACCAGCCTTCATCTGCTCCTGACAAACTCCACAAACACAACCGCCTTCCGCCTCTGCCGCCACCACCACCCCCTTCAGCCCTTTAAGCAACGGGTCCACCGTCGGCTCCAAAATCTTGCCAAACTCCACCAACACCATCCATTCCGTCTCTTCCAACACCATCTTAAAGTCCCGGTTGGTGGCCTGGGCCCGCGACATGGCCAGCTCCGCCACGACTCTGCTTATCCCCGCCGAGTCTACCTCCTCGCCGCCGAGTATCGCCGTGACCCTTCCGGTGGGGTTGTCAGGGTAGTTACTGGAGTTTACGAGTTTGTCGAGGATTTCTGCCTTTGCTTTGGCTATTTGAATCTCGTCCATTGGTTAACCCTGTTATGTTATAGGAATAAATATTCAACAAGTATTAGAACATGGAATTTTTTTTTTTGCCATGTGTCCAAGATTTTTTTAGACAATCTCTACAGAACTACGCACACAAAAATCAAACTGAAAATTAAACCAAGACTTACACAGGTTACAAAATTCACGCTAATACAAGTTTCTTAAACGGAAGAACGTTCTGAAAATCGAAACAGAAAATGTTAGGAAGAGATTGATCGAGACTTGTGTTTGATATAATCTCCTTTATATATGCAAAAGTGTGGTGTGTTTAAATTGTGGTGTGTGTCTTCTGAAATTGAGTCAATGAAATGGCAGAAATCAGACCATATATGCCTGTCCGGGAAGGGTACGAAACTGGTCCGAAAGGGTGCGGATACACAGGTTTGAAACTGGTTCATGTACATACATGTGTACCTGTTGGGAATGCATGTATCAGCAAAGTGTTGGTTCTGTTTGAACCCGAACAATCACGCACCTGTTCTCGGTTTTCTTGAAACGGTGCCACTGGTTCAATTCAAAAGTTGATTTAGCCAACAAATCACAAAGTTTCTAAAACATATCTTCTTAGAAGCGGTGCCACCTTATGTTCGAAGCGATGCCACTGTATTTTGATCCTTTTTCGTTGTTCTCGTTCTACACTTTTTCCATGTGAGAAAACAAAATATAACTCTAAGATACGTATTGGATGGTTTTATTTGGTCTTGTTGTGGGCTGACTCAAAGATCATAGTACTAGGGGGTTCAAACAAGCCGAGCTGAGCAGATCTTTATAGTGTGTGAGCTTAGTTTGTTCGTAAACAAGCCAAGCCCTTAATGAGCCACTTTAAACGAGCCGATTTTATATAATCGAGCTGAGCTTTTGCAAGCCGATCGAGCCAAACTTTAACGAGCCTAAAACTCCACCTCAAGTTTGACTCAATTACTAAACGAGCTCAGCCTTAAAAAGCCAAGACGGTTCATTTGCGGCCCTAAAATAACTGTTTAATTTTTGGAGCTCATGCAGACTGCAATGACGATACACTTTGTTCACTTTACATTTCTAAAAAAATTTCCAAAAAGATTCTTTCTCCATCTCTCATCTCTCCAATCATTAATCATATTTCTCTCTCTACTCATACCCCTCTATCCAATCATTATTCTCATTTCTCTCTCTATCTCTCTCCAATTATTACACATCTCTCTAATTATTACATTTTCTAAAAACTCATCCAAACACTATCTCAAAAATATTTCTCAAAATATTCTTCTCAAAATTCTCAACCAAACACAGCGTATATATTTCGATTTTAAACCATGCAATGTGTACTGGAATAGGCTTAATAGATCGACTCATCTCTAGTGGCGGAATCAGGATTCGGACGCTGGGGTGGCACCGTTTAATGGAAAGTTAGTTGCATGTCGTGTAGAAAAATATTAAGAAGAAAATTAGGATTAAAGTCGTATAATCATTAGGTTTCATCATGGGTTTTGTTTGTGAAAAGAACTAAAGGTTTGCTCCAACTCTCGTATGGTATTTAAATGAAAGACATTAAGATATGAATTTTTTGGTCCGAACTGACCATTCTCAAAATTGCAATTTTTACAATTTTTGAAAAAAGAAATATTTGTTTTAGGGGAAACGATTGTTACCTCCGTAATATTCCACATAGACCTTAGCAAAGTTTATGCTTGAATTAAGTATGTTTGGGACAATTACTAAGTATATATAATGATTGGGGATGTTTATATTGAAGAGGAGAAAAACGTCTAAAAAGTTAAAAAATATTCTAGAAAATAAGCTAAATACATAGAAAATAGATTTTTATCCTCGAATTATATAGACTCGTCACCACTAGATTTTTATGTTATTATAGTTTTTCATAGAGTAGATGAGTATTCATAATGCAATTTGTCTTTTAATTTTTTAAGTACATATTTTCGTCACCACAAAAGTAAAATCTTGGATCCATCCCTGAACGGTGCTCATTCAAGACTCGAACACACCACCCCTAACACCTTACCACTGAGTATATATACAAAAGTAAAATCACAAAAAAAAAAATCTTTTTTTTAAGAAACCAGGAATCGGAGTGGCACGTGTTACCTTCGGAGTGGCACGTGTTACCTTCCCTTTATGTTCCGCCACTACTCATCTCCCTCAAGATGAATGTGTAATGATATTTATTGCAAAATAAAGATTGACATAAGAAATCGAACTCAATTCCCTTAACATAAACCCATCAGCTTGGCTTTATCCAATCAAGCAAATCATGAGGGATAGCAATTGATGTGTCAATCTCCTCGCCCGCCATTGTAAGGACCCATATTTTTATGCATTATTCCGGAAATAATATTGGGGAGATGTGAGAAATTGAAAATGAGTTAATGTGGGGCCAATGTGAGTGTGGCAATTGCACTTGGGTTCATTTATAACACATTAGAAACTTAGGGGGTGTAAGTGCATAAAGAGGGTGTATATATGGCTGATTTTTGATAAAAAAAAATATACACTCCTTCCTCTCTCTAAAATTAGCCCCCCTCTCTCTCTCTCTCTCCTTCTCCTCTCAAGTTTCTTCAAAAACCCCACCACAAATTCACCTCCCACACCTCATCTCTTCAAGATTCAACCCAAGAAACTTCTTTTACGCGTGTTTTGGAGCTCGGGGTAGCTTGGAATCACTCCGGAGAGTTCATTTTCGGTTGGGGTTGATCAAGGAAGCTAGGGTTTTCATATTTGCTTGCATTGGAGCTTCAATCTTGAGGTAGGAGAACAAATTCTACTCCCTCTAGTTGTATCTATGTGATATGTTGCATATATCTCCCTCTTGCTCTTCCAATTTCTCAAAATCATGAATTTTCTTCATAAGTGGGTTTGTTCATTTTGAGTTTGTGATCTAAGGATTTGGTAGTTGATTGATGCAATTGATTGTTGTTTTACCCTCCCTCCATGCCCATTAGTTGCTTGACACTTCCAATTTTTGGCCTAAAACATCAAAATATGACTTGGGATGAAGTTTCATGCTTTGGGAAAAATTCGCAGAAAATCTGGGTTTCCCCAACCAGTCATACAAAAACCTCCAACCGGTTGGGTGCTTCTGAAATTTCGCTCGAATCTGTCTCTGCCCAACCAGTTTGGCAAAAACCTCCAACCGGTTGGGCTTTTTCTGAAAAATTGTTCTTGTCTCTATTTGGCCCAACCAGTTGGGCAAAAACCTCCGACTGGTTGGGAAATGCTAAAATACTATATTTTCATCCTTTATCCTCCCCTTGAATATTTAACACATCGTACATCCCTCCAACTTTATTTTGGCTACATTTGGGTAATATAAGGAGTTGATTTGACATTTCGTTGCAAATGATAACAATGAGACAAAATATGAAGTTTTGAAATGGGTTTTGAATCAAAAGTATTTTATGGATAAAAGTGAATACTAGGGGCCACCATTCGGTGTGTCCCTAGCCATAGGTGAACGGAGCCCACGAAATCCGGCAGAGAGATTAATTCCCTATTAAATAAATGGATATTTTGAGAAGTGTTTGGAAATGGAATATTTCATGAAAGATATGGCATTTTGGTATAATTGGATACTTGGATACTTGGATACGTCTTTTTTGAATATTTGGGTATTAAATTTGACACTTGGATACGTTCTTGGACACGTGAATATTCCTTGGGATACTTGAACACATTTTTAGACTAACCTTGGTGTTCTTAGCGAAAATTGGCTTTTGGTACACGCTATTGAGAATTTGGTGAGTACTTGCCTTTTGATGGACATTTAGACTATTTTCGAACATACCGGCATTTCCTTGGACACATGGACCCTTGTTGGAAGAAGTGGAGGATTGCACTATGGTTAGTGAAAATGAGAGAAGGTGGGATGGTAAAGAATAGATGAGACGTTGCAAAATTTAGGATGAGTGTGTGTGGTTGATGAGCAGATATGTTTTAAGATAGAAAGAATCACGTTATAACAACGTTGATCTATTATTACCAGCATAGCTGGGCATGGTGAGCTTGGCTTGTGAAACACGGAATATATTGTTATTACCAGCGTAGCTGGGCATGGTAAATGTGGCCTGCGAAATACGGAATATATTATTATTACTAGCATAGCTGGGCATGGTGAACGTGGCCTGTGAAACACTAAATATATTGTTATTACCAGCGGCGTAGCTGGGCATGGTTAACGTGGCCTGTGAAACACGGAATATATTGTTATTACCACCGGAGCTGGGCATGGTGAACGTGGCCTGTGAAACACGGAATATACTATTCTTACAGGATGGATAAGAGTATTTGGGACGTATACACCCTAGTACGGGTTACCGGACCTGAAACTTCCCGATATGTGTATAGATAGAGTTCATAGAGGAGTTGAAGTGAAAAAGGGAGTTTAAGTACTTAACACGTATGAAACACTCAAGATTTAATAAAAGAAGTTTTCATGAACGAACATGACAAGTTTATAAATGTTAGTACATGGATTTTTAATTTGATTCATATATCATTCATGAGTCATTACTTTTCAAAATGAAACATCGTATTTATCAAATCACCGTGCTTGTCTCATGCCCATTTCACGTGCCCTTATCATCTTTATACACCTAGCGTTAGTAAAATGGTTTTCCTACTGGGCTAGTGTAGCTCAACCTATCAATTTTCAGGTACGCGGCAAGGCATATGAGATGGATGCATGAAGTGTGGATGCATAGCATTGGATTTCATCGAGCATGGAGTTATTTTCCCATCTTTGTCTCATATTTTTGAAAGATGGTTTTGTAACTTCTATTTATTAATCGTTTGACTATTTGGATAATGTAATAACTCTTTAAACTTGATACTTATGCCTTTGGGATATGGGTTCTAGTTATTAGAACTCATTGAATTATTTAAAGTGAGAATGTATTATTTTGGACTTTGACTATTCAAAGGAAAATTATAAGACTTTTGACTTGTCCCACGTGGATATTATCTATACTTAGTCTATTAAATTTGTGGGCATGACAGCCATGGACTAGCAAGGAAAGGGGTACCTCTTGTGCATTAGGTGTATGACACCGTGCCATGCACTCTATTCGGTCGTCCGTTGTGAAAATGCACGGCTCGGATTAAATCCAAGCAATGGCTTTCACATGGAGTCGGATTTGATTCGAGCCGTGTATTTTCGCAACGGATGGCCGAAGGGTACATAGCACAGTGTCATGCACCTAGTGCACAAGCCCCAATTAATCCTGACTATAGCAACACCTGACTTCTTTTATATTTGGGTACTGCTAAGAACTGCCCGCAGATGATAAATAGTATGCAAGTATTGTAAAAAAAAAAGATTGGAACACATATTTTTATAGATATCAATACAACTTAACACATAATAATACATTTTTCCCACCCACAGAGATAGTTTAAAATAAAATGACGTGTAATTTTTTGGGTAAAAATCGCAGTTAGTTCTTTAATTGGTATCAAGAAATATAAGAAACTATGCACGAAGGTGCTTTATTTCTTTATTTGTAAATTGGACTTTTTTGTTAGTGGACTATATTTACGGCCATAAAGAGTAAGTAGTATAGAAAAAACTACATGTGTTCGAAGGTTAATTATTTTCAATATCCGGTAGGTATCATTCATCGACATAGTTAGTACAAAAAAATAACATTTTTTCATCAATTAGTCACTCATCAACATGTTTAATACCAGAAGTAAACTACGCGTTCTGAAGAATAACATTGTTTTTCTAATACCAAAATAATTTTTTTTATTTTTGGACCCGGGGGTAACATGGTAAGGATCTGGGGTGGGTGTTATGCGGTAGGTGTTGTGCGCTGTGTTGTGCGGCAAAACTACGTCATTTTGCTTGATTTTTGTGCACACTTCCAAAGCTTCCAAGGGCCTTGTTTGGAGGAAGAAAAAACCATTACAAAGTGCCTAAACGCTAAATCTGAAGTGCCTAAACCCAAAGTGCCTAAATCCAAGTGCCTAAACCCACTATGCCCTACCCAAAGAGCCTAAATACCCTAAAATTGAACCCCAAAATTAAACCCCACACTTAACTCTCCAAACAGGACCCTTGGATATACTAAAAAAATGAGCAAAACGACGTAGTTTTGCCACACAACATGACGCACAACACCTACCGCATAGCACCTCCCCCGGATTCAGTAACATGTGCCACTACGCACTCCTTCTTAGTTTCATCTTTGTTCCTTAGAGCATCTCCACTCTTTACTCTTTTTTTAGCACACAAAAAAAAAAAAAAACTACTCCACTTCACTCAAACCTATATCAAATTGAGTTTTACCAAATTAATTAATTAAGTAAGACTTTTTTTACTCAAATCTTACAAGTCTATTTGTTCCCCCTCCAATTTACAACAATTTAATCAATGAAGATTTTACTCAAACTTATGCTTGGATTATGTTCACCCACTAGATTGTTTCATATCAAATAAGCTTTTACTCGAAATATTACTCATACAAAAAACATGCATGGTGGCAGATCCAAAAAATAAAATAAAAAATGGTTGCTTGCCACTTTTTTAAAAAAATATTCTGGACGAAAATGTCCCTTTTATGGATGTTGGTGTATTGAATGGAGGGATAGTGAGGAGGGTTAATTCAATAATTTCACAATGCTTTTGCAGTTTATTGTATTGCCTTTTATCAAACTTTTGATGTTTTCTATTGTTTGAGTCATGTGGCTACATGTTTGTTTTGTTCAAGTAATTTTTGGTGTGGAACACTTTTGGAAGGGAATCAAGAAGTTGAAGTATTCCAAGTATCTTTTCTTTTGGAATGGAACATGGCAGATTTCCAACGACAAACTCGTGGGCGAGTTCTTTTGAAGAAAAGGAGAATGATGTAGGATAAGATATAGACCCCTATTATTTATGAAAACATTATTTTAGTAATAATTTTTATTTACGATTAGTATTAGGAGATTTTATTTGTGCTGCCAGTTTTATACGTTTTTAGTTTAGTTTTGGCTAGCTTTTATTTTATTTCCTTTTAGCAAATAGTCTAGGTTTCCAAGTAATGCTTGGTCGCCACTCTAAATAATTTCCTTTTAATTAGGACTTCTACTAGTATAAATAAGGATGTAGCCTATGAGCAAATTTAACTTTTATTCAATTAATAAACAAACTTTGAGAATTGTCTCTGTTTTTCTTGTGGATTCGAGAACCTATCTCGTTTGGACTACTACACTAACTAATTTCTCGTGAATTCAGCTGCGTCAAGTGGTATCAGAGCGGGTTTTTCCTGGCTCGATAGCACCAAACAAAGTAGATGACACACCCTTTGACGTTGCTCAAAGGTATGCTGATCCGAGGAATATGGTGGAAGAACAACAAGCGCTGCAGCTGCTCACTCTTCGCCTAAACCAAGGGCCAGAAAGGGTTGAAGAATCGCGTGGGGGGGATTTGCCCAACGCCATCCTTTTAACCAGAACCGGGAAAGCGCGGTGGGATTTGCCCAACGCAAGCCCGATAATCAAATTGTAGTTGGGAGATATCTAGCTAACCGTGCTGATTATAAGTATGATGAGCACATGCGCATGAAATATACTCATCCTTTCAAGTATTATGACAACTTACCTAAACTCGATGGTAATGAGTATTTTGAAGATATTTTAGATTGGATTCTAGATATTGAAGATTTCTTTGAGAATGCGGAAGTTCCGTCTGAGGAAAGTTGAATATATTTGTGGTTAAAATTTACAGATTCCGCACTTAGTTGGTGGTTAGATTTGAAATCTTCAAGAGATAAACTAGGTAAATGTTGTATCCGTGCGTGGCCAAGAATTAAAAGACTTATGGTGGAAAGATTTTTGCCATGGAATTATGAGAAACTTTTGGAAGAAAAATATAGGTGAAAGCAAGAAAAAACAATTAACACCGTTGCCAAAGATGTTGTTGAAGAAGCTGTTAAGCAAGAGGTAATTCAAGTTAATGGTAAAGAGAAAGTTGATGTGAGCAGTAACGGCAAAAGGAACATTGTGATTGAAGTTAATGATAAGTAAATCGAAATGGAGGTGGGTGAGAAATAGAAAATTGATATGGATGTTGGTGATCAAGTTGTTGAGGACCCCATTGATTTTTTCAATGGAAGAAATTGATGTTGCTAATTCATCTGATGACTCTATGGTCAAGCCAGCCTGTGTCAATGAGCCAATTGTTGATGTGTCAACCAATACCAAGATGAAACAAGATCAAGAGTACCAACAAAGTCCAGATGGCTTTGTTGATTTTCTTAGAGTGCAACAGTATGATTGAATTATTAATATTCATATAGTGGATCTTATCAATCAATTGAAGCATGTCGAGAAGATATCATTGCAAGTAATTTTTGGTGTGGAACATTTTTGGAAGGGAATCAAGAAGTTGAAGTATTCCAACTATCTTTTCTTTTGGAATGGAAGATGGCAGATTTCCAACGACAAACTCGTGGGCGAGTTCTTTTGAAGAAAAGGAGAATGATGTAGGATAAGTTATAGACCCCTATTTATTATGAAAATATTACTTTAGTAATAATTTTTATTTACGATTAGTATTAGGAGATTTTATTTGTGCTGCCTGTTTTGTACGTTTTTAGTTTAGTTTTGGTTAGCTTTTATTTTATTTCCTTTTAGCAAATAGTCTAGGTTTCCAAGTAATGCTTTGCTTGGTCGCCACTCTAAGTAATTTCCTTTCAATTAGGACTTCTACTAGTATAAATAAGGATGTAGCCTATGAGCAAATTTAACTTTTATTCAATTAATAAACAAACTTTGAGAATTGTCTCTCTTTTTCTTGTGGATTCAAGAACATCTCGTGGATTCGAGAACCTATCTCGTTTGGACTAGTACGCTAACTAATTTCTCGTGTATTCCACTGCTTCATTAAAATAAATACATTTTATAACGGTTGTAACAAAGCGTGGTAAAAATAAACACATTTTATCACGGTTGTAACAAAGTGTAGTAAAAATAAACACATTTTTATCACACTTGTAACAAAGCATGGTAAAAATAAACACATTTTATCAGGTTGTAACAAAGTGTAGTAAAAATAAACACATTTTTATCACACTTGTAACAAAGCGTGGTAAAAATAAACACATTTTATCACACTTGTAGGAAAATGTGATTAAAGTAAACAATTATAATCACAGTTCTTTTGAACCTGTGATATTTATGATTAATCACTATGGCTTTATTAGCAAAGTGACATTAAAAACTCACCTTACATTTCTTTATCACGGTTTCATCAAAACCGTAATTTTTCAAATTTTCTTAGCGTGATCTTTATCAATTTTTTAGTAGTGGCCTCTTTTTTAATCTCTTTTTTAAATAAAAACCTATATGAACATCGCACCCAACTTATCTAAACCAGAGTGAGAGGTGGGAGAAGATTAATTCTCTCTCTAGAAAATGTTAGGTTAGTGGACAATTGTTAGGTAAATAAGAATATTAGTTATACATGTCCGGGTATAAGGTTAAATAAATTATTTTTCCGAGCTAAAAGAAATTTGAGATTATTTTTTTGAGGACGGTCATGTTTTTGAAGTATAATGCTCTCTTGTAGTACATGTTTTTACAGAAAGAATGTATATGCGGATAACTTTTTGAAGTAAAATATGTGGACGCATGTATTAAATGTGAGATTAATAACATATATCTCTCCATAAATTTTATGTTAAATGTCTTTCAAAATTTAAATGAAAATGGGAGAAAATTTTGCATACTGCCACCCTTAAATCTGGGTCGTCCAAAACTTGTCTGGACGGCTCGGATAGGTGTCGGGCATCACGTGTCCCTACCCTCTCCATACGCGAATTCCTCTTGAAAATTTTGCATACAGAGGGGATAGGACGCATTGTGCTCGGCACTCCATTCAAGATGCTCTTTGTATTGCTCTTCAATTTTTTAAATCGATCAATTTTGTAAACGTTTATGGAAGTCTTAAAGGGTAATTTCACTTACCTCCCTTGAGGTTTCTATGAAATACAGAGACCTCCATTATAATTTTTGAAATTTCACTACCGTCCCTTACTTTTCAAACTAATTTTCATTTGCCTCCCTTGCCGTTACTTTAAGATTAACGGTGTTAACTTTTTGCGTGAAATGACCGTAGTACCCTTAGTATATATGTTTCACCATAAAAAATCTTTTTTCTTTAAACTAGAGTTAAAAACAATTTCAAAAAAATTAAACCATTTTTCATTTAAGAATTTTTTTTTGTTGAAAATAGTTTGTTGTAGGGAAAAAAAACTAGTTTTGAAAATAAAATTTTAAATAGTTTTTTACTATCAAATTTTATTTTTAGATTTTCGAAAAAAAAAAATTCAAAACTTTAATTTTTTTTTTCAAATAACTGTTTACCAAAAATTAGTTTTTTATCCAAAAAAATATTTTCAAAACTTTCGTATTTCAAAAAGCTGTTTAAAAAAAACTTTTTCAAAATTAGTTTTTATTCCCTTTGAAAAACTATTTTCATCAAAACAATTTCTAAAAGTAGTTTTTTGAAAAAATTCTCTTTCGATACTTTTAGTTTATGAGTTGTTTTTCAAAAATGAAGAATGGTTTATTTTTTTTGAAAAAACTTTTTTTAACTCAATTTTTTTAAAAAATAATTTTTTTAGGATGGAGAATATATACCAAGGGTATTATGGACATTTCGCCCAAAAAGTTAAAACCGTTAGCCTTAAAGTAACGGTAAGGGAGGTAAGTGACAATTAGTTTAAAAAGTAAGGGAGTAAAGTAGAATTTTAAAGAGTGTAGGGGATATCTTTGTATTTGTTAGAAACCTTAGGGCAGATTAGTGAAATTTACCCAAGTCTTAAATAAACAAAGGGCAAATTTCAGTAACCTCCCCTGAGGTTTCTGACACAAACACAAACCTCCCCTGAGGTTTCTAAAATATCACTGGCCTCCCTTGCTTTTGGGTTTGTGTAAAGGAGACCCCCCTCCCGCCAAAAACACGCAGACGGCGTGAATTACCCCGTTAGCTGGTAAGGAATAGACCAAAATACCCTCCTGTATATAAATGAACACTTAGGCTTTTTTTTGCACATTCCAGTTATTCGCTCAACATCGGGGAGAGGAAGAGAGAGAGAGAGAGAGAGAGAGAGAGAGAGAGAGAGAGAGAGAAGAAGATGAAGGTGCTACTCTGATCACTAGTAGAAACGATGGCAATCACGTAGAGAGCATGGATCGAGATTGCAATTTGTACAGGAAAACATGAAGATCTTGGTTTGATTGTGTTGAAACATACCGATTGGAAGGAGAAAGCTCAGTTCAGCCATTAACCCGTTCTAGATCGCTGATCTTCATCTGGAATAGGTTACTTCGGCATCTGTAATCATCTGTAAATCCTTTATGTAAGTCACGCCACTCGTTTTTCTGCATTTTTTTTCGTTTTTTGCGTGAAATCCCAAATTTAGGGTTGGTAAAAAAACATTTTAGTCTTTTGATGCTATGTTGATTAATTCTTGTTCGGATACTTACTCGATTGAGGGGTAGGCTATTTTTTACCCCGAATAACAGGGGTTGTTGGTTGTTGCTCTCTTGCTAGAATGTTTTTTGCTTTGTTCGTGGAATTGTTTTTAGATTTTGTGGTTAAAGTGCATTGTTTTGACCACACATCAGTTTCGTTTGATCTTGCCCAATTTTTCACTTGAATGATATGTGGAACTGTTTAAGTGCATATATGGTAGATCTGACACATTGGAAACAATACTTGCTCGTTTGGTAGTATGCTGCTAGTTACCTTTCGACAGGGCCGGCCCCCTAAAGTTTGGGTTGCCCTAACCCGATTCCAATCTTTGTTGCCCATTTAGTACTATTAAGTTTAAAAAGAAAAAAAATGACAAACAAGTTAGAAAAAAATCAAGGTTTCATTGTACTTTTGGCTTGATCAACATCAAAAGATCACAATCAAAATGTAACCCTTGTAGTGATATACTTTGAGCACGATCCGATTCAAAGAAAACTTTATTACAATTTTGTAAGCGAATTCTTCAGTTGAGTCATCATACTATTAGTCAATACAATTTTATAAGCGAATTCTTCAGTTGAGTCACCAAGAAAGTTTGCTTCATATAACTATGATTTGTGTGAAAAATAATAATCCGTGTTAGCTCGTCCATTTTTTTAAATTTTCTACCATTGGGATTTATTTTTAATTTAATGTAAGAAAATATTACCTCTACGTACTCTACTCAAGAAGTACAAAATAAGTCTCTCCACTTCTTTAATCCCAGGCCTCTTAGATTTTTGCTTGTTGCTGACACAAAGTAAAATTGCTTCTTGAAGATTTGACTATCTCACTTGCTTGATTTTGCCTAGGTACCTATCAACAGAAAGCCCAAGGCTCCTTCTCTAACTCCTGAAGAAGTGAAGATCAAAGCCCAAGAACTAAGGTAACACTTATTTCGTCCTTACAAGTATAGTTGTTAATGTCATTTCTATGTAGTCTGCTATAAATGTGATAGTATTCCAAGTTTTTGTATGTTCTGCCCACTTATGCCTTAGTTTCTATCATTCTTTTTATGAACGACTTATTTTCCTTCCTTCTTTTATGAACGACTTATTTTCCATCATTCTTTCTTGGAATGAAGGTACTTCTCTGGCTTCTTCTTCTTAAAGGAGTTTTTTTCTTCTTTTTCAGAGTTAGAAGCTTTTTTTTTCCTGTTGATAGTCAAATTTCAAAATTTAGTTAAACTGTCAAAATGTTGGATCCAAGTAAATCTGATTTTTTCAGTGTATCTGATTTTACTGGAAATCTGATTTTTCCAGTACAATGTGCATGTTTTTGCTTGTTTTTCATTTCAGCCATGCCAATAAAATGTGCATGTTTTTTCTGATTTTTCCTTTAAAATGTGCATGTTTTTCTTGTTTTTCATCAAAATGTGCATTTTTTTTTCCAGTAAATCTGACTTTTTCTATTTCCTTAGGTGATAAAAGTATTGTCTGTTATTAATCCAAACTAGGTACCAAAAGGGAGTGGGATGGAAACATGGGATAACAGCAAATGTTAACAAATTAGTGACAAAAATACAGAGGGCTGCAAGGCATTGCAAGGCTGAATATTGTGGTGGGACAGAGTATGATGTGATGGACAATGGGGTGAGACACTTGGTTGACTTAGGGAGGATACAATGTGTGTGTAGGCAGTGGGAGATATCTGGTATTCCATGCAAGCATGCAATGGCTGCAATAGTAAAGGATAGGAAGAATGTGGAAGACTTTATTCACACCTGTTATTCTAAGGAGATGTACTTGAGAGCACATGGGAGGATGATACACCCAATCCTTGATCATACAATGTGGATTACAGTTCCAGGTGACCCATTAGACCCACCACCACTTAAGAGATTGCCTGGTAGGCCAAGGAAAGTTAGGAGAAGAGCAGCTGATGAACCTATAGCTGGCACAAGTGAATCAAAGAGGTCACAAACTGTTAAGTGCACATGGTGCAAAGAGTTTGGGCATAATAAAAGGACCTGTCAGAGAGGACCTGTTAGGGGCAGAGGTGGACCAAGAGGTAAGGGAAACACACATAACAATGGGAGGGTTGGTGCAAGTGGCAATGAAATTGGAGGAACAGTCACAAAGCAGCAAAGTACTACTAGCACTTTGGTAGAGGTAGGGGCATTCACAAGGGAAGAGGTGGAGGGGCAACTAGAGGCAGGGGCAGAACCACAGGCATTCACAAGGGAAGAGGTGGAGGGGCAACTAGAGGCAGGGGCAGTACCACAGGCAGGGGCAGTACTAGAGGCAGATCCACGGCAAGAAGAGGCAGTAGCAGAGGAAGGGGACCAAATGCAACTTCCAAAAATCAAGTAAGAGTTTACTTCTTTACATGCCATTTTATGGACTAGTTTATATACCATTACATGTACTTATTAATGTTTACAAGTGTGTACTTGTGTTGACAAAAAAAAAATAGGGAAATCAAGTGGGTACCTCACAGACACAACCTTCACAATGTGTTACCCAAAGCCAGCCATCAGACTGGTCACTTTTGTAAGTGAGTAAATTTTTTTTTCCTTCTACCATTGGGTATACTTTTAATCTTGTAGTTGAACATAGCACTAAAGTAATACGTGATATTGACATGCAGATGATGATCAAGTTTGGGGATTTTTTTTGTTAAGCTGAATGGACATATTCAAGATCACTTTTTGTATAGTATAGGGCTGAAATTAATGCTAACTTTTGCAAATGGATAGTTAGAGCAATGTGTTAATTGTTGTATAGGGCAGATTAGACTCATTTTTTTGTTGCCTCATACTGTAAAGCTCTGTTTTGTATAGCCCTTTTTGACTTAATTTGGTATGTAACTTAAGCTGGTATGTAATATGCAGTATGGTTGACTGCTATTTGGATGAATGCTGAGACAAAAACTTGAATTGTTGACTGGTATCTGACTGTTATTTGGATGAATGGGATTGATTGCTAATACGGCATTTGATTAACTCTTGTAATTGCATTACATTGTTGCATTTTATTTTATTTTTTGATCTGGACATTGTTGCTTTGATAAGGAAAAAAACACATCCAGAAAAACTCATTGGTGCAGAAAAAAAACATCCAGATACTTGTTGCATTTGATCAATATACATTGCTGCATTTGATAAGAAAATTCAATGAGATGTATGTCTAAGTTTGGATGAATGGGATTGATTGCTAATACGGCATTTGATTAACTCTTGTAATTGCATTACATTGTTGCATTTGATAAGGAAAAAAAACACATCCAGAAAACTCACTGGTGCAGAAAAAAACATCTAGATACTTGTTGCATTTGATCAATATACATTGCTGCATTTTGTGTTTTTTCGTTCTTTTCATATCCTGAGGAGAGTTGATTTGTATATATAGCAAAAGAGAGTAAGGGTAAGGGTATTATGGGTATATTAGAAGTTTGTGGACAATGACATCATCAAAAACTGTTAGCTTCCTAACTTCTGTTAAGGGAGGGGGGTCTCCTTTACACAAACCCAAAAGCAAGGGAGGCCAGTGATATTTTAGAAACCTCAGGGGAGGTTTGTGTTTGTGTCAGAAACCTCAGGGGAGGTTACTGAAATTTCCCCATAAACAAAAGAAGCAGCAGTGGCCTGTAAATAACACGTGTCCCCTCCCAGTTGGTAGCCTCAATCCCATCGAAACCTTCCACACCGTAACCTCCCCTGCACCCGCATTCCTCCTCCGGCCCATTTCCGAACCAAATCCTCTCTCTCAAACCAGTCGCGACTGTACAGACGAGCCAAACAACAAAGAGAGATCTTCCAAGATCAAGTGACAAAGCATGACGGAGGCTTCGATAAGGAACAAACCGGGCATGGCGAGCGTGAAGGACATGCCGGTTCTTCAAGACGGCCCGCCGCCGGGGGGGTTCGCTCCGGTCCGGTTTGCCCGGCGGATCCCCAATAAGGGTCCCAGCGCCGTCGCCATTTTCCTGACCACTTTCGGCGTCTTCTCTTGGGGCATGTACCAGGTCGGCAAGGGCAACAAGATCCGACGGTCCGTATTTCATTCCCATCTTCATCTCGACGTCATCTATTCATAGGATATGGAATAGGGTTAAGCTTATAGTGTGTGTTTATCTTGTGTATCTGATTGGATTTGGGTATTTGTTAGTTCTATAGAATGAACTCAAGAAATGACGAAAGTACTGCTGATTTCAACTGAATTGGCAAAATACCGTTTTCTATTTTGTGGTATGTGGGTTAATTTCTTTGCACTTTGGGTCTGTATGTCATCCCCATCTCCACATCTTCTATGAGCATATAGTGTGTGTTTATGTGTATCTGATTGGAGTACAGTATTTCCTTGAATTTAGGGTCTTTTATTTGCCTATCAGGATCTGTATTTCATCCCATCTCGGTCTCCACATCAATGACATCATCTATTCATAGCGTATGGAAATTTTAGGTATATGCATATATTGTGTTTTTAATGTGTGTTTGGTTGGACTTGTTAGAGTGCATTTATTTTCTTGAAATTAGGATAATTTATATGCATGTGAGGATATAGGATCTTGGTTGTATCATCTATGGATAATTTATGAGCATATGAGGATATATTGTGTTTTTATTTGCATTTGGGTGTTTGTTAGTTCTATCATCTATGGAAGATCCGAAGGTCTGTATTTCATTTAGTTATATTTTCTATTCATAGGATATGCTTAGGGTTGCTTTTAAACTGTGTTTTTTGCGTGTGTCTGATTGGAGTGCAGTGTTTGCTTGAAATTAGGGCCTTTTATTTGCATATCAGGATCGAGGCTTGTGAATGTAGATTTGGATTTTAGCTAGTTCTATTCATAGGAAGTGCAGTAGGGATAAGCACATAGTGAGGTTTTGTTGTGTATCTTATTGGATTGCTGTAATGCTTGAAATTAGGGTCTTTTATTGGCATATGATTGAGTTTTGCGAATGTATATTGGTGTTTGTTAGTTGTATAGAATGAGCCCTAAGAATGAGGAAAATATTGCAGATTTTAACTAGATTTTAGACTTTTTGGCTCCTATATATGGAATTTGTTTGTGGGTTAACACCTTGGGATGCCTAGTAGTCAAGGCGTGGGACTTAGGGCAACAAGATCTGACGATCTGTATTTCATCCCCATCTCCTCCCCACTTCATCTTTTCATAGCATGTATATTGTAGCCTTGTAGGTATAAGCATGTAGTGATTTTTTATGGGTAGATTCACAGTATTAGGCTGACTACGACTTTGGAGAAAAAAAAGATTGCATTTCTCGAAGTTTTGATTTAAAATCTAGGCAAAATCATTTGGAAGTTGGTAATTTTTTTTTTAGTTTTTTGGGCCCATCAAATTAACTATGGCAGCTACATATATTTATGGATTCATGTTAGTTGCTGACGTTTGGTATTGATAGATGGCACTAAGATGTGGAGAGGACGAGAGGTGACACTGCCTTCGTACTACAAGGTGTCAAAGCTAGCATACCCAATTTGATTTGTTGTTGAGGTTTTGTGTCTATAGATGGCACCAGAATATGGAGTGTTGACGCCTCCTTTGCACTATGAGGTGTCAAATCTGGCATACACAATTTGATTATGTGAACCTAATGATGACTTGAGCCTACTGGTGTCTTTTGTGGACGATTTAGGAGACTAAGCCTAATTTTCTCCACAGTAGAGTCAGTAATTTGTATGGCATCTGGAAAGCTATTTCGATTTCCTTGTTGGGGAAACTATTACATATTGAAATTATGCAAAGCACTACAAGTCCTAGAGGGGGGGTGAATAGGACGACCACTTTAAAAATAAACCACTTCGATTTCAACCAATTTAATCATTTACCATGGCAAATCAAATAACTCAACAAGTTCAATATAGTGTAATTAAACTAATGAGACAAAACACACGATATACGTGGAAACTACTTAGGGTCTAAACACCCTAAGCAGAAAACCACGGCCTAGTCCTACTTATGCATTCCATAAATCAAAAGGTTTACAAGAATTAACAAGACTATGAATTACCCAACAAGCCCCTTGTGACACCTAGCTCCAATTCTTGATGTAGTACCCCGTACCCCTCTTTGATTCCATGGACTCCACAAGCACACCCGTCTTGATCTCCGAGTCAACTCGGCACCGGTCCAACCGGCTCACGTAGAAACAAGGCAACACAACATGATGTATGAAAAAGATTGGATTTTTATGAAAGTTTTTGAAAACTAAAATCAATCTAGAGTGGATCCATGGAGAGAAAGACTCTAGATTGAAGAAAGATGAGAAGAGCAAACTCAAATCATCAAGAACATCAAGTTCACAAAAGAGAGAAGGGATGGAGAAAATATGGGACTTTCTCTCTCTAAAAAGGGGGGCTGATTTTTCCAATGAATGTCTTGCCCTAAAATGAGAGAAAAAGAGTTTATATATGCACAAATTCGCAGCCCTTAAGTTAGCCTCTCAAAACATGACACATGCCTAACACGGGCTACCAGACGCGTGTAAACGCATTGTGAACGCAACAGTCAATAAAAGGAACACGGGCTAGCAGACGCGCGTAAACGCTTTTCAAACGCTCTGAGGGATTCAAAAGACTAGAATTCAAATGCCTTTCACAAAATCATGATTTAGGAAGTGTATCAATGCAATTGACTAATTAAAACTCATATGGCCTAAACCATGATGATCAAAACTAATGCAAATATGACATGCATGAGTATACCTTCCCGGATTGAGCTTTGAAACACTTGACAAGGCATTGGCTTGATCATGAAGCTTGTAATCTCTCGAATGGAGCATCTAGACTCAAGCCCTAAGCACTCTACCTCCCAAAACTCCATAAGTAAATTACATACACCGAAAGGCTTGACATAACCCGGAAAACGCCAACAAAACTAACACATATTGAGGACAGGAAAGATGGATTCGATTGTACCATATAAGCTCAATAAGTCATTTCATTTTAAATTGCCAAAGTGAGGCATGACTAGCTTACAGTTGGCATGTTTGTAGCATTTGCAAAATTATGATCCCTGAAGTCCACAAAAACAAAAGAGGCATCCATGTGTAGGCACCCATTGCGGCATGCTCGCAAATTATTCATTTTGATCCACGTAATATCCGTTGCGGTATACTAATCTTAGATATACCTGGCGGCCTATCTTGCGGGGTGACTGTGTGGCCCACTTTATGAAGTGGCCTCTTATTTAGTTAATCTTCGCCTTTAATTTGCCATCTCAGGTGATACAAGGAGTGAACACATACTTGGAAAGTGAAAGAACGATGATTAACTTCAAATACAAAATAAAATTAAGACTTACACGAAGCACTCATTACGCGGCCGTGGCATCTAATCATTTTGCCTGCATGATCGTTTAGATTATAGAGTGCAGCAGCTGTGGTCACGTTTTTGTTCACACAGCTGCGAGAATGCAATTCACCAAAAGCTTTCCAAAAACAAAAACGAATAAAGATATGAGGATCAAACTTTACTCTCAGTCCAAAGGCTTGTTTATCATCCCACCATTTGTTTCCTGAGTCAGATTCAGTCCTCCAACTTCCTTTTGATCTGTGTGGCATCCCGGACTTTTGCTTGGATGAACTATATATCTCATGTAACCTTTTAGATCTAGAGATGTTTCAAACTGATCTAGATATTGATACTCAATTATTGATTCCATTATTTTTCTCACACTAGCTCTCAAGTGTATAAGAACGTGGTGTTTTGGAGTATTTCAGATGATTGGTTTTTTTTGCTCGGTGTATTTCAGATGATTGTTGATGAAATTTGGGTGAACCTAGAGCCATTTTCTAGGCGTTTAGATTGTAAAAGGTAAATGGAACAACATATGTCGTAAATGGTTAAAATCGTGATGCATATGCAAATATTCACAAAATATCCAGATGTGTGCTTATCCAACTGAACCAGACAGTTTTGGTTGAACACATTTTCTCGTGTGTTTTCTCGATCACTGGGTGGCGGAACTGATTATGTGGTTGTTCAATGTAATCACGCTGCAGTATGTGTACCCCTCGATCATGTGTCCGCTTCATCTAATCATGCTGCAGCAGTGGTGGAGCCACATGGAGACCTGTGTGGGCCTGTGCCCACACTGGATTTTTTAGGAGGATATATTTTTTTGTATTTTTTAGAAAAATATAAATTGGTACATCATATTTTTTTATACTTACAAAAAATTAATTGGATCTCTTGGGAGTCATCACTTGGTGTTATAATATAATTCTCATGTGCATATTTATGTGGGACTTAAGACTAAATCTACGAGTTTTACGTGAATATGTGATAAAGGCCCATAAAAAAAGTGATGGAGGAGAGTTAGGGCATCGCCATTGCCCCAAATCCACTGAATAACTTATTACTCACAAATAAGTCTCAATTCACTGAATTTTTACCTCGAAACTACATGTTTACGGACCCCTGGGCCCTGACCTCCACTGACTCAAACCCCAGACCTCCCCCTTGGAAGCCAAGAAGTACAACCAAATAGGCTAAGAGGCACATCTGCCCATAAAATGTAAGTCAAATGAGACACATTTCAACTGAAAATTAAGACATGTTAGAAATTCTTTAAGAAGAGAATTTTTTTCACAACAAAAGTACTAGCGTTTATGAATTGTGCCCTCACTGACCCAATTTTTTGGCTACGCCACTATGCTGCAGTATGTGTACCCCTTGGTTGGAAGTTGGGAACCCCCCTTCCCTTCCCTAATAAAATGTTACTTTTGCCAATAAAAAGAAAAATAAATCATGCATCCGCACCATCAATGGTGGGGCCTTGTATTTAACCCCTAGGGATATAAAGGTCACTTCCCGATCAGAAATAAAATAAAATATAAAGGTTGCTTCAAAGTCCACGTTGAAACTATTTATGCTTGTTCTACGGTACTCATGAGATCCTGAATCTGTCCAAATTCGCAAACTTAGCATCCTAAACACTTATGGAGCCAAAATGGGGTTTCTACATTGTGTCACGTTTCTGTTTGAGAAAATTGAAAACCAAATCGTCAATTTTAGTCTACGAATATCCATCCCCGTGTCCTCGAAAGTGCGCCTCTTAGTGGCCAACCTCGGATATACAATAGCCCTTGAATTTTGATCAGTGTGATTGTTTGCTTATGCTCTCTTGCTCCTTTATTGAGTTCCTTGGGTTGAAGTTCTATTTTAAGTACATGGAATGTAGAAGTCTGTCATTATGAATGTAATATCACTGTTTATTGACGAGTTGGGTTTTGGCAAATGGCATTTGTATGTAGTTTCGCTGAGCCCTTGCAAAGACAGCCCTAAATCTATTTTCTTTTCCTTCTTTTCTCTGCACATATTTCAACCCCATAATTCTACCAATCAAGTGCAGTCCTTTTTCCATGCACTAGTATTTTAAGTCTAGCTCTCAACAACAACAATAATAGACCCATCTAGTCCCCAATCATTGGGGTATTGGGGGGGATGATTGGAGACAGACCTAACCTTTGGCAATAAGCACAAAGTGGCTGCTCTCAAAACACCACTGAAACAGTGGCCCCCTAAACCTCCAAGAACCGAGGATCTACAGGGATGTTTTGCTGTAGAACCATGCCCCCAAATCAAGCCAAAAGGCATCAAGGAGGGCAGGCCTAGAGACCCAAATCAATTTTTGTGCTCATTACCATGCTTCATTATGATCTAGAGCATCTCATTAATGAGCACATTTTGAGTCTGGCTCTAACTCCGGTAAAATAGATCCCTTCCAGCCCATTCTGAGACAATCACACGACTCACTTTTGATAACCAAGGTAGTTTTTTTTTTTTGTTTTTGTGGTAAGATAGTTATTTGTTAATATACCACTTGACTTTATTTCTTCATAACTAGATTGAACTCTGAACCAGTCACAAGTCTAACTGATAATGCTACATGGATAACCCATTATGGTGATAATTTCTGCATGTGATTGCTGCAAATGTATGATTCTGTCACTTTCCTCAGTTAGGCCTCCTGCTGCTGCTGTTGTTTCCGTTCATTCATAAAACTGCGCAACCTTTTGTTGCTATCATAGTAATAGTCTTAACCTGAGTGATACAAAGTGGTAGCAGATAACTGTTATCATCACTTTGTTTCATCTGCTGTTTTGTCATGTTATAGTGATAGGGAAATGATAAGATGGTTTGTTTCTTTTGGCTGCTGTAGATTTTCTTTCACAGTTTTCAGTGATACGGAAAAATCCACTGATTCGGGAAAACCAGTAATAAGGGGAAATAATTGGATTAATGATGCACACTCCTGTGATTTTCTTTCACAGTTTACAGTGATACGGAAAAATCCAGTGATTCCGGAAAACCAGTGATAAGGTGAAATAAGTGGATTAATGATGCACACTCCTATTTTCCTATTATTTTTGATTTGTAATACAGTTATTGAAAAGGCCTTAAGGGGATGAGACTCATGTACAAAAGAAGCCAAAGAACAAACGGCCAAAAAGCCGACAATAACAAACAGAACAGTAAATAGAGTAAGTACACCTCTCTAAACGCTGAAAACATCTCACATGTAAAGGAATTGATCAAGATGGTGCACTCTCATATGTTCATGTTAAGGTGAAATTATGATTGATTTATTTTCCGAGGTCTTTAGCCGTCTTATTTGGTTGAAATACTCTCTAGTGTCATTTAGGTATCCTTTTCTTAAGTTTTTCTCTTATGAATTTAGGGCAATCAAGGAAGAAAAATACTCTGCACGCAGAGCTATACTGCCCATGCTTCAAGCTGAAGAGGATGAAAGGTAAGTTTCTTTTCCAGTAACCTCTCCTCTGTCCTCCAACTTTTCATTTTGCTCTATTAGCTTAAGCATTTCAATGTTCTCTCTCTTTAGATTTGTTAAAGAGTGGAAGAAGTATCTTGAAGAAGAGGCCAGAATAATGAAGGATGTGCCAGGTTGGAAAGTAGGCGAGAATGTCTATCACTCGGGAAAATGGATGCCTCCTGCGACTGGTGAGCTCCGTCCTGATGTTTGGTAAGATGGCGATTTGCCAACAATGAGCTTCATTAGCCGAAACATTGTCTGTTTCCTGTTCTTGCATTTTTCTTGGCCTCTGGGACGTTGTCCTTAAAGCTGAATAAAAATGTATGTGAAAACTTTGTTCACATGTAGAGGTATGATGAAATATCTGTTACTGATACCATTGGCTTCTTTTCTATATTTACCTTAAAGTTTAGGACTATGGTCCCTATTTGTGGCATATTTTGCGCAGACTAATGGGACGATGATCAATCTACCCCTGCTCTAGGGCATGATAAATCTTCTTTTGTACTGTACTTTCTATTCAAAAGCTGCCAGGAGGTTTTCTGGTGGGTTTTATTTCTCTTTTGAACCTTGCTATTTCTCCTCTTGATAAAAATGAGTCATGATGCTGCTCCCATGCTTTCTTTGTGATGAAATTTTACCGGACAATAATTTGTCTAAGGCACGGTTCATGTTATTTTTGGTGTGTGCAATGCCTCTAGAATGGCTATAATGGTCCATTGTCTTCGTTTAAAGCAAAATGGTAGAGGACATAATACATTGTCTTTGCTTAAATCAAAATGGTAGAGGACATAATACTTTGAAAACTCTATGGAAGAGTACTTAGGTTGCTGCATGTAGGGCGACTACTCACAATAGGGGATTTAATTTATAAGGTTGGCTCAACTTCAAGCTTTAGTTCAATTCCAATTTATCACTATCTGCCCGTGTCTCATGGTGGCTCACTGTTGTGATTGGAAAACTAGTTTATGTACTTCTACATTGGCAAAGAATTATTACTGACATCCTTGGCTGTTTTGGTATATGCCAAATCCTTGAGTTACGAACGTGCTTGTACCATGCCATCAATGGGAGGAATTTCATATTGCCGGATTCAGCTAAATAATTGTTCCAGTTATTATTGCTTGAGTTAGGAGATGGGACATAGTGATGTTGGAAGGTCAATGGCTGTAGTTGGTGGTTGTATAAACAAAACAGCAATGTGGCTAGGTGGGATTGATCATTTGAAAATAAGGAGTCAAATTTGCAACCCTCCTGATTATCCCCGAGTGCATTTTTATTTCGCTGGAAGAACAGGGTGGTTCTTTGTGGGTGGCAACGAACTTGTCTGGTCGAGTGTTCAACTCTTGACGCTTATAACATATGTGGTATGAATTTATTGCATTTCCTGGGAAAAATACAAAAACTGGGGTGGCATCACTACATTGTTTGTCCATAATAGCCTCTACCAGTTGGAGAGTTGGTATGATGAGGGGTTAAGAAGGGTCACAAAACCAGGTGATCGACATGGGCTCTGTCAAGTTTGAGTTATAGCTTGACCCGAGCCCTAGTGAAGGCAATGGTCACATGATTAAAGGGCAACAATCTCAAATCACCTACTCGACTGTTCGTGGCATTCAAAACAAGTCCACGATGCCCACTTGAGCAAGCGTTATTCACTTGGCACCAGCTTTGGTAGAGAATGCCACGAATAGAGCTTTAGCATTGAAGCCTCCTCTGAAAAGTAATTAATATTTCTGCATTATAGATATAGAGACGGTGTTCAGACGTGGGTTTATCAGGTTTAGGTCCGTCTGCTGTTAGAAAACGAAAGCATGGTTCCGTTACTTTTGTTCCTCGAAAACTGTGATAGTTTTTGAAATTGCTGTAACTTGCTGGCACACTACTGTCAGGCTATGCAACCTTGATTCGTTCATTTGATTTTATGTCTAGAATTTCGTCTGCCTGAATTCCCTTGGCTTCATTGTCCGTGGTTCATTCTAACCATAACCTCCGTGCTCATTGCATTCCGGACACTAGCCAAGCTCTTCATTCAATTACATTTAGGTGACTTGTCAGCGAAAATTCCCTCCGCCGATTGCATCTCACGTTCGACTTTTCCAAATCATCCCTAGTGTCAAAGTAGGAGTATTTGTTTCTTGAGGCCAAGAGATAGATTACTCCAGAAGGATTCCATAAGTCGAGGGGACGGACTGTGTACTCGTTACCCGTTGGTTTGCGAGTGGAAGTTCCAGCGTCGTGCAAGTGGTAGGCTAGATGTTAGGCCTTGTTTGATTGCAGATTGATACAGACAGTGGCGGCTCTAGAAATTTTGGACAGGGTGTTCAACATTTACATACAAAATTTGCATATATTAGTGTGAAAAATGAGGAAAATACATAAGATGTCACAATTTTTTTTTGCGAATTCTATATTATTGGGTCAAGTAAAATAAAATCGGGGGATAAATGCAAATATTTATTGTAGAAATTTGTGTACTGAATAGGTTCGCACGGATATTTATTTTTTTATATAGAGAGTTGATCATTGCTCAAAGAGAAGTCATAGGATAATATCAATACGATATATACTTTTTTTCCTTGATTTTCCTAATTTTTATCTTAAAGAGTACACTTTGTTTTGAACTGGTGTATTAAGGATTCTATTGTGAACTACCAGAATTGGTGAGTATTCATAGTATAAATGTTCAAACAAAACTTGATAAATTATCACACGTAATATAAAAATATCAAAGGCTTTAAAGTGTACATTGGCCATCTACGAGAAGATTTTAGACTTTAGTTGGTGGTTTACATAAAATTTATTTGTTGGCTGATTTGTTGAGCTAGGTGTTCAAATATTTTTGGGTAGGGTGTTCAAATATTTGTAAGTAGGTGTTCAACGATGGCTATACTAAACTAAAATTGAAATTTTTACATGTATTTATAAACAAAAAAATTTCTTCAGGGTGTTCAAGTGATCACCCTTTTAATAGGGTGGAGCCGCCTCTGGATACAGATGGAATTATGAGTCTTGGGATTCATATTTCCTGGACTATTTGTCCTATATTAATTTCATCTATAATTTCACCCAATCCCATGGTCACGTGGGATAACTTGTGGGATATAGAAGAAAAGCTTTTACAGTACTCCCTCCGTCCCTTTTTAAATGTGTTACTTCGTAAATCCAACTTATTAAAAAACATCATCATTACACTTGTCACATCAACTTTTTCCTTTACTTTACACTTTTCACATCAACTTTTACCTTTACTTTTCAAAATTATCCTCCACTTTTACCCATTAACTCTTTACCCACTAACTTTTCAAAATGACAAAATGATAATTGTACAAACTTTTACCCATTAACTTTTCAAACCACACACTTATTTAGGGACAGCCTAAAATGAAAAGTTAAACACTTAAAAAGGGACGGAGGGAGTATTAAAAATAGTTTTGAAAACAATTTTTTTTATTTTTTGCAAAAACAACAATTTTGAAAACAGTTTTTAATAAACATTTTTCGAAGAATTTATTTATTTTTGAAAAAAGAAAGTTTTCAAAATTCAGTATAAAGTTTTCAATTGATAAAAAAACCTCTTTTAAAAACAGGCAAAGATGCAGGAGAGAGAGGAGAGGGCATGGGGGAGCTCGGAGCTCTCCCATCTCTCTAAAACCATGGAAAGTGAGTATAAGTTGTCAAGTAAAATGAGCATGGATTTGTGGAGTAAGGACTATGCAGGGCTAGTCGAAAAAAAAAGAGAGAATATGAAGAAGACAGAGATGACAAAAGATGGACCGTCCAGTGTGCCGCGTATGTGGTTGATCGTTTTGATATGTGATTCGTTCTAAAATTCAAGCTCGTTTGGAAAAATATTTTTGAAATTTGTTTCGGGCAAAGTTTTTTTTGAAAACTAACCCAATTATTTATTTATTTTTTATTTGTGTTTTTCGTCCTAAAATAATGGAAGTTTGATTGCCGAACAATATCTAGGGAAGAGTTCTCAAGATTAGCCGTTTCCATAGAAAATCTCAAGAGGAAATTTTTAAAATCAGCCGAGTAGGTTGTCGTTAAGGTTAAAAAATGTATTGAAATGTGTGAAAAATGTATAGGAATGTGTGAAATTGTATAGAAAAATAGAAAAAAAGTATACCGAATTATGTGTTTTTTTTTTTGGTTTTCTTCTTGCCTTATTGTCAGTCCACTTTTTCGTCCTAAAATAATGAAAGTTTGATTGCCGAACAATTTTTGGGAAGAGTTCTCAAGAATAGTCGTTTCCATAGTAAATCCTAAAAACTGATCAAAAAAACAAAAATAGTAAATCCTAAAAGCATAATTCTAAAATCAGCCTAATCGGCTGTCGTTAAAGTTTAAAAAATATATTGCAATGTGTGAAAAAATATATACGAATGTGTGAAATTGTATAAAAAGTAAAAAAGTATACTTAATTATGTTGTTTTTTTTTGTTTTTTGTTTTCTTTTTTATTTTTTATTATCAGCCCAGTGAGCTGAATATAGAAAAACCATACTCAACAATTAAAATGAGACGAAGGTTCTTGAAAGCAGTAAACAACCTCAAACTATCAGAAATAATACTTTATTTGACTTATTGGTAAATCAAACACAAGCTGATGACTCATGCATCAACCCTTGCCCCCTAGACAGAAGGATCCCAAGTATTAAGCTTCAGCCAAGTACTGTTATCCTTGCTGAGATAGAAACCGTCGGGTCTTGCTTCCCAGAAGCAATTATTAGGTTTATAAACAGGTCCACCATCAGAACAAAAAGTGTCTATTGTCGAATTGTAAACGTCGAAAGTTTTGAATTCAAAACCCCAGTTAAAGTGACAGAAGAAGATAGTGATTTCGGGAGCGTGCGGTAGGAATTTCCAAGGGAATTCCTGACCGGTGTTGAGAAAGTGCGTTCCAAGATCGGTGTCATTGGACTGACAATGAATTTTCAATGTCGTCGGCTGGTTTGGAACCTGGCTGATGATATGAACCACAACGTCGCTGAGGAATGGAACACGTACCGCATCTTTCCTTGCATAAGCGAGGTGAGAAATTGTGAACAAGGTTAACAGAAAGTAAGCTGGCGTACTCATCATATGTATTGAAGAAGGTTTAGGAGTGATGTTTATTTTGCTTATGCTACCTCAGGAACATATATATATATATATATATATATATACACCAGGAATAAATTTTTCTCTCTTTCCTAAATAAAGTCCATTCCTTTTTGGTGGCAGATTTTGCTGATAAATTGGAGATTCTGTTGATGTTGAGAGAATCCATCTGGATTAGACCTAATATGGCAATACTGGATTAATGTAATAATCCAATTGCCAAGTACTGGGTGTAAAACCATTAACTAAATTAGGGAATCCTTACGGAATTGGTAATAAATTAATTAATGGTGTAAAATAGAGGATCCTTATAATCAAAATTTTTTTTTTGGGTCCGTCGGAAATTCAATCCTTATAATCAATATAATAGGGGATCCTTATAATAGAGGATCCTTATAATCAATTAATCGTGTAATTAAGTGATAATGCCAAAACTGTTTTTCATTGTGCCAGAACTTCAATTCATAAAAGGCATGTACGCACAGAAGTACAAGCATTTTATGCATTAGAGTTTTGACACAATCAAAAATACTTTTGGCATTAACATTTGCTTTAGGTTTAAGAGTTGGTTTTTTTTTTTTTTTTTAATTGTCTCAACTACACCCTCGTGGCCGGTTTCCTCAATTGTAGGTCCTCTAATGTAAATACCCTTAAATTCATTTCTAGTAACGTTTCGTTGAATTATTTGTATGGGCGAGCGTGTATTTTTATACCGGGGGTTTGGTGGAAGATGAAGATACGCGTCATAACATGGTAACGTGGCTTGAGGATGTTTAGAATGTGTTAGAATGATTTGGGGTTCAAATTGGTAGTAGTAGAACAAAATTTCAGAATTTTCCAGGGATACCGGTATCCCATTTTTCTCACTACCGGTATCCCCCGATCAGAAACATTTTTGACAGGGATACCGGTATCCCATTTTTTTCACTACCGGTATCTAGTGTATTTTTCTGCAAATTTTGTGCGCGATTTAGGAGTTCTATAAATAGACCCATTTACCCATTTTTCACCCCCGCACTCCGATTTTGAGCCCTAGAGCTCCTCCCTCTCAACTCTCTCTAGAAATTACACAAAACCATTTGATTTCAACACAAACCCACTTCCAATCTTGAAGATTCTCGCATTTCTAAGCTCGATTATCACTTAGATCACAAATTTCTCTCTTTCTAAGGTTTGAGTTTTTGAGCTTATTTGCTCTTGTTCCACGTTTTTCCCTCTATCTCTTTGATTGTGAGTGTAACCTCACCCTTGTAACTCGTTTTTGATTTGATCTTGTCTATTGAACGTGTAGCGGAGCTCCGGAGAGTCGTTCTTGGAGTTTGGGGTTTTCTACACCTAGGGTTTCACTCATCTTCCACTTTCAAACAAATCCTTGACGTAGGGGAACAATTTCTACTCTCTCTAGTTGTAGGCTTGTGATTTATTACACATATCTTGTTCTTGGCATCAATTTCTTTGAAAATCATGTTTTCCCCAAATTGTGTGGGTTTTCCCAACATCGAATCTTTGATCTATGATATTACTTGTTGTTGGATGAAATTGGGAGTGAAATTGACCTCCGTCCATGTTTAATTGTTGCCTAACATCTCTAGTTTATGCCTAAACTATCTCATTTGTGATTGGGTTGAAATTCCACACCCTACGGTGAAAATTTGAACAAAGTGTAATTGTTCATAGGCTGCTGTCCAAAATTTCCAGCAACTATCCCTGTCCTTTAGGTGGCATTCGGTCACCCTTTGATGTCCATTTGGTCCCCGTTTGCTCATTCCTTCACATATTCGACCTTTGGCATCATTTTTACCCATGTTTTGACTCGAGGAGTATGGTTTTATAAACAAATATGTCATCTTACGTCACATGAAAGTTTGTTGAGTGTGTGTGGCAAGATTTGTGGAAAGACGGGTATTGGTGAAACGGACTTGAAAATTTGGAATGGTTTTGACTTTAAAAGGAGGTTTAATGAAAACGTTTTAAAGGAGCAAATTACATTACGGATTCATTTATACATTTGGGAGATAGACTAAAGTACGTGGATGTATTGAGTGCTTATAGAACGAACGTAGTCAGAAAGGGATGCGCACGTTGGTATGCGAATGCCTGAAACTGTTGAAGTGAGTCGGTAAGCATGCTGATTATAAATACTAGTGTGATGCTGTGTTGGGGAATATGATTGGCTCGTAGACACGTCTTTGATAGAAATGAGGGAACATTTAATAATTCAAGAGAATGAATGAGTTTATGAACGGAAAAGACATCATGTGTTACGTGGTGAATCGGTAGGTCTTGTGACAAAGCGGTATTTTGGTATTGAGAACTTGTGAAGATATCTTTGTTTAAAACCTTCGGTATTCTACGGAATCAACGAAGTGTGTGATGCCTCTACCTTCGGGTATTGAGGAGGAGTTGAGTTTCCGGTATTTGGGCACAAATTAACGGATCTTAATCTCGTTTTTTTTTTTGAAAACTTGAACTCGTGCTGCGTCACCAGGGAAGGTCTTGAGTCTATACATTAGTGTAGCATTGCGCCTTGGAAGTGTAGGTTATTATTATGATCCGTGTATCGGGTGAGGCGTGTGGGGCCTACAGAACCCAGCAGAGGCGCGCGGGGCCTACAGAACCATGCAGAGGCACGCGGGGCCTAGAGAACTCGGGCGAGAGGCATGCGGGGCCTACGTAACCCAGCAGAGGTGCGCGGGGCCTCGGAGAACCGGGCAGGCACGCTGGCCTACATAACCCAGCAGAGGAGGCGCGCGGGGCCTACAAACCCCGCAAATGCACGCGGAGCCTATGGAATCCGCGGTGGGATTAAATCCCTAACACTAATGAAAATGATGGTTATTCTTCAATGAAAGAAATGAAGATGAGATGTAAGGTTATATGAGAGGGGAATAGTCTCGAATCTATATAAGGTATACAGAGCTTGTGATATCCGGAAAGGGTTAAACCCCCTGTTGATATTATTATCCATATATCGGGCCATGGGGGGAAACGGTGTGCAGAGGTCATTATAGTGTAGTGCTCGTATGACAAGTCATGCGTGGAAACATTTCTCGGTATGTTAGATGATAGATGACTATTAGCCATGATTGGATACTTAAATTGAGACATGGTAGTATTAAGTGTAGGAATGATGTTGTAAAATGAGATGTCTTTAACCAAAAGGGTTTGGCTCCTATCATTATATGCAAAGAGCTAAGTTGATTTTGTTAGATTCCTAAAGGGTTGTTTTTAGTGAAAATCGTGGACACTTTGGTAAAAATTTTGGATACATGTAATGACTTGGGTGATTTTGATAAAACCAATGTATATATATAAAGGGTTGTTTGGACACTCGAATGACTTTTCTTTTTGGAACACTTAACTATATTTTGGACACTTGGTGTTCTCTTGGACGCTTCGACATTTCTTATGTCCATCTTGACTTGTTTGGTTATCACTATACATATCATTCATTCAATTGGTGTAACTAAAGCCCATGTGCATGCATCATATTCATACACCTAGCGTTAGTATAATAGTTCTCCTACGAGCGCGTGTGCTCACCCTATCCCTTTTCAGGTACTCAGCTTTGATTGTGCATGGTTTGAGGTGCATGACTCGGATGATGAGCATACATGGCATAGAGTTATTTTATTCATCTTCTATGCATTAAATTTTATTTTGGGGAGATGATAATGTAACTCAAGTTTTTCACTATCTTTTTTACTATGGTTTTGTAATAACTTATGAGATATTATTTTGATTTTACCTTTGGGGCAAGGGTGCCCGAACATTTGATAGCCAGTGGACTAATGATGTATTTTATTTTATGGAAATCTTATTACTTGACTTATTTGTTGTTGAAATTCTTTTACTTATGTTTTGTGAAAAATGAGGGCGTGACATCTAAAATCTGAATTTGCTATCTCAACCGTTCATATTTACTGGGACGTTGACTATATCATGTGCACAAAAATCATATTTGTCTTACAATTCAGTCTCTATATCAAATTTGTCTTACAATTAAATTAGGTCTCTAAAACAAAGTATATAAACTGGAGTACTCATCGTATATTGAAGAAGGTTAGTAGTGATGTATATTTTGCTTCTACTACCTCATTATACTAGGCATATATACTCACTAGCATTCTTAACACACACCACTAAGTGCTACAATCATTGTCGCATTCCGAAATCAGTTAATATAATACCCATTGGAGATGCTCTAATGTCTCCATTCTCCTAAACTTTTTATCAAATGACTTTTTTCGGTTTTTTACTTTTCACAATTTTTTGTTTAGTTTTTTTTTCCTTTTTACGGGATTAATCATTCAATTCGTATCGACGGGAGGAATCTGAAAATTATAAAAATGTGCATTGAAATTGAAAAAAGTTCATACAAGACAACACTTTAGAAAGAAAGATAGTTGTTTGGTATTTTTCATCTCTTGTGAACTTTTTTTCTTTTGGGAATAAATTTTTATTTTGAGAAATCTTCTCATTGAGGTTGTGATGGATAATTCATCCAAAATATACAACGCGAATCTAAAAATGGGTGATTCTATCCCATGACCCTACATTTACTCCATGTAACCCATTTTCTCCATGTAGCCCACACCGAAAAAACCCCCAAACCAATTTACTCCATACAATCTACAAAACACACCTAAACTACCCAAACTACCCTCGCGATCAGTTTTCATACTTTAAATGTCGAAATACACACTCATTTCGACAACCACATGTCGATTTATATTGAAGGACGAATTTTCAAAATTTGGACCCTATCTATGTAGGGGTGAAAGTGCAAACCGGAAAAAACCGAACCGACCAGGACCGGCGGTTTGGCCCCTCTTTAATTTTAGCCGTCCAGTTCCGGTCTCATGCTTTCAAAAAACCGGAAAACCGGTCCGGTTTCCGGTTGTAGGAGTCTAAAAAACCGGACCGGACCGGATATATATATATATACACACACTGTTGTTCTTTCCTAACCTAACCCTACATCTCTAAATCAAATACACTTGACAACAAACCCACCCCACCGCCTCATTTCTGACAGCGACCCCTCCCCTCCTACCTCATCGTCTCTCTCATCCTCTCCACTCTCCAGACTCCACCCTCCACGGCTCCACTCACCGCCAACAACCCGGTAGGCCGGTACATCTCCGATCTCTGATCTCTCTCTCCGTCTGATTCTCTCTCTCTCTCACAAACCCTAAAAGCCTCGATTTCTCTCATTTTTTTCAGAGCTTCTTCAAATCTCTCTCTCTACATGTGTGCGTGACTCTGCGTGTGTGTGTTTATGTGTGTTTGCGTGACTGTGTGTGTGTGCGTTCCAGATCTGTGTGTGTGTGACTGCGTTTACTCTCTCCCTCCAAACTCCACCCTCCATGGATGTGCTGTTGCTTCTTGGTTGAAGTTAAGGTTCAGTCCCAAACCGACAAACCGGCTAAACCGCACCAAAACCGGGAAAACTAAATGAAACCGAACGAAACCGAACTGGGATTGTTTGGTCCGGTTCCGGTTTCAAAATTAGTCAAACCGAATTACCGGTCCGGTCCCAAAAAAGTGCCGAAACCGGACCGGACCGGACCGTTTTCACCCCTATGTCTATGTTCGACATCCTCATGTCGAAATTTATGTCTATATTCAACTTTCGAATGTCGAACTAGATACATGTGGATAAAATATTATTGTTTTCGGCAATAACATGTCGAAATATAACCATATTTTTAGCTTCTTAATGTCAAAATTTGTGAAATCAAACATGTGAATTTCTCAGGTGTCGTTTTGTACTTGCGCACTTTGACAATTGAAACTGTTCATAGTTTAATCTGGTCTTGATGATTAACTAAAATAAAAAAGAACCATGTATTTGACGAAGTTGATTGGATGTCGATCAATTAACCAATTAAACCTTTTTTTTCTTTTTGGAAAACAAATTAATATTCAAAAAAAACTTTGTATCATATTAAATCAAATTCAATTTCTGTCAACAATCTAGCCTCGAACTAGTAAAATCATTTGATTTTCAATGTAGGCGCGATAAGTGCCCATAAATGACAAAAGTAATTTCATTTATGATGTTATGGGAAGTAGACTTTAATCAGTAAAATAAAAGTGGTGTAACGACAACAAAAATAAGTTGAAATTAGTATAGTATCATTTCCCATAGAACTGTCTGGGGTACACTTCAATTGATGGTCTAGGGAGCGTACGAAATATGCAAAAAGTTTATTGAAAAAACAAAAAAATAAATAATTAAATAAATAAATAAGTAAATAAGTGAATAAATAAATAAAAACTGTCTCGACAGAAATGCAAGAGAGAGAGAGAGAGGAGGAGAGGGCAAGGGGGAGCCTAGAGCTCTCCCATTTCTCTACAACCATGGAAAGTGAGTAAAACTTGTCAAGTGCTGAAGAGGACAGAGATGTAAAAATTTGGACTGTCCATTGTGCCGCGTTTGTGGTCATTTTGATATGTGTTTCGTTCTAAAATTCGGGCATTTTTTTTGAATAACTAACCCAACTTATGTTTTTTATTTGTGTTTTTCATCCTAAAATAATGAAAGTTTGATTCACTACAAGAAATTTCTGATACCCCAGCGGCCAAAAGCATTGGTAAAGGTGCCTAAAAGCACTGCTATAGACCTGTGAGGCCTATACCCGCGCTTGAAAAAGCCGCTGGCGTCTAGGCGCTGCAGTATCCCTTTACCAGCGCTTTTTAGCAAGCGTAGGTACAACATTTATTTTACCAGCGCTTTTGCAACCGCTGGTGTAGACTAAATTTTACCAATGCTTTAAAAACGCTGGAGTAGACTCAATTTCACCAACACTTTTAGCCGCTGGTGTAGGTAGCTAAAAACGTTGTTACAAGTTTTTTTTTTTTTTTAACTGATTAATAATTACCTTATTCACTTGCCCACACTTGTTCAATATTTTTTTTTACCAAGAACTAAAAAATATGAAAAAGTAACAGAATTCATTTCTCATTGGAAAAACTAATAATTCATAGAAATTACCACAACTAGATCGAAGGCATGTTCCATAATGTTGTCAACATACAAAAGTAGATCAAATGTTCATTATGGTGCGGAAATACCATAATCCAAAAGTCCGTAGGCTAAACTAAGTGGAACAAAAAAGCTATCAAAAATTCACAATGCCATCCTTGATCTTCATGAAGGAGCTTCCAAAATGACGGGTTCCAATCACGCTTTTGGCTAGATCGTCCTATTACCTGCAATGGAAATGATGGAGAATAAGAACCAAGTTAATTTACTTTTCGTTTATCCTTGTTTTAGAATCTTTATTATGATGATACAAAGAACAGACTTAAACATCCATCTAAAAAATGATGATACAAAGTACATGCCAGAACCTGTTCATCTAAGACTGAATTGCTAGTCAGCTCAACCAAGCATCTAAAAAATATCCAAAACTGGATTGGCATTGAGATGGCATAAAAGGGCTACCTTCATCACAAGAAGAATAAGAAGAATGGCCAAAATTGCATCTGAATTCCTGATTTTGTTATACATCCATCCATCATGTCAACTTTAATGATTTGGTTTCAGAATATCCAAGTTTAAGAATAACCAAACAACATTTGTTTTCATGAGGAAGAAAAGTGTGACATTTTCATAGCTAAAAAAGCACAATCGCCAAACAGCAACACTTACATTTCAGAGGAAGGATCAGGACTTTGGCATTCCGTTGCTTGTTCCTGCCGACAAATATATAAGCATAAATTCAGAAGATAGAGCAAAGTACAGGAACAACAAAATGGACAAACCAATTTAACCCACCCCATCTGGCTTAAACTCACTTCCAAACTCCCATTTTTCCTTTCTAAGATTGAGTACTTCTACTTCACCATCTGTATACGAGACCTATTCAAAATGTCAAGAATTACTCCATCAGGAAATCAGCTCTATAAAAATAAAACCAACATGTCAAGCATAGCACATCTGATTAAAAAAACATCCAGTTGGACAACATTGTTTCCTCTCAAGTCTCAGCCCATCGCAGACAAGCATACTAACCTTGTGCTTCTTTTTAACGGAATCAAATGAACTAATAACACCTTCACAAAACCTGCAAGTAACAAAGGTGCACTTTCAGCCATTATGAGCAGAGTAGATTCATATGGAATTGAACCGAAATTGCAAGGCATATAACCTTTGATTCTTTGAACTTGCATAATTAGTACCCGAAACTTACTATGTTCAATGTGTGATTGTCAAAAAAAGGTTCAAAAGTGTGAAAAGGAAGACAAGTAACAACTAATTCACACGAAACTCCAAACAAAAACAAACTAACTCTTTGCTTCAACCTTACGGATGAAGTAGTCAACAGTATCATCCTGAAAATATAAAATTCAGGTTCATTAAGTTCAAGAAGGCAAAAGATCAAATATCTTTGGCCACTACTTAATCTTATTATCAAAGGCAACTCAAGAACCTCCTCAGACAACAACACCCCTATAACTCCTTGCAATCCAAGACAAATCAGGGAAGAGCCCCATCTATCCCCACGTTGGTGCCCCTGCCACGGGTATCCACAATCTCAGCTAATTTACTAATTCACCTACTCTTAATATGAGCTTCCAACGGCCGAGCCCTGGACTATCCACAGTTGGGGCAATGGACTTGAAGCCTGCTCTTTCAACTCTTCTAACCAGCTGTGCAACCACATTCTATCTTTCTGTACATAAAGGATAGCAGCAGAGAGTCAATAAAGCGAAGCAAATCAACCAAAGCTATTGAAAATGACAAACTTAAGAAGCTAGCTCAGATTCAAGCGTTTAGAATGAGCCTATTAGGAAACTGCTCATTGAGCGGAAATGCACGTGTCATTTTAGAATCTGCGGGAGAACCGTAAATTCACAAATGATTCAGAGTTAAGTCTAAGAAATGCCTATAATTTTAGAGTTGTTATTTTTTGTTCAATTGTTTAAATAAACATAAATGAATAAGTTATTAGCCATTTGGCTTAACGCAATCAATTGTGTCAGCATTATGGAACAAAGTGATACAGAACAAAGAGCGTGAGAAACTGAACCATAATTGTGTCAGCAGCAAATGTTGCTCTTGCAGTGGGAATACTCTTGCGACTAAGAATTAGAAGAATCCCCCATCAATATTTTTCAAATTTCATTCCAAATGCAGCTTTGAATAATGCCCTTGGAAGGCGCATTTACGCGTGACTCTATACATCCATGAATACCCGTGAACAGGGACGGATACAAGGGGGGGGCCTGGGGGGTCACGTGCCCCCCCTCAATTTCAGGGATTTGTTTTTTTTTTTTTGTTTTTTTTACAAATAAGGGAAAACAAATAAGGAAGTACCCCCTTCGGAACACTTATTTTCATAAACCAAACTTAAGTAAAGATTTTGAGTTTTCTTTACTTTAATTTATTTATGAAAATAAGGAAGTACCCCCTATTCGGAAACAATGGCATTTCCATAATTTTGATATTCCAATCTTATCAAAATCTCATCCCCCCACTTTTAGTACAAAGGCGAAAAACGATACGTTTTTCTCCAAAGAAAAGAGGCAAAAGACAACCTTCCCGTACTTGAAAAGATCATCCGATTATACCATTATGCTTAGAAAAATCCAAGGAACAAATACCGGGACTTTTTATCTGTCAAATTGAAACTTTCCGAAAAAAGATACTTTTCCATACTTAACCAGATTTTCGAGTGACAGACAGGGGTGCCTCGATCAAGAGGCGACCCGATGGTGACACAACCGATACCATTCGAGTCTCGGATGAGAGATGATGATGAAGGAATCGATTATGATTCCCTAAGATATTGGAAGACGACGAAGATAGACGTCGGCCCTTTGAAAAAGGGAGTCCCAAAATCAGCATCCTAAATTTTGGAGTATCATTTAGTTTACTTGCTTTTGACTTTAGCATTGGTGCCCCCACTGTGGAGAATTCCTAGATCCGTCCCTGCCCGTGAACATTGCTATGCATATTTGAAGCAGTTTATACCACATGGCTTCTCCCTCTCCATATTTGAATAGATGGCTTCTCCATTACACTTAGCTAGTTTGATGTTGACTCATAACAAAATACAACCAGAAACATAATATTTTTTTTTCACACAATTTATCGAACATTTGGAAGGCATCCGAAATTACTCAAATTTTTTGTTGCCGAAAGTAATCTGGGATACTATCCATTAATTTTTCTAGGAATTGAGTAAACAAGCAATGCCCTTCACAAGTCGTAATCAGTCTCTAAAGCGCTAATCCAGAAACCTACTCGATTCAATGCGCAAAGAAAGTTTGTGCTTGTGTTTGAGTGCATACTGTGAGAATGTGAGTGTGAGTGTCTGTGTGTGTGTGTGTGTGTGAGAGAGAGAGAGAGAGAGAGAGAGGAACGTTCAAAGAAATACCAGAGAGAGAGGAACGTTCAAAGAAATACCAGTCGGAAAATTATTTTTGAAACTTGTTTCGGGCAAAGTTTTTGAAAACTAACCCAATTGTTTTTTTTTTTTTTAATTTGTGTTTTTCGTCCTAAAATAATGGAAGTTTGATTGCCGAACAATTTCTAGGGAAGAGTTCTCAAGAATAGCCGTTTCCATAGAAAATCTCAAGAGGAAATTTCTAAAATCTGCCGAGTAGGTTGTCGTTAAGGTTTAAAAAATGTATTGAAATGTGTGAAAAATGTATAGGAATGTGTGAAATTGTATAGAAAAATAGAAAAAAAGTATACCGAATTATGTGTTTCGTTTTTGGTTTTCTTCTTGACTTATTTGTTAGTCCACTTTTTCGTCCTAAAATAATGAAAGTTTGATTGCCGAACAATTTCTGGGAAGAGTTCTCAAGAATAGTCGTTTCCATAGTAAATCCTAAAAGCATAATTCTAAAATCAACCCAATCGGCTGTCGTAAAAGTTTAAAAAGTAAATTGAAATGTGTGAAAAAATGTATATGAATGTGTGAAATTGTATAAAAAGTAAAAAAATATACTGAATTACGTGTTTTTTTTTGTTTTCTTCTTGTTTTATTATCAGCCCAGTAAAAGAATATAGAAGAACCATACTCAACAATTAAAATGAGACAAAGGTATTTGAAAGCAGTAAAAAAACCTCAAACTATCAGAAATAGTACTTTATTATCATTGTCATTCTTTATTTGACTTATTGGTAAATCAAACATAAGCTGATGACTCATGCATCTACCCTTGCCCCCCTACACAGAAGGATCCCAAGTAGCAAACTTCTGCCAAGTAAAGCCGTGATCCGTGCTGCGATAGAAACCATCAGTTCTTACTTCACAGTAGCAATCATAATATTCGTTTGGGTCGACAGAACAATAAAAGCCCTTCCCATCGAAAATTGTTAAAGTTTTGTATTCAAAACCCCAGTTAAAGTGACAGTTGTAGAGAGTGCTGAAGTCTAGGTTCAGACCGAATGTCCAATTGTATTCGCGGCCGGTGTCGAGAAAGTGCGTTCCAAGATCGGTGTCTTTGGATTGACAATGAATTTTCAATCCCGTCGGCTGGTTTGGAACTTGGCTGATAATATGAACCACGAAATCTTGTCTTTCAGTAGAAGCGTCAGCGAGGTGAGAAATTGTCAACAAGGTTAACAGAAAGTAAGCTGGCGTATTCATCATATATATATTGATGAAGGTTTAGGAGTGATGTTTATTTTGCATATCCTACCTCAGGAGTATATATATACACCAGGAATGAATTTTTCTCTCTTTCCTGAATAAAGTCCATTCCTTTTTGGTGGCAGATTTTGCTGATAAATTGGAGATTCCGTTGATGTTGAGAATCCATCTGGATTAGACCTAATATGGCAATACAGGATAATGTAATAATCCAATTGCTAAAAGTACTGGGTTTACATCATTAATTAAATTAGGGAATCCTCACGGAATTGGTAATAAATTAATTAATGGTGTAAAATAGAGGATCCTTATAATCAATTAATCGTGTAATTATGTGATAATGTCGAAACTGTTTTTGATTGTGCCAAAAACTCGAATACATAAAAGGCATGTACATTGCACAAAAGTACAAACATTTTATGCATTAGAGTTTTGACACAATCAAAAACACTTTTGGTGTTAACATTCGCCTTAGGTTTAAGAGCTGTTTTTATTTTTATTTTTTAGTGTTTCAAGTACACCCTCGTGGTTTCCTTAATTGTGGGTCCTCTAAAATCTGCATTTGCTATCTGAACCGTTCATATTTACTGGGACGTTGAGTATATCATGTGTACAAAAAATCATATTGATCGGACATAGGTAGATACATGATTGAAACACATTTATCTTACAGTTCGGTCTCTAAATCAAATTTGTCTTACAATTCAATTCAGTCTCTAAAACAAAGTATATAAACTGGAGTACTCATCGTATATTGAAGAAGGTTAGTAGTGATGTTTATTTTGCTTCTAATACCTCATTATACTAGGCATTCTTAACACACACCACTAAGTGCTACCCCGAAATCAGTTAATATACTATATAACATACCCATTGGAGATGCTCTAATGTCTTCATTCTCCTATATTTTTTATCTAATGACTTTTCTCGGTTTTTTACTTTTCGCAAATTTTTGTTTAGTTTTTTTTTTCTCCTTTTTATGGGATTAATCATTCAATTCGTATCGACAGGAGGAATCTGAAAAATTATAAAAATGTGCATTGAAATTGAAAAAAGTTCATACAAGACAACACTTTATAAAGAAAGATAGCTATTTGGTTTTTTTCATCTCGTGAACTTTTTTTTTTCTTTTGCGAATAAATTTTTATTTTGAGAAATCTTATCATTGAGGTCGTGATGCATAATTCATCCAAAATATACAACGCGAATCTAAAAAAATTCAGAAAATATGAACAAAATACGAAACCAAAAAGGCCAAAAAAGTCTGGAAGAATGAAGCCCTTTAAGCTTCTACTGAGGCATAATTGATGGTCAAAATAAGTTGAAATTAGTATAGTATCACTTCCCATAGAACTGTCTGGGGTACAATTTAATTGATGGTCTAGGGAATGTACCAAAGATGCATTTTCTTGAACCTCTTGTTGTCATGGCTTACATAAAAAGCTTCTTCCCTCACTTTCCAAATGCACATTAGGTCATCAGAGCCGGGAATAGCACATAAGTATCGCACAGAATATTTGTCATAAACATTAAAAATGCTCTGTCTGTTTCCCCAATAAAAGTGGCAGAAATAGAGAGTACGTCCCCAGAAGTGAAGCCTGAATTTCCAGTAGAATTCCTCACCGACGTTCAGCTTACGCATTCCAAAATCTGTATCTTTAGATTGGCAGCGAAAATATAATGGGTTTGAGTTATTAGGAAGGTCACTGCGGATATGAACTTCAGCCTTATCAGTAAAATGGATAGCTGATGGTGGAGAAGACAAGGTTCTATTTTTTGAACCGGAAGACAAGGTTGTAGAAGCAAAGAACAATATTGTCAAGATAAAACATTGGAGGAATAGGAACTTCATTGTATTACTCAAGAAATAGATGGTAAGCTCTAATGTTTTAAATTGTTGTTTCCATTTCCTCCACATTTATATACATGGCTAAGGGCTTTTGGCATGAAGACATAATTTGGTATTGATTTCGAGAATTCATGAGGATTTTTTATATCTAACAAAGGTGCAAAAACTATAAGGAGAAAAAAAAAAAAAAAAAAAAAAACCCTCATGGATTCTTGAAATCAAGACCAAATTATGTCTTCATGCCAGAAAAAAGGGGTAGTCCGGAAAGGAATATTCTATTCATTTCAGGTATTCCATAGGAATATTCTTTTCTTTCTCGCGTATTTCCGGCATTGCACAATTATAGTACTCCCTCCGTCCCTTTTTAAGTGTAGACATTTCCATTTTGGGTTGTCCCTAAATAAGTGTGTAGTTTGAAAAGTTAATGGGTAGAAGTTTGTACAATTATCATTTTGCCCTTTTGAAAAGTTAGTGGGTAAAGAGTTAATGGGTAAAAGTGGAGGATAATTTTGGAAAGTAAAGGTAAAAGTTGATGTGAAAAGTGTAAAGTGGAGGAAAAAGTTGATGTGAAAGGTGTAATGATGATGTTTCTTTAATAAGTTGGATTTACGAAGTAACACATTTAAAAAGGGACAGAGGGAGTATGAAAGAAAGACTTTTGCCTACCAAATTTCGGCAGTGGTGACTAGTTCTTGTTAGTCACAAAATCTAGGTGAAAACCATAATGGCCAGTTTTATACATTCTTTATAGGGAGGAATTTATTAATCTTTAAAGGAAATACAAAGATTAATAGGATCATAAGTATGACTGCATCTCAACCAGATAATTGACACATTTGACTTGGTCAATCATTTGCCAACACTGAAAACAGCAACAAAATATCCTTTAACATTATTGGCTGCACCATTATTAGGAGCCTAGCTCATCCCTTTAGACATCCTAAATTGACTTGGTAGATATTTTAAATACCGATGCAAGAGGCTTTTGATGATGAAAATGACACCTGAATGCTTTGGGTAGACTCACGTGAAAACCTAGATCCTTTGTGAAGATTTGTAGCCAAACCAAACCGTTCATAACCCAGCCAAAATATCGGCTGGTACATTAATGAATCGGTCGGTAAATCCTCTTTTTTACCCGTGAAAACCAGTGTCTTATCACAAACCAAAAACTCCCTGGCCAAATGCATCAATTGGCCTGTACATTCATCAACTAGCCGGCAAATCCGTTGCTTCGAGAAGGTTTACAACTAGAGCTTGATCAGGACTCAATCTCCTTTCCGTTGATCAGATTACACCAATGTGCTTTGCAAACAAGTTCAGGCTCTTGTTGATAGAGATTGGCACGTCGAAAAACTCTCCCAATTCGAGTTTCAATCGGATCGGGACACCCCATTTGCTAGCCTATAAATAAGAGCCTTTACTTCTAAAATCGACACACAATTCATCACCCCCATACTCCAATATTCTGCAAGAATACTCTCAAATATCCGAGCTTCAAAAGCCCTAACCTCCCAGCGAGTAAAAACTCCTGAGTGTAAAACCCCAAAAATCAAAACTTAGGGTTTAGGTTTCGTGAGTTCAGCCACAAAGCAAATGAAAGCAAAATCAACCTCTGAGGGAGTAAGTTTCGAATCCTAGCAAGCCTTCTAATAAGTTTAGTGTCATTTTTTTCTTCAATTTAGCATTTAATTATGCGTACGTAGTTTTCCTCTGTTTTCAGCGTTGGGAAGAATACCGTCGATGCACCGATGTGCCAGTCGGGATATTAATCAGTGTGATCTGCTGGCTGCTAAATCCATTGGCCGACCAATAGATCAAAATACTGGCATAGCTTTCTTTTCTATGGTATATTTTGTATCATTGTGATAGGCGCGCAATATTGTACATATAAGCGCCTAAGTAGGGGGAGTTAGCGCTTAGACGTGCGGTTTAATGGTTATTTTCCGTTTAATGCGTGCACAGTGGTGTTCTTGGTATTTCTGTGAGTTTCCAGGTATAATGGCGTTTGGCTTGTGTGTGTGTGCATGGCTTGCAGTGGAGACGCGGGAAACGAGGCTTGGAAGATGGATTTTGAAATGTTAGGCTGAAGGAGCTAGGTATCGATACCCGTCACAGCCGTATCGACACCAATTGGTTATAAGGGGGCAATTTTCGTTCCAGAAGGTTTAGTATCGATACCCCTCACAGCCGTATCGATACCTACGGCTTACGGAGTCAACAAGTCAAACGTAACAGCTCGGTATCGATACTAGTATAAGGGGTATCGATACCGAAGGCTTACGGGAAGGCAAACGATGGCGTTTTGATGTATTTTAAGGGTGTCTACTATATAAACGTTTTTCTGATCATGAATTAGGGTTCGAATCTTTTTAGAATTTTCTGCACTTTGGAGTTTTGCGGCTACAGTTTTCAGAGCTTTCTTCATTCAACGTTCTACATTCAAGTTTATTTTTCCAGAATTTCTGCTTGTGGATTGGTACCGCGTATTGATAATTAACTTCAATTCTTCTCTTGCAATCTACGGTATTTTTAGCTATCGTTTTTATATTTGATTCTTCTAGCATGTTTAGATCTAGGTTTAATTCGTTTTCTACAATTTCTATAATCATGAGTGAGTAGTCGCATAGAGTGCGGCTGCGGGCGAAGGCGTTTCCCCGTTAGGCTAACGGATGTTCTACCTCGGGACCGAATTAACTCAATTTTCAAGCAATTTTAGGGAACAAAAATTCATCTAACAAACAAAACCCAGGCATCGCCGGAATTCGAATGCGCACGGAATCTGGTGACAGGTGGTGCGCATTTGTTAGGGAGCCTTTCTTTTATTCTAAAATCAGTAAAAAGGGAAATTGTGGCCCAAGTAAACATCGGTTAGGCTAGTTGCGGACGCTGGGTTCCCTCAGATGTGCTCTTATTTTTAATCTGCATTCAGTAAATTAGTCGTAATTTAGTTAATTAATCTCTTCAAAGCAAAGGGGTGGCTACCTAAGAGCCAGTTAAAACTGCACTTACACACTTTTGAGTCAAGCACTTAAGCCGTCTCTGTGGTTCGACTCCGGTACTTCCGAATTTATTGTGCTACACTGGTCGAGAGTCCTACGCTTGGGACGTGTTTTTATTCGTCTTCTTTTTAGTCACCTGGTCGGTCAAAGCATTTTTGGCGCCGTTGCCGGGGACGGCAACGAGTGTTTAAAAGTGTAGAGTCGTAGTTAATTTTGTCTTTTAGTCAAGTCACCATAGGTCTAAAACAGGACCCTCTCTATTATCGCGACCCGACACATCGGTTAGTGAAAAGAGAACTGGAGTCAAGTCAGCCTTTGTTGTCTAGTTTTTCATCTTCTAGTTCAGAGTCAGACTCAGACTCAGCTGAGCATCAGTCGGAGTCTATTCCCATTAGTAATTTTTATATAGAATTGCCATTTGAGTCAGTTAGCGTCCGTAATCCGCTTTTCCAGTCAGAGGTTGAGTCAGTTTCGGAGCTAGAATCAGGGATAAGCGAAATGGCAGACCAGCGATTAGCTAATCAGCCGTCTTTGAGAGAACACCTTCATCCTGAGAGGACCACTCCTCTCGGACCCATTGTGTTCCCTCGAGAGACACAAGAGGCACGCAATGCCTTTACAGTTAAACCTGGTGTACTTAACAGCCTCCCTAACTTCTATGGGAGAGAGTGCGATGATCCATACGAGCATGTGCGAACATTCGAGGGATTGGTGCGCAACCTTGCGTCCAATACCCAATATGAGAACGCGTGCCTTAAGCTGTTTGAGGCGACATTGAAAGATGGTGCACTCATTTGGTTTCGATAGCAGAAGTCTCAATCTTTCACCACCTGGGCACAAGTGCGTGACGCCTTCTATAGGAAGTATTTTTCTGAGGCTAAAACTAAGAGTTTCAGGCGTCAAATCCAAGGTTTTAGACAGGAGAGGGGTGAGACATTTCTCAAAGCCTGGGAGCGTTTCAAAGAATTGCTCCTCAAATTACCACATCATGGCTTTGAGAGAATCCAGCTAGTCGAATTCTTTCATCTGGGTCTCAACGCTGAGACAGTCCAACACATAGAGTACTCTTGCAAAGGGGACGATTTCTTGTCCAAAAATGCAGATGAAGGGTGGGATTTCTTAGATGACCTAGCTGATAGACAGAGAGCGTTAGAGCCATCCGATTATGAGCGAGCCGGACCTTCAGGGTCCAACGTTGTCCCTGTCACCATTCGTGACCAGCGACTTCAGGCTCAGGTTGAAAAAATGGCTCAGAGATTAGAGGAATTGGAGGTGAGACAGACTCGTCCAGTCAATGAGGTGAGCGTAGAGGAAGTCTGTGTGTGGTGTGAGTGTAAAGGGCACACCGCGACCGCTTGCCCTGGGTTTCTAGCGGCCAAGGGGGCAAGTCAGTTCAATCAGGAAGAGGTCAATGCACTTAGGACATGGGATCCGTATTCTAACACTTATAATCCGGGATGGAGAGATCACCCTAATCTTGGGTGGTCGGAGTCCAGACCTGTAGGTGGAGGTCAAGCTCAACCCCTTGCGCTACCTCCGCCGCAGCAATTTCCACAGTCCCAATCGTTCAGACCTCTCCGCAGGCCAAGTTATTCCATACCACTACCAAGAACACTGGGTAGGGGGCAGTCCATCCACTCATGGTCCGCCCCCCGTGTTATTCACAGTGACCGCACGTGACCATAAATTGGAGGATAATGTCAATTCCATGATGCGATCTCGATGACGTTTCGATCAAACGAGACAAAGCAAATAGGAGCCCTTACCACCCAAATGTCACAACTCACCTTTGCGGTGATCACCAAATGCAAAAGGAGAATGGTAGGTTTCCGCCAGGGCAAAGACAAATGGGTACCCATTATTTGGGAAATTCAGGTCCTAATGTCCAAAGTCAGAATCAGGAGGAGGCTAAGTCGATCACCATTCTTCGGAGTGGGAAATTGATTGGTGAGACCATTCAGACAAAGCAAAAACAGGCTCCACCCCCGGAGCCAGTGGATGCACCGAGAGCAACTCCTGATATTGTCAATGTCCCTAGGAAGGAGGTAAATGATAATGAGGAGTCACCTGAGGTGGTGGTGCCTGCGGTTGCGGCTCCCACGACTCCAACGCCGCCAGCGATGCCATTAGCTCCATTTTCCCAAAGGCTGGCGGTGAAACCTAAGCAGAGTATGAACCATAAGATGTTAGAACTTTTTAAGAGGGTGCAGTTCCCTATTACTTTGATGGAGGCGATTGAGTCTTTTTCCCCAGTGTGCGAAGGTTCTGAAGGACCTTTGCACGACAAAGCGCAAAAATTAGAACAACGTGGTTCTGACAGAGCAAGTGAGCTCCATTCTTCAGACTGAGATTCCTGCCAAGTGCAAGGATCCAGGGTGTCCCACCATCCCCATAGCTATCGCAGGTCAGACGTTCGATAAAGCGTTGTTGGACTTGGGGGCGAGTGTTAATTTGCTCCCTTATTCCGCATACTTGAGGCTAGGCCTAGGCGATCTGAGAGCTACTCCTGTCACACTGCAGTTGGCAGACCGGAGTTTTAGGGTGCCCAAGGGTGTGGTAGAAGATGTGATGATTCAGGTAGGTGAGTTCCAATTCCCTGCAGATTTTATTGTCCTAGACACCTGTTTAAATCCTGAGGTTTTAGAGAAGACTCCCATCATTCTAGGTCGTCCTTTCTTAGCCACCTCCAATGCTGTAATGAATTGCAAACCGGCAAGGTTCATATCGTTGGCGAGGAGAAAATGGAGGTGGATGTTTATAGTGTTAGTACTCTGGGTGAGGATGATGAGGAGGTAGAAGAGGTGAGTTTGATCGACATGTTCGTTCAGGAGCACATCGATCCAGTCTTGTATAACGATCCTCTAGAGATTGCTCTTACCGCCGAGAAGGCGTCATCTCTAGATTCTCCAGAGGTAGGAAGTCTGCTAGAGATGTTAAATGCCGAGGATTCTATTGAGGAAGTATGTGGGGTCTCTTATGACCCAATGTTAGATGCAGGTTGAGTAGGTTTTCGGCCATGTTTTGACGGGTAGCTCACGCGTACCATGCTCTTCGTTGAGTAAGGACCCGACTCCTAGCAATAGAGGTACCCATCATTGACTTGGGTATTTATAGCTTCGCACGCCGCTATTAAAATAAGGATCGTGTGCCCAGCTCCGGTTAGTAAGAGCGATTTGTGTATTTTCGTGTTCTGCATTTTAAATTCCAGAGTTTAAAAAAAAAAAAAAAAAAAAACTCGTGGTCCAGTATAGCCACCTAATTTCTAGCCTTAAATTTGTGTATCGGGTTTCTAACAATCTTATTGCCGTGTCTCGGATAGTCATAAAAGACGATTGGCTCGATTTCTTTAAGGAAAACCTTGAGTTATTTAACCTGTTGAGTCATGACTTACCCGGGATTGTTATGATGACCTTTCTACACAAATTTAAGTGAGAAATTAGGGAGAAAAGTAGTACCCGTGCCTTTCACGTGACGGAAGTGGTGGTGTCTTTTCTTTTTCTTTTTATTGCTCTTTTGTTTTCTGGTACGCCCGGATACCACGTGTCGGGCTGGACTAATGTTTTTGCAGGGTGCACAGAGAGAGAGTCCCGAAATCCCTCATACATCGGCCGAGGTCATGATGGTTGGCTGCCATCCGCCGGTCCATCTCTTTCCCTTATTCTTCTATTTTTATGTTTGTCTTCATGCTCTGAGGACAGAGCAACTTTCAAGTTGGGGGAAGGGGTGCACTTTGTACACGTTATATTTGTTCTGAGCGTTGTTAGTCGGTTTAGGGTTTATTTTTAAATTTTTGGTTAATTGTGTGCGGGGATACGATTGTTATGCTTGTTTGTATGAGTTAGGTAAGCATGCTAGATTCTTGTTTCATTGCTTGCCTGGTTAACTCATTCACATGCATATATCTGGCATCTCTGTTTGAGTAATTCGCACCATGAGCGACGTTGAGTAGGTGTTCCCACTTAGTTTACAGTGTGTCCGTAAAAGCATCCCATGTTTCCTTTGTTCATCAATTTCTGCACTTGCATAAAATAGTAGGCGTTTGTACCACATGCCATAGTCTCGAATATTTAATATGCATCTTTGTGAGAGTTGGTAACGTGTTTAGGGATGATACAAGGCCATCTTTGCATGATTAAACCACTATACGAGTCCCTTTTGATCCCATTTTAGACCCGACCGTGTCAGTTTCTGTGTCAAACCTAGGAAACCGGTGTTAGGGTGGAATTAATTTGGTGGTCCAGCTCTGTGCGCATTTTAGAGGCCTCGAGTCATTGGAATAAAGGAGCTTCGTCGTTGTGGAAAAATTTAAATGTTGCTTTTGGGTGCCATGTCTTCGGTTAAAAAAAAAAAAAAAACCCTTAAACCTAGCCAAAACCTCAACCCTTAAACCATTGTCTACCCACCAATAATCCCATAATAAAAGAGAGTAAATCATAGTAGCCGCGAAAAAAAAAAAAAAAAAAAAGGAAAAAAAAAAAAAAAAAGAAAAAGAAAAAAATCGCGGTCAAGTTGAGGGGGACCATCTGATTTCTCCCCACTCTCTCTCTCTCTCCACCCCATCATTCCTTTTTTCCCTCTTCCTTCTTCACCATTCAAACCTTAACTTCTAAACCTTCCAAACCTAAACCACCAAGGTTATGGAACCTTAAGAGGCAAACCGAGATGGAGATTGAGCGTAGAGCGGATCGGGGGGGTGGTGTTATTGCATGTGTCTTTGTCATAGTCCCGTTATTTTATGTGTTATTTCATGTGGTGGTGTGACATTGTTTATGTACTGGGAGTTTGATGTGAGTCGGTGGTTTGGGTCTTGTCATTCTATGTGCAGTGTAATAACTCGATCTTTCGATTATGTTGGTGACTAATGTTTCGTGTTGAGCACCGGTGTGGTGCCGGAGTCGAGGTGGCGGCCAGTCAGGGTAGACTGTCCATGCGCTTCTATAGGCCGTCACCCTTTGCATGTTATCTTTTCTTTTGCAACCACGGTCGTTATAAGCCTAATGAAGTCCTTAGTAGACCCGATGCACGTTGTTTGACTCTCTGGCATGCATGTTTTATATCTGACTGTGAATGTGTGGTATCCTATATTCGTTGAGCTTTCCTTGTCGTAACTGGCGTTGTTTTGATTGGCACGTGGTGTTTTCTCGATTCATCCCACGATGGTCGCCAAGCGCCTCACATGGGATGTTGAGTGTTCCGGTGAGTGAGAGTTGCATTGTGACTTTGTGGGAGCATTTTTATCTCTATATTCATGATGGTGCGGAATTGTTCAAATTTTAGTTAGGGCATGCATGTGACGGAGTTAAGGGCAATGAGGAGGAAATTTTGTGTTCACTTGATTTTTGTACATGATGCATAACCCTCGTATCCCCGTTGAGTTGTTATTTTTCTTTTTTGTTTTTGTCTCGTTCGTTACTAGGGACTAGCAACGCTCAAGTTGGGGGATGTGATAGGCGCGCAATATTGTAAATATAAGCGCCTAAGTAGGGGGAGTTAGCGCATTAGACGTGCGGTTTAATGGTTATTTTCCGTTTAATGCGTGCACAGTGGTGTTCTTGGTATTTCTGTGAGTTTCCAGGTATAATGGCGTTTGGCTTGTGTGTGTGTGCATGGCTTGCAGTGGAGACGCGGGAAACGAGGCTTGGAAGATGGATTTTGAAATGTTAGGCTGAAGGAGCTAGGTATCGATACCCCTCACAGCCGTATCGATACCAATTGGTTATAAGGGGGCAATTTTCGTTCCATATAGGTTTAGTATCGATACCCCTCACAGCCGTATCGATACCTACGGCTTACGGAGTCAACAAGTCAAACGTGACTGGGTCGATCGATACTAGTATAAGGGGTATCGATACCGAAGGCTTACGGGAAGGCAAACGATGGCGTTTTGATGTATTTTAAGGGTGTCTACTATATAAACATTTTTCTGATCATGAATTAGGGTTCGAATCTTTTTAGAATTTTCTGCACTTTGGAGTTTTGCGGCTACAGTTTTTAGAGCTTTCTTCATTCAACGTTCTACATTCAAGTTTATTTTTCCAGAATTTCTGCTTGTGGATTGGTACCGCGTATTGATAATCAACTTCAATTCTTCTCTTGCAATCTACGGTATTTTTAGCTATCGTTTTTATATTTGATTCTTCTAGCATGTTTAGATCTAGGTTTAATTCGTTTTCTACAATTTCTATAATCATGAGTGAGTAGTCGCCTTGAGCGCGGCTGCGGGGCGAAGGCGCCCATGTCTAGACTAATCAATATTTCACCTCGGGGCCGAATTAACTCAACTTTCAAGCAATTTTGGGATCAAGGAACTTTTCTAACAAACAAACCCAGGCATTACCAGAATTCGAATGCGCACGGAATCTGGTGACAGGTGGTGCGCATTTGTTGGGAAACCTTTCTAAAATTCTAAAATCAGTAAAAAGAGGAATTGTGGCCCGAGTAAATATCGGCTAGACTAGGCGTAGACGTTGGGTTCCCTAAGCTGCGCTCTCTTTATTAATTCGCATTCAGTCAGTTTAGCTTAGTAATTTAGTTAATAAAATCTCATCAAATCAAGGGGTGGCTACCTAAGAGCCAGTTTAAACTGCACTTTTACACTTTTGAGTCAAGCACTTAAGTCATCTCTGTGGTTCGACTCCGGTACTTCCGGAATTATTTTGCTACACTGGTCGAGAGTCCTACGCTTGGGACGCGTCTTTATTCGTCTTATTTTTAGTCACCTGGTCGGTCAAGCACATTGCATGGTGCCGTATCCCTTGTCCTTGTGCGATTTATGATAATGTTTTTATCACCCATATTTGTTAAAGGCTTAATTAATCAGATTACTTGTGAAGTCTTTTAAAACACCTAAACAACGTTATGTTAAGCGTTTACAGGCTAGTCTTTGTGGCTAGGCAAAGAGGGGTGTCTAACGCAGTCCGATCATGTTTTGGACGATCCGGATGTGTTTTGATACTTGCTCTTGCTAGATACCATTTTTTTGGTAAATTACCATGAATAGTGAGCTTGCTTTTGTACAATGCATAACGGGTTGTAACAAGTCCCAAAATCACACGAAACAAGGTTACTGTGAACAATGATTGAATAGTGAATTTTTAAAAATCCATAGCGGTTTGTAACACTACAAACACTATCATGCCCTCAAAATTTTAAAAGATAATTCATTGAGAAAATCCACGTGGACAGTCAACAAGTCCACGGGCCACGTCAAAGTCCAAATGAAATATAGAAAAGTCAATTTCAACAAGTTACAATAGTCTAAGGGTACCCGATAACCCAAATATACAAATACATAAGTTTTAAGTATGTTTACAACCCATTGTCAAAAGAGAAGACTTAATCAAGTTACAAAATTATCTTGGCAAAAATACTACTTCTAAGATGATAATGTAACTCCTCTTTTAGCTTTAAAAATAATGCATGCATGCACTCCAGGCACTCCATAATCATGCTTCTTGATGGGTACCTGAAATTGTAAGGATGAGCTCACTAGCCCAGTAGAGAAATGTCTAACAATTCTAAGTGAAATGAAATGTATATAGATGATAGACAAGAATACCCAAGTCATGTAACAAGAATTAGAGAGAATTTGAATGGTTAAAGGGCTTAAAGATAGCACATAATCAACTAGTTTCCACTTACTCTTGTCTCTCGTACCTAACTTGTACCCGACACGCCATATGTGTCCGACACGTTAACCATATACGTTCCATTCCTTTTTAAACATTTGATTATTTTCCGGGCTTGCCATATAGGCCCGGTGTCACTCCGGGCATGCCATAAAGGCCCCATGTCACTCCGGGCATACCCTTTCGGGCCCCGTGTCACTCCGGGCATACTCTTTCGGGCCCCGTGTCATCATTACCACATTCATACTTTATTTCATGCTCATTAATACCATTACGGTGTATATATGTCTCATCACCTTACTTTCATGTGTTAATTTCACGCAAAACTCATGTTTCGTGTTACCCAAACGTGTCCATAAAGGAGATTTTGACCCGAGTGCCAAAGATGTCAAAGTGACCCTCCCGAACCCTAGCATGTGACCAACAACTTACACAAACGAGCCACAAACAACGGATCATGATTCATGACATTTTTCAAAAAATATAGGTGTCCTATTGATAGGAGGTTAGGTCCTATTGATAGGAGAGAGATCAGATTGGCCACTATTGAAGCATCAGAGAATCCTATTGATAGAAGATAAAGTCCTATTGATAGATCGTCAGAGGCTCCTATCGATAGGAGATCAAGTCCTATAGATAGGGCAGCCATTAGATTGGCCAGAACGAAAAGTGAAAGGCTCCTATCGGTAGGGGATGAATTCCTATCGATAGGACAACACCAGATCCAAAATTTTACAACTCAATGGGTGATCAATGGGGCTTCTCTTTGAGCATTTCTTGGTTCCAAATGGACATGTTAAGATGTAAAAGAGGTTCAAACAACATAGTAACACAACATACCATCAATTTACAAGATTTGCTAGTTTTTCCCAAATTCAAGCAATGGACAAACAATGGGTTTCATATAAATTACAAGCATCACCATGAAATTAAGCAACAATGGAATGAGTTATCTACCAAATCAAGAGAAGAATAACATAGAAGCTAGGAGATAAGGAGTTTCAACACAAATTTGACTAGGAGGTGGATTTTTCTCAAAGAAATCAACAAGACAAGGAAAACTTAGCAACCCAATGACTATACATACATACACACTACATTTACACTTAAAAGGGTTAGAAATTTCCCTACCTCAAGTGAAGGAAGGCTTGAAACCCACCAATGAGCAAAACCCTAATCCTTCCTCTAAGCTCCAAGCAAATGCTCACATCCCGGAGTGAAACGAACGCAAGCCAAGCTTCCTAACGCGTAGAGGGAGTGATTTTGGTAAAGGGTTGTGAAGGAATTAATGGGAGATGGTGTGATTTTGTGGGAGAAGAGAAGAAAAATGGAGGAGTAAAGATAAGAGAGAGAGAGAGAGAGGGCTGGATATTTTGGGAGAGGGGGAGTGTTCTCTCTCTCTCCTCTCACACACCATACACATATGCTTTCAATTAATTACACCCCAAGCCCAATAGTGGGTTGTGTAAACCAAACAAGCCCCAATCAACACACTTAACTCAAAATCTTCCAACATTTAATCATTTTCTCATTTCCTCACATTTTCCCCAACTTTATTTTCGGAAAAATAATAATTAAAAACACGGGTTTTTACAAAAACTATATGTAATAAGTACTAAAACAAGTACAAAATATATACGTAATAAGACGTGTAGTACGCCATTCTCCAGAAAATAATATTTCGTCGATAACAAGCCATTACGATAGAGGAAAGAGGAGAAAGTTGTTATAATTAAAGAAGCAGATTTTGGTGTTCTCCTCATTGGAGAGACAAGAAGAACGTTTTTAATATATATAGGGATGTTTACACAATTGACTGCCTAAACTAAAAACAAGAATCAAGGAAAAATACATGGAAAGCTAAAGATTAGGGAACTAAGCAAACTATACAAGGAAAATATCTAGCTGTAAAATGGGAAATAGAATAAGTAAATACAAGAAGAAATCCCGGGATATTATTCTCCATTATCACGGGATATTGTTTCCATTAACATGAGAGCGCATTCACCCCAAAATGTAAGTGGTAAATTTTCCTGAAAACGAAGGGCACGCGCCACTTCGAGAATGTGGCGATGTTTGCGTTCAACTACCCCATTTTGTTGTGGTGTTCCAACACAGCTGCGTTGGTGAATGACGCCATGGATATGAAAGAATTTTTTCATATCCTTAGAGAGGAATTCTGTCCCATTATCAGATTGGATAGTTTGTATTGTGGAAACAAAATAGCACCAAGACCAGAGGAAACAATATCAACCTTTGAATGAAATTGTGTGTGAACTAAAGCAAAAAAAGATTGCAAGAATGCTTTGGTTTCAGATTTTAGGCCCATGAGGTATATCCAAGTGCATCTAGAAAAATCATCAACATTTGTCAAAAAATAACGACTTTTATTTAATGAAGGTTGCACAAAGGGCCCCCATATGTCACAATGAAGCATCTGAAAAGCTTTATTGGTAGCAATAGAACTAGAAGAAAAAGGCAATCTACTCTGTTTGGCTTGAGGACAAACATCACAAAAATGATTGCTAGAGGTCGACATAAAAGGGAAATCTCGAACCAAAGTTGTTAAGGAGCTAGAGGAAAGATGGCCTAGCCTCCAATGCCAGAGGTCAAAAGATGAGGGAGCCACCACCGCCAAAGCCGCTTGTGATGCTTGATAATAATAGAGCCCCTCATGTATATTCCCCTGTCCAATCATCCTTCTCGTTGATAGGTCCTGAAAGGAACAAGAAAGGGAAGAAAAAATGGCAGTGCAGTTATTCGATCGTGTAAGTTGGCTCACAGATAGCAAATTATATTTGAATGATGGGATGTGAAAAACATTCTCAATCGTTAATGTATGTGAAAGTTTAATGGTTCCACTATGAGTGATCTGAGCAGAAGATCCATCAGGTAATTGGACAAAAGATTGAGTGGGGCATGATTTATAGGAAGTGAACAAGGTCTTGACGAGCGTTTTGGTCCACTTCGAAGTCAAATCTTGTTGATCGAACCTTTACCGAATGCAGCAAAGATATATTCTCTTGTTCGACAAGAAGAGAAACAACAAGAGATTCAATCTTTATCGACTCCGATCCCAGATGCAGCAGCCCTCAATTCCACAGCAAGGTCTCGCAACAACAATTCTAATCGATTGATGGATGGTCGGAATAATCACAATACAGGTGGAGGAAATCGCCCACATCCAGGTAGTGGGAATCGGTCGTATGCTAGCGAGGGAAATAGCCTTTATTCTAGTGGTGGAAGTCGCTCACATCTGGATGGCGGAAATCGCTCGTATAATGCTGGAGGAAACAATTCATCCGGTGGCGGATATTACTCATATTCTGGTGGTGGAAATAATTCTAATCGCAAGGTTAAATATCATTGCGAGCATTGTGACAAGGATGGCCACACCAAGGAGCGTTGCTATAAAATCATTGGGTATCCTCCAAAGCGTTCAGAGCTCTCTAATTTTTCCGCTAAATCTGAGAACAAAACAATTCCTGCTGTTGTAACTCAAGAGCAACATGAAAATTTATTAGCAATGCTCTCCTCAGGTAATATCAACCACAGTTCCAACTTAGCAGGTACTGCTCTTTCTATTCCTCCCACCTCTGTTTGGATCATTGACACATGAGCTACAAATCATATGTGCTCTGATACCATGTTAAGCAAACTATACAAGGAAAATATCTAGCTGTAAAATGGGAAATAGAATAAGTAAATACAAGAAGAAATCCCGGGATATTATTCTCCATTATCACGGGATATTGTTTCCATTAATCATATGTGCTCTGATACCATGTTAAAATTAAAGAAGCAGATTTTGGTGTTCTCCTCATTGGAGAGACAAGAAGAACGTTTTTAATATATATAGGGATGTTTACACAATTGACTGCCTAAACTAAAAACAAGAATCAAGGAAAAATACATGGAAAGCTAAAGATTAGGGAACTAAGCAAACTATACAAGGAAAATATCTAGCTGTAAAATGGGAAATAGAATAAATAAATACAAGAAGAAATCCCAGGATATTATTCTCCATTATCACGGGATATTGTTTCCATTAACAAAGTGCATATCTAGCGACTATACAGAGTAAGAGTCCCTTACTTTACCACGGTACAAGATTATATGAAAATGGAGGCAATAAATATATGGCTTTATAATAGACTTCATAAGAAGAGGGGTCGTGTGACTCTCCGAGTTTCTTCTTCTAAGAGAGATCATACAGGACATAAGCATTTACACTAACCTAAGAAGTTGGTTCCAAAATTGGCAAATTAACAATAGATACACCTGAAAATAAAAGGAATTAATCGAAAGTCTAAGTACCCAGAAAATTGCCTAGAATTTGAAATCAGATTCGAGTGAATCTGAGCCACTAATTTCAAATTCTGATTCAATTCAAAGTGCATTTTATGGGTATTGACACAGCGGAATTCACAAGAGAATAGTTAGCGTACTATTCCAAACGAGGATAGGTCTCGAATCCACGAGGGTTTTTGAATCCACAAGAAGAACGAGATTTAACCCAGAATTGTTATTGAATAGAAGCTAAATAATGCGATAAGCTTATACCCTTATTTATAAGTTAAACCTTAACTTAACAAGGAAATAATCGAATCTTGCTAACCAAGAAAAACAATAAAAAGAAAACTAAAAAAGACTAATAAAATTAAAATAAAAATTTCTTAACCTACTTATAGAAATTAAGACTAATACCTAATAAAAACATGCCAAAACAAGTGGCAGAAAATTAAAATATCCTAAATCAATCTCTTATTATGATAACATTTCCAAAAATTAAAACTCTTACTATCTTGTCCTATATCAGTCTCCTTTTCTTCAAAAGAACTCAAACTCGAGTTCTCGTTAGAAATCTGCCATCTTCCATAACAAATAAATATATACTTGGAATATTTCAACCCCTTTATTTCCTTCCATAACATCATAGAAAATAATATTTGCAATGATCTCTTCTCTGCATGCTTCAAGTGATTGATAAGATATCTACCAAATGAATATTGGGAATCCAATCATACTGTTGCACTCCAAGGAAATTAATAAGGGAAACTTGACATTTTGGGTCCTTTTTATCTTGTCTCATCTTAGCATTGGTTGACACATCCATGATTGGCTCATTGAGATGGGCTGACTTAACCATAGAGTAATCAGATAAGGTAGCAGTATCAATTTCTTCCATTGAAAAATCAATTGGGTCCTCAACAATTTGAACACCAATATCTATATCAATTTTCTTCTTCACACCCACCTACATATCGATTTGCTTATCATTAACTTCAATCACAGTGTTCCCTCACTACAACAAAATCATGCTATGGTGAGGAAAAAAATTTGTCACTATAACATTAATTTTCGTCGTCTAAGGTATTAGCGAGGAACTATTTCCTCGCCCACTTTCCTCACCTAGACTGTGTTGCAAAAGGTATTTGCGAGGAAAAATTATTTTCCTCGCCTATTGTAGACAATGAGCGACAAAATTTTTCCTCGCAATTTCTAAAAATATTTCGATCGGCAACTAATACTATCATCTACGAACAGCAACTTCTGAGGAAAATATTCCTCGCCAATTACGTTTTAGGCGAGGAAATTTTTTGTTGCTAATTGTAGCGCATTACAAAAAAGAATTTAATGCTCTCCCAAGCTTCCTTCTTTGCTTCCGTTGAAGTTTGAACCCTTGACCTCTTCAATAGCGCGCCTAGCCCCTATCCACCACATCAACCTTGCATTTCATTCCATATTCAGACTATCTAATATATATACTTGTTTTGGTATGTTTTTCATTGCGCATATTAGTTTCTTAAACACTGTGCCCAAGTGTTTTTGAGGTTTTTTGGCGCTGCAACATATTTTTTTGGCTAAACATGTTCAACGCCCTATGGGTTTTTGACAACAATTTTTGTTGGACTGATAATTTTTTATTGTTCTAGTTTTTCTTAGATCGGAGTATGTAGTTGTTACCGAGGGAATAATATTAATTTTTTTAGTTTATATTTTGATCTATTTTCATTTGATTATTTGTATCGAAGAGAGAAATAAAAAAAAAAGTGTTTAAACTTTGCATCGAAGTTTAAAAAATTAACACAAGCTAACCACATGATTACATAATTTCTGAACTTTTTCCGTTTTTAGTGATTTTCTTTTGCTTCTTTTCATAATTTTTTTACATTTTAAATTCAGTTTGTCAAGACCACTAATTACTGTAAAAAAAATGCAATACAATATTGAATTGTATTTCACCTCAGAGTTTAATTTAACTAGTGGAAATTAAACAATACATAATTGCCTAGGTGGACACTAAATTCATGATTGTGATTTTTACAAATCTACTTTAAAGCGAGATTTGATAATTATATAGGTAAAGTTCAATTTATTTTTTAAATAAAATGAAAACATCAACAAAAAGTATATTAAGTTCGTAAAAATCGAAAGCGATAAAACAGAAAATAAACTATATTAAGGAAACACAAATTTCGTTGCCAATGGGCACCATTTTTTTAGGAAAGCTAGCCATATTGATTATCTTGGAATATGCTACTGAATTGTATTTGACCTTAATTAGTGGTAATGAAACATCTAAAAATCACTTAGGTCGATGCTAAATCTATTAATATGATTGATTGTTAGAATTTTACTTTAAAGCATGAATTTTACTTTAATTAGAGGTAGAATTTAATTCATTTCTGAAATAAATCATCAACATAAACAATAACTATATGGGGTGTTCCACTAACAAAAAATAGTTTTTTTTTTTCAAAAATCAAGATAAGTCATTCTCGCATAATACATCACGTAAAAAACCTTGAAAAGCCAATTTATTCTTAAAACACCATTAGCGGAAGACCCCTTAAGTGCATAAATCTCAAAAGCGACCAAACTGTAAAATAAATTTCAACTTTGAAGTTGGTCCTACTCGAACTCCAAATCACTCAATCCATTACTGAGTCACTTTACAAATCCTTGATAATGTTGCACAATTTAAATCATTAGCTTTTTTTCAACAATTTCTAAGCATTCCATGTATAATAGATATAGGTGTATAATTTATTTTAAAATAGCACCATCCGATCATGGATTGAAAAAGAACAGGATCGATCATGGGTTGACATGATCAGTTTAAAAATAGAAATTAATTATTAGAAGTGGCAAGGGAATATAAATTTTATCACCAACGGGTGCCTTTTGCCGATGAAATATGATTTTTCTCGCGAAAAGCTGCTCTTTTGCGACAAAATTATCTTTCCTCGCCAAAAATGTTTGACGAGGAAAGAGAATTTCGTCGCAAAAGAGCGGCTTTTCGCGAGAAAAATATATATTTTCTTGCCAAAGGAGGTATTTGGCGACGAAAGCCGATTTCCTCACCAAAAGTTCATTTTTGCCGACAAAAAGACCCATTTGGCGAGGAAATTTGGCCTATAGGTAGATTTTTTATTTTTTTTCCATTTTGGCCTATATTTTTATTCCAAAAGTTTCTGCTAATTCCATGGCAAAAATCTTTCCATCATAACTCTTTCAATTCTTGGCCATGCATGTATCCAATTTAGCTCTTGAAGAATGCAAATCTAACCACCAACTAAGTGCAAAATAATCTGTAAATTTTAACCACAAATATATCCACCTTTCTTTCGCTGGAATTTTCACCAACTCAAAGAAATAATCAACATTTAGAATCCAATCTAAAATATCTTGAAAATATTCATTACCACTGAGTTTTGGTAAGTCGTCATAATACCTGACAGGATAAGTATTTTCATGCGCATGTACTCATAATACTTGAATCAACACGATTGGCTGGGTGTCTCCCAACTACAATTTGATTATCGGGTTGGCGTTGGGCAAGCTCGACACCGTGCTTTCCCGATTATGATTAAGAAGACAACGTTGGGCAAATCCCTCATGCGATTCTTTTCAACCCTTTCTGGTCCTAGGTCTAGGCAAATAGTGAGCAACCGCAGCGCTTATTGTTCTTCCACCATCGTCCTCAAATCAACATCTCCATGAGCAACGTCACTAGGTGTGCCATCTATTTTGTTTAGTGTCATCGAGTCAGGAAAAACCCGCTCTGATACCACTTGACGCAGCAGAATTCTCGAAAGAATAGTTAGCATACTATTTCAAACGAAGCTAGGTCTCGAATTCATGAGGGTCCTTGAATCCACAAGAAGAAAGAGATTAACTCAGAATTGTTATTGATCGAATAAAAGCTAAATAATGCCATATGCTTACAACCTTTTTTATAAGCGAAACTCTAACTCAATTAGGAAATAATAGAATCTTGCTAACTAAGAAAAACAATACAAAGAAAACTAAAAAGACTAATAAAGATCTTTTTTTTTCATAACCTACTTATGGAAATTAAGACTAATACCTAATAAAAACAAGAAAATACATGTGACAGAAAATTAAATATCCTAAATCAATTTATTATTAAAATAATATTTCCATAAATTAAAACTCTTAGTATCCTATCTAGTACTCTCTTTACCTACTCCTAATTGCTTCTCGATGCTCCCCATTTTAGCCACATTAATGCTGATATAAGAGTTTTCCAAGTTGGAATTCGAATGAACAGTATTAAACATTGTTTGGTGTATCAACCTTCGCGTCCTTGATTCGGTAACATCATGCATGTCGGTGTGGCAAGTGGAGTGATTTCAGGTATCTAAATGTATATTTTTATTTTTTTTTACTCGAGCAGGTATCTAAATGTATTTAGAGTTAATTAAATAATCATCCGTTTTTTGGACACAATGTAAGTTTTCATCCTGCCCATTTTTTGGAGTTATGTTTTCATCCTTTTACTTTGTGAATTACCGTCCTTACCCTTTTACTAGATATTTATTGTTTTCCTAATTTTGTGGAATTGGATATATATTGTTTTCCTAATTTGGTGGAATTAGATATATAATGAAGAGATAAATATGTAGGGATGGTTTTGTTCCCTTGTATAACTGATTTAATGATTTTGGATAATCACGGATTCAAAAATGGGATGATTTTATTTCGGATAATCAGGGATTTCAAAATGAAATGATTTGGTTTCCATAAATAATGATTAATGGAGAGAAACGTATAATTTTTGCCATAATTATTGTATTGAAATATTATACAAGCATCATGGTAAATATGCGAATGAGCAGCAGTAATCATGGTAAATGTGAAGTGTTACATCCAACTCGTATTACCATGTTACATCCAAACATGGTAAATTTAATACACTAATAAGGAAACATGGTAAATTTAATACACTAATAAGGAAACATGGTAAATTAGTTAATAAATTACTACGGAATCATGGTAAACATGGTACATTACACATTGAAACATGGCAAGCTAGTTACATTAAAACATGGTAAGTTATTCATTGTAACAAAAGCTAACATGATAAAATTATTTACCATGAAAAAAGAATAAAAAACACCGATCCAAATAGGGCTACAACCAAAGGTGAAAATGGGAAAAACTTCTAGAGTATAATCGCTTGCACGAGTTTCACCAACCGCATTTGAATCTCGATTGAAACTGAATGAACCTTCCCCTGATGTAGTTGCAACCAGATTCCTATACTTTGAACCCATAATTTCATCCATAGAAAAAAGGATTTAGATACTTCATTCTCACTCATTGCAAACGATTGGTAATCTTGAGCCTCCATATATTTCAACGGCTGGGGGCGGAGGGAGAGAGAGAGAGAGATTGAGTTGCAGAGACGGAGGCGTAGTATAACAATGGTTTGTGGCACTGGCGGGCGGTTGTGGTGGTGGTGGAGGATGAGGCAGCGGGCGATTGCAAAGGTGATGACTGGTCACACACACACACAGAGAGGCGGTTGTGGTAGTGGAAGATTGAGGATGGTGGAATGTGGATGAACGAGATAATAGGGATTGGTTTTTATCCCCAATCCCGTAATTGCAGCAGATGACCTCATAATTTTTAAAATGGTCCACTACCTACCGCCCCGTATATGCCACTTTTTATTTAGTCCTCAATCCCTTAATATGTTACAATTATATAATTATATATATATATATATATAAAGGGCATTTTAGGGTTTTTTTGAATCTCGGGATGGAAACATAACTCCTAAATAGTCTCATGATGATTTTCTAATTTCAAGTGACTAAAATGATGGTTATTTAAGTGCCCCATGTATTTAAATGTTGGAAGTTTAGATACCTGAAATCTACGTTCATCCAAATTTGGATAATATACAAAGACTAATTTATTTATTTTTTTGTGTACCAAAAAAAAAAAATTTTAAACTAATCTAATCTAACAAAACCACACGCCATATGAAATAAACTGCTTCATTCGTCCCATTTTGATAGTCCAGTTAGGTCTCCAATGCAATTTTTAAATTGTTAATATCTTTCAATCTAAAATATTTTTAAAGATTTTAAAAATTTGGTATAATTGAACTAATTGAGATCTATCATATGAGATTTATATTGCACATAAAATTCATTATAGGTTGCAAGATATTATCAATTTCAAAATTGCATTGCAGACCGAGCTGGACTATCAAAATGGGATGAAGGAAGTAATATTTAATAGTTTTTTAAAGTGATTTCTTTTTTAAACAATTTTTATTTGATCGACAAAAAATAGTTTATTAATCAAATATCGAAGATGCAAGATTAAACGATAAAAGAGAAAGCATCAGAACAAGGAATAATATCCCAATAAGGTTTGCACCCTAGCTGATGAAAATCACATGCCTCTCAAGACCCAAATGATGAGAAGGCTAAGAAGACAAACAAACAATTAAACAAAACCTAAACACAACTACGGAACCCACATCTACAAAACTAGCACCGAACAAATGAACCAATATCTCGCAAGCAACAACATAAGCAGATTGACCCAAAGACACCCAAGACAAACAAACCCTCTCCATCCAACAAAACAACCCCAAAACCTCCATTCATGGAATTGAGGCTTCGACAGAGAAATCTGACGACGAGCCGCGGAGTATTAGTTTTCAGAGAGAGAGAGAGAGAGAGAGAGAGAGAGAGAGAGAGAGAGAGAGAGAGAGAGAATTTGGGTAGGCTCGATCTTGGTTTGGGGCCATGAAGCGGAGATGTTTGGGTGCGTGTGAAGGGTAGCTTTGGAACTAATGGGACATAAGGAGCTCTGGTTACTTGGATTAATTAAGAGCATCTCCACCCTTAAATTTTTTACCCAAATTTGAGTAAAAACTTGATTTGATGTGGAACACTCTAATGGGCAAAAACAAATGTAGACATAAATTTGAGTAAAGGATTTATTCATGGCACAATTGTGAATTTGAGAGGGAGAAAATGGCCTTAAAAATTTGAGTAAAGATTTGATTCAAACCAAATTTGGTGAAAATTTTGAGTAAACTCAAATTTGCTACGAAAAGGAAAATGACCGATACGCATGAGATTTTCCACTTCAACGATATGGGGTGTAATAATGTCACAGAGCACAAAACCGTTACATATCAGCCAATATGGTAGGTAATGGGCTAACCTATTCTTTGGCAGTAAAAAATTTCGTTGCGGTATTATCACCGTGCTTCTTCAATATTTCACATCAAAATTGCATGAGTGAGTGAGCCAAAAAACCATGAAGTATGGCACAGAAAAATAAGAACAGTGAATAAATGTTAAGTTATTGTGTATTTCTTGATATTAATTTCTCTTCCATATTGTTGATATTCCATGAGCCACATACGATCAAATAGAATTATCAGGTCCAATCATGCACTTTTTTCCAAGTTCCTTTCCTATTACTACTGATGAAGAAGCCATTCGGTGTCCCTATCCAGAAGCACAAGTGATCTTGATCTCTCAAATGATAGCCGCAATCCCTGGAAACACTCGAACTGAAGACATCGAATATTGCCTGCTTCGATTGCCAATAGAAATGACAAAAGTAGAGAGTAGTTTGAAAGAAATTAATCGTAAAGTTCCACGAGAACTCCTCGTAACTGTTGAGTGAACGAATTCCAAAATCAGTGTGTTTGTCTTGACAGCGAAACCATAGTGGGTTGCTAGGCGCGATACTATTTTGGATGCCATTGTATATATGAACTTCGCCTTTACTGGAATACCGAGAAAGTTGTTGGGCAGACAACGTTTTGGAGACATTGAGAATTGCTATAAGGATGCAAAGTTGAAGAAAAATATGGCTACTCATTTTATCGCGGATGTAAATACATGTGATATTGTGGTGTTTCCTCGCTCGAGATTTATAGAAGGCCAAAGGTTTTTTCCCACTATTTTTGTGTGTAGTACATTCTTGATTTTTGCAATCCATGAGAATTATGTCAATCTTAAATTACCTTGAAATAAAGTTTAAGTTCAGGTGTTAAGAAGATATTTTGGGTGATGTTGAGGGGTAGGACTGTAAATGAGCCGAGCCGTTCGCGAACGACTCGCAGCTAAGCTCGAGCTCGTTTAAGCTCGGATCGCCACAGTAACGAATGAGCTCGACCCTTAAAATTAGGCTCATTTGGTTAGCGAGCCGAGACCGAGCTACAAGATGCTCAACTCGAGCTACAAGATGCTCAACTCGAATTGGCTCGCGAACCACTACATATACATTAAATATAAATATATTTTACATATTACTTTTACACTTTCAAAGGAGTGTCATGTGTATCTACTTAGTGAGGGCGGAATCACAAAATGTGGCGTAGAATGTGGCGTAGGAAGAAAGTCCACCGCTTGGCTTTATAGAGAGGAAATCTTCCTTCTTGAACAAATTTGGTCGATGTGGGACATTTTCACGCCTAGAGGAGGATCAAGTGAAATGCATTCCTACTTCCTTCGTGTCCCACATTGCCTATTGAGAGACCTCCATTGGCTATAAATAAATAACCCAGCCAACTTCTTTCTCTCTGCCACGTCAAGGTCTCCCATCTTCACCAGAATCATCTTCACAAGAATGCAAGCCTAGCGAGCCGAGCTTGAGTCCAGTAAAAATATTGTGAGCTGAGCTCAAGCAGCGTGAAGCGTGGCTCAGCTCGCCTCGATTAAACCTAGGGGTGCACAAACACCGGGCTGGGTTTGGGTCGGCTTATACTAGATAATAACGAGATTTGTCAATTTCCAAGCTCGGTCCATTAATAATCGGGCTTTATTTAATATGCCCAAGCCCGGCCCAATTAAAATTTTAATTTTCCAAGCACGTCCAACAAGCCTATTTATTTTTCTTAAGCATGGTATCACAAATATAAATTAATCAATCATAGCAATCACAATAACAATTCACAACCGTAATAATATACTTAAAGTTGTAAGTTCTCCCAAAAATATTAAAAACATACCCACAAATTAAAGTGCTCTAAAAGATGGAACTCCAACATATAAAAACGTCTTTCGAGTATCTTTCCTTTAAATTCACAGTTCTTCACAGCAAATCTTGTAGAGCACAATAAAAATAAGAAGGAAGAAAAAACTATGAGTTATTATTATAAGACAATAGTTTAAGGGGGAAAAAAATTTCAAAGTTTTTTTAACAAATTGCTATTTTGTCAAATGTATTCTCTACATAGGTAGTACCTAGCATTCGTCTTCATCAAAATAAACAAACCCTAAGCAGCTAGGTTCACATATACATATATACATATAGTATTAAAATAAAATTATTATTTAAATCGGGCCGGGCCGGGCCGGGCCATAGAGGAATTTCCCAAGCCCAGCCCAATTAGTAAACGGGCTTAAAATATCAACCCAGCCCAGCCCTATGAGCCTAAATATTTTTCCCAAATCCTAAGAAAACCAGTCTGGATTGGACGGGCTGGGCGGGCTACCAGACCGGTGTACACCCGTAATTAAACCCCTATTGAGGGGTAATCATCAATCCTAGGGAGGTGCATTCCGTACATAACGATAACTGGAGTGTGTATCCCGTAATTTCGTTTGTAATTAATGATAGAAGTACATGGAATGTACCATCAACTATTTTGAACCAAGTGAAAGGAAAAAATGTAATAATAAAAGATAAACAAAGTTTTGATTAATCCCTCACTGAAAATCAAGCAATCGCACACGATACAAAGATTTACGTGGAAAAAGCTTAAATGAGAAAAAAACCACGAGAATGAACACTACAAGAAAAAACACCTTTGGCTACATCCAAAAACATCTTTTGGTGACAACAAAAAATAAGTTGTCACAGAATGTACCCAATGGCGACAAGAAATTTTAACGCTTGTTACCGAAAATATTTGGGCACCCAAAAATGTGCGCGCCAAAGAAATAGGAGATTCGGTGACTAGCTCAGAAACTTGTCGCTGAAAGATATATTTAAGGCCACTAGTATAAGCTTGTCGCCAAAGGGCGTGAATTTTGGCGTAGGCGGGATCCAACTCGTTTAGCCGCGCTTTAAAATTTCACTCAAATTTTTTGTGAAGCAAAACTACGACGTTTCACTGTGTCTGCCTTGTCGCCAAAAAAGCCTCTAATTTTATCAAGCTAAACTATGTCGTTTCGATGTGTCTTCCTTGTCGCCAAAAAAATAGCCCTAGGTTTTATCGCCTATCATCTCATCCACAGTCTAAAATGGTGGAAGCTACTCTGTGCCTCTCCCTCCCTCTCTAACTCGTGCTCTCCCTTGCTCTACAACCATCACCGCGGGGTAAGAATTTTGTTGCTCTTCCTTCTCCCTCTCTTTGTTTTCTGGTATTTCTCCGTTATCTGTAACGAGTTCCTAAAATGTCTTCCGATTTTGTACTTTTCTGGTTTTGTGAATTTTTGTTTGGATTTTGTAGATTTAAAGTCGAAATTGGAAGCTAAGGTATCCACACGACGGTCAGATCTAAGGTGTCCTCTGTTTTATTTGGAATTTCCATCCTAACGATTTCGTTTCTGGACTTAGATAACTTGTTTTCATTTTGAATCTCCACAATATGCACGTCTATGAAAGTTTGAATCAATTAATCATATGGTTTTTTATTTTTTTTTGTGTGTGCTGAGTATTTATTTTGGAAGAATTAGATATTCCTAATGTGATTTGAAATTTCTTGTCCCAGTAGCGAGTAACTAGTACATCAAAGTACCATTGGGCACTGTTGAACAAACCAAAACACGCAGCCGATTTTGTGTTTGGCTTGTTAGGAGCTGGTACAATCGTACCTTACTCTTATAAGATGATATTTCTTTCAGTTCCCAATTGATAAGAAAAGTTCCTTCATGGAATGGAATTTTTACCCCTTAATTTAGAAAGTGTGGAAATTATTGATTTCCTTTGCTTGTTTAGGATTACAGTTTTAAATTATATGTTTTTTTTTTTATATTCAGTTGCTACATATACTAGTATCGATCGTTGATGACATGTTTGTGGCTTTGTGCTCTTTTTCACTGGTGATCAATGCGATGCATGAGTAGACTTGGCATTGAGTATTCAAAGATTTGATTTCCACTACTTAGGTGATGTAGTATGACGATTTCTATTAGTTTTGAACACTGGATTTGATGATTTTTAAGGAACTTAGGTGGATGAATTAACGGTGACTGTTGGATTGTTTGATATAAAGTTTATGTTATGGTTAAAGTACGTGGATTGGCTTTTATATGAATGGTGATGTGTCAATAAAATTTCAGGTGCAATGATTTTACAAAAATTCCAAACATTATATATCATGCTGCTTTGATTTGGCGTCACATGATGTGGCAGAAGGTTATTTTTGGTGACAAGGTATTTGTAGTCACAGTATACATAGATACGTTTGGTGACTACCAGTTGTGGCAAAAACGAACATTCGGTGACATGCTTGTGGCCAAATATGAACATTTGGCGACATGTTTCAAAGGAGGTGGCTGTGATCAATGCCTTTGGCGACATGCTTGTCGCCGAAAACTCCCTTTCCGTGACAAGTTCTCTTGTCGCAGGACACATCTTTCGGCGACACGCTCGTTATCTTGTGGCCATTGACTTTAAGTGTCACGGATTTGGTGACTACTTAGCCCCTGTAGCCAAAGAGCACAGACGACAAAAATCCATCTTTTGGTGACTTTTTTAGATGTGGCCAAATGTGTTTTTTCTTGTAGTGCAATCATACACTAAAATCATTGTGCGAATACAATTAATCTTACTCAAGATTCGTGTATCCTCACCACGAAGCCTAAGACTTATATGCCGAATCCACATTAATCACACCTCTATATGATTGCCGAATCTTGAATCCCCAAGCCTTCCAAATTGACGATTGCCTTCTGATCAACTCCACAACAGGGCTTTACTCTGAGAAAGATTGTCTTGATAGGAAAAACCCCTCAAAGATGATTGTTATGGTCAAAGAATCATTGAAACTTTGTAATCTTCGAGATACATGAAACCTTAGCCGCCACAAGTGTTGAGTGGTGAGAAAAATGTGTGCTAAGGCTTCAAGGAACGACAAAAGTATTTTTTTTTTACCTAATAGTTAGATATAAATAGGGACACAACACACTATCAATGCTGCCAAAAATTTGCCCGTTTTGCTCGAGAAATATCATCTGTCTCCATATGTGCCAAATAATGAATTCCCATTTTGCCAGAGCTCAATTTCCCATTGTTAAAAGACTTGACTAATGACTATCGCACTCACTCAAAAGCTAAAAATACAATGTTTGAGATTCATTTTTACACCCTAGTACAGACCTTCTAAAAAATAAAAATAAATGAACAAATAAGCATACGATAAAGGGGAACACAACGAGAGTGAGTTATTCAGTTTTGGTCATGAACATTCCAACCCAAATAGAGAGCTCGACTTATGGAGCTTACACACATTATTTTACAAGTTTGAAAGACTTGTAAAACGCCCATGCACATTTGTTTAATTAGCATTCATAAATTTCACTTGGAATTAGTCTACAGATCATGTGCATATATTTCATGTATCACCACAAAATCTCGTAACATAAATGTGAAGCTCACATCCAAAATCTAATAAGGATTATCTTGTTATGAGATTTACAGTTGATGGCATGAATTTACAATGCCAAAAATATTAGTCGAGCAAAAATATGTCATGAATTTAAACAGAGGGCGTATATATACACCATATATGCAATAGCCTGAACTTTTAAAGCATCATGTAATTGCAATTTTTTGAACAGTTCATATCTTTCAATCTATAATATTTAGTGAACTAATTGAGATCTATCAAATATATAAGATCATTATTAATCTAAAATACGTTATAAACTCTCTGATATTCAGTATACGAACAAATATTTTGATTTCTTTTCGACCAAAATGTATTATTTTTAGTTATCGCTTTGCTGACCGATCAATCTTTTCTAGACAGAGGTATTGCCTTGTTTTCTATCATAAGAACTTTATAAGCAATCTACTTCCGAAAGGGTAACAAGAAATTAATTGAGCAACCTATGTATCAACTAGGACAACCTTTCATTTATTATATGGTTTATAAATCTCAAACAACATGATGGCTAATTGACTTATTAGCTCACTTCCAATAATTTAATGTTTTCCAGGTGACCTTATTGTCTGCGCTGACATTGAAACCGTTTGGAGTTGCAACCCAGTAGTAATCACAATTCCAATAATCGTCCTGCTTGCACAGACGACTTATTCTTGCATCGTAAACAGCTAAACTTCTATCTTTCGCGCCCCAGTAAAAATGGCAAAAGTAGAGAGTCGTAGGGATGATATTGGGCCTGAACCTCCAACTGAACCCTTCTCCATTGTGGAGCGTATGCATTCTGATATCATCATCTTTAGATTGACAACGAGCCTGCAACGGTGAGGGATGGTCTGGAACGCCGCTAATGATATGAACCCCAATCTTCCCCGAACTTTGAGAAATGAGGCAAACTGTGAGAATGACCAAGGAAAAGTGGAGCTTACTCATTGTATCTCCTGGGTTATAACTTTCTTTTGTGATGTTTTAGGTTGTCTTCCTTGTCTATGTGCATTTACATACACAACTGTACATATAGGCTTAAGGCAATTAATGTTTGTTCTTCAAAATAAAAAAAGCCAAAGGATTTTTTTCCTTAAATGGTATGAATAATTTAACGCAATTCGATTTATGGGATGTAAGGTCAAAGGTATGGACATATGTTACAAGAAATACTAATAGAAATTCTCTCGAAAGCACTTATTTTTTAGAGATTTAGTAAATGTGATCGTAACATTGTCGCACTTTCATAACTAATGGATTATGAGAACCTTGGGGATGCATGTCGAGTTTAAGGAAGGAAAAACTAAAATAATTAAAGAACCATGACACTGTTAACAAACTTGGTTGCGAAAAATCTGGAAAATTAACAAAAACCAGAGACAAAAAGATTAATTAAACAGAAACTTACTGGACCAAATTCAGTACACCGGAATTTGGTAAAAGACGACTCGAATCGAACCGGGGCAAGTATTAAGATACTCTGTCCTTAAAGCAAATTCGTCTTCCACTACGGTGCTGATGGACTTCGTAGACGTCTGCCTCCCAGGACTACCCGGCTTTCACTGTACGGAAGTAACACTGCAATCTGTACAGTATGCGAACCGAAAAACTACGCAGGAACTCTCAGATGGTTTATGCAGAATGATGCAGATTGTATGCAAGGAAAAAACGTGAATGAAATGAGAAGAGGAGGGTTCTATTTATAGGGAAATAGACACCGAACGGAAAGGTACCAGACGGAGAGACGCGGGGGTCGGGAACCGACCGGATGCAACACTTCGGTGGTGGTAAACGGACGCGGGGAAAGGGAATTCGGTCACTGCTTTGTTTGGAAAGGAGAAGAATTAAATTTCTGAAACGGACCGTTCGACCGGCCCAGACCGTGTATAAATTTCCAGTAAAAAGATAAGAAGCCCCTGGGCCAAGCCCATCTTATCTAATGACCCAACCCGGTCCGGTCGGTCGGACGGCGGCGGCGGCGCGCGCGTGGGGTTTAAAGCCCACTTTGTCCATGCCTTCTCCCCCTATAAAACTTCCATGACCCTAAGGGCCTAACCCTTTAAGGCAAACTAAAGGTAAATATACCCAATTAACTTGTTCTCCACACCCAATGTGGGACAAGTATGTTTTCCCCCTTCTACCAAGTTCATGTAGGCACTTTTAGAGGTCAATTCCTCATTCATCTTGACTTGATTTGGCACACCGAGTGTTCGGTCTTAAACTCTTAATCAAGACGAACACACCGGTATGTGGGTCCGTCCACGTGGACGTGTGGGACCCACTAAAACAATTAATTAAAATTGATAAAAATCAAGTTTTTTCCAACAGACACGTCCTAATTAGCACAAAAGCAGACTTCAAAGGTGGAACTCTTTTTTTTATTTTCAACAAAAAACTATTTTCAAAGTTAGTTTTGTTTTTCCCCTACAAGAAGCTATTTTCAACAAAAAAAAATTTCAAAAAGAAGCTTTTTATAAGCTGTTTTTTAAAAATGAAAAAAAGGTTTAATTTTTTTGGAAAACTTTTTTAACTCCATTTTAAAAGAACCGTTTTTTTATAGGGTAGAGAGAATATATACTAAGGGGTACCATGGTCATTTCACGCAAAAAGTTAACGCCGTTAGCCTTAAAGCAACGACAGGGAGGTAAGTGACAATTAGTTTGAAAAGTAAGGGAGGGCAGTGGAATTTCAGAAAGTATAGGGTAAGTATCTGTATTTTTTAGAAACCTCAGGAGAGGTAAGTGAAGTTTGTTAGATATAGTAGATAAATGCTCCTCCACTGCTTCACAGCCCACTATTACTCCACACCAGCATCAAGTTGTTAAGTAAAGTTGTTAGTTGGTTAAGGTGGTTATTAGGCTCTCTTAATGATAGGTTTTCCCGCTTAGTCTGTAATATGATATATAAAGCTTTGTACTCCTATCTTCATTGTATTGGACAACATTCTTGAAATGAGATATTCAGATCTACTTTCTCTCTCTAAAATCAGTTTCTCTCTATTGTTCATATGGTATCAGAGCGATTAGACGAAAGTTGAAGAGGAAATCCAATCCTGATATTCACGAGTTTACTCGATTGAATTCAAGAAATCACACATGGCATCTCAATCTGCAACTCATTCAGATTCAGCATCGTCATCATCATCTCTACCACCTACTCTATCCTTTCTGATCGCAAATTTCCAATCATTTGTCATGGTTCGACTTGAAAGCTCCAATTATTTTGCGTGGAAAACGCAGGTAGAGAATGCTCTAAAAGCTAATGATCTATTTGAGTTTGTTGATATTTCTGTTACTATTCCTGCATCGCATATCTTGGATACCAGTGGGATCAAGATTCCTAATCCTGAGTTTACTAAATGGATTACTATAGATCGCATGTTACTTTCTTGTTTGATAGCAACCCTAACACCGTCTGTACTACCACACATTGTTGGTTCAAATCATACCTTCCAATTTTGGAACAAGCTTGAAGAAAAGTTTAATCTCCTGTCACGCTCTCATGTTCATGATCTAAAGAGGAAGTTGTACAGTCTAAATAAGATTGGTTCAATAGATCAATATCTTGATTATATCAAAGGAATAGTTCAGAAGCTAGCTGCTTCAGGACACTACGTTGATGATGAAGACCTGATCTTCGATACCTTAAATGGCCTAAGAACTGTATATGACCCTTTTAAACAGGCTATTCGTACTAGGACATAATCTATATCGTTTGGTACCTTTCCTTCAATGCTTGTAGCTGAAAATTTGCACATTGAGAATGCTCAAGGTACCATAGATTCATCCTCTATACTTGTTGCTCAAACTCCTAACGTACCTGCTACCAATCCTCCAAGCATTTCTTATCAAACACCTGGTGTGCAGTCTAGTAATCAGCAGATAAATGCTCCTCCACCTCTTACTCCTTTTCAATTTCCTTTTCCTGCTCCACCACAACAACAACAATTCTATCCCTCTCATTCTGGGGGCAATAATCAGAGGAACAAAAACAATTTCAGGTTTAATAGAAACCAATATCCTCATAATTTTACTAGTGGTTGTCAAATTTGTGGCAAGACAAACCACTTGGCCTATTCCTGTTATCACAGACAAAATCTTGATTATAGACCTCTGGGATCACCTGTTGGACGTTCAGGACAAGGAGGCTACTACTCAACTAATGGAAATTCTGGGTACGTACAATCCACAAAACCATGGTATGCCTAACAATGGAAATTCTGGGTACAATCTACCAAACCATGGTATGCCCTCTAGAAATTTCACTTAGTCTAGAGGTTATGGTTCTTTCCATCAGGCTGGGTACAATCCACATCCTTTTGGTTTTGGCCCTAATGGGAACTCTGGTTATGGAAATCAGTCTGGGGGTTCTGCTCATGCTATGTTTGCCTCTCCGGATGTTATGGGATATTATGGGAATACAGAGCATACACCTGTTTATAGTGATCATGCCTTGACAAGTTCACCTGGACCACGCTATTTTCCTCCTCAGACAGTTCCAAATGCATTTCCTTCTAGTTATGGTGGATCAAGTGCTTCTCCATGGTTCTTTGACTCAGGAGTAAACTCCCATGTTACTCATGATCATGCTCAAATCCAAATGTCCACTGGGGGCATAGGACCAAGTTCTGTTACAGTGGGCAATGGACAGTCCATACCAGTTGCACATTCAGGTAAAGGTATTCTGGCTACACCTACTCATTGTTTTGGCTTAACCAATATTCTTTATGTCCCTCAAATCTCACATAATCTTTTGTCTGTCCATTAGTTTGCTAAAGATAATAACTGTCTCATTCTTTTTTATTCTTGTGGCTATGTCATTTAGGACAAAGCCACCCTCAAGATTCTGCACAAAGGGACTTGTCACAAGGGACTTTACCCCCTTCTTCCTTCCTCTGATTCAGCTACTGCATTGTTGAGCTTGTCTACCACTGCTTCTTTGTGGCACAACAGGCTTGGTCATCCTCATGCTGGTTCACTCTCTATTTTGTCTAAGAAATATAATCTAGCTATTCCTACTATGACTCATTTAGACTGCTATCCTTGTAATAAAGCAAAGAGCCATAAGCTTCCATTCTCTACTTCTACCTCTCACACCACTGCACCCTTTGAGTTAGTACATATGGATGTTTGGGGACCCTCCCCTATCACTTCTTTTTCTGGTTTCACGTATTACTTGCTATTAGTTGATGATTACACCAAATATTGTTGGATCTTTCCTTTACATGCCAAATCTGATGTTGCCTCTTGTGTTCAAGCTTTTAAAGTCTTTGTGTGTAATCAGTTTTCATTCTCTATTAAAACCTTTAGAACTGACAATGGTGGTGAATTTCTCAGTAAAATGATGGCTTCATTCTTTGCCCTCTTTGGCATTTCTCATGAAACTACATGCCCTCACACCCCAGAGCAAAATGGGGTGGCAGAGAGAAAACATGGGCATATTATTGAAACTGCTATTACTGTCATGCAACAAGCTCAGTTGCCCATTAAATTTTGGTTAGAAGCTATAACCACTGCTCTTTATCTTTGCAATAGACTACCCAACTCATCCATTGACTTTCAAGTTCCATTTCATGTCTTATATAACAAAGCTCCAGATTATCACCTTCTTAAAACATGTGGCTGTTGTTACTTTCCCTGGCTTAGACCTTATGCCACTAATAAACTTGTTCCTAGATCTACACCATGTATCTTCCTTGGCTATTGTGCTTCCACAAAGGGCTATAGATGTCTAGATCCAACTACTAATAGAGTTTATATTTCAAGGCATGTCAAGTTCCTAGAATATGATTTTCCTTATCTCAAGCTTAAGGAGACTTCCACTCCTCCAGTTTCACTACCTTCCTGTGCTTCAGTCCCTAGCTTTAAACCTTATCCTCTTATCCATACACCTTCTTGTTCTGCTCCTTCTTCTGTTTCTTCTCTTCCATCATTTCCAAACACTACACCAAGTTCTTCTCCTATAGTGTCTACAAATCCCTCTTTAGTTTCTTCACCTCCACCTCCCACTGCAGTTTCTCCTATCATTACTTCCCCTTAATCACTTCCTGGTCCTAATCCTACAACATCTTGCTAGATTCTTCCTAATGTTCATCCTATGCTCACACGTTCCAAAAATGGAATTTCTGTTCCAAAACACCCTCTCTCTCTTATGGTACACTCCTGTCCACAAACTGAACCTTTGTCTTTTAAGGAAGCCATTACTTTTCTAGAATGGCAACAGGCTATGGCAGATGAGTATTCAGCCCTTGTTAATTCAACAGGGCACATGGACTTTGGTTCCTCTCCCTCCTCAAACTCCTGTTATTGGATGTAAGTGGATTTTTTGCATTAAAAGGAACTCAGATGGGAGTATAGCTCGTTATAAAGCCAGGTTAGTGGCTCAAGGCTTCTAACAAATAGAAGGGTTAGATTGTACATAGACTTTTAGCCCTATTGTGAAGCAGCAGACAGTTAGAATTGTGTTATCTTTGGCTGTTACGTTTGATTGGCAGGTAAAACAACTAGATGTTTCCAATGCATTTTTACATGGTACACTTCAGGAGCATGTCTATCTTAGGTAGCCATAGGGATATGTTAACTCTGCATTTCCACATCATGTATGCAAGCTTCACAAGGGCTTATATGGTCTTAAACAGGCCCCTAGGGCCTGGTATGAAATGTTATCCAAGAGTCTTATTAAACAAGGCTTTCATAATAGTCTTGCAGACTCTTCTCTATTTGTCTTAGCTCAAGGTGCAGACTTGGTTTATGTACTAGTTTATGTTGATGACATCTTGACCACTGGTAACAACTCTACACTTGTTGATCATATCATCAAAGGGCTTGGGTCAGATTTTGCTCTCAAAGACTTAGGGTTTTTGCATTACTTTCTTGGCATTGAAGTCCTGAATACTACCATAGGTCTAGTGCTCTCACAGACAAAGTATGCAACAGACCTACTGACTAAGGCTGGAATGACAGATTGCAGGCCTTGTGCATCACCCTCTTCCCTTAAATCCTATACTACTTCTTCTGATCCCCCCTTCTCTCATCCAGAATTTTACAGAACTGTTGTAGGATCTCTTCAATATCTCACTTTAACTAGACCTGAGTTGAGTTATGCTGTTAATGTTGTGTGCCAACATATGCACATTCCTCTTGAAAGTCATTTTACTGCTGTAAAAAGGATCCTAAGGTATGTTAAAGGTACTATTGATCAGGGGTTACAGTTTGTTAAAGGTTCTTTACAACTCACTGCCTATTCTGATGCTGACTGGGCTGGAGACTCATTGGACAGAAGATCTACTGGTGGCTATTGTGTTTTCTTAGGACCTAACCTTGTATCTTGGTCTGCTAAGAAACAACAGACAGTAGCACGATCCTCCACAGAGGCTGAGTACAAGTCCTTAGCTAATACCACAACAGAAGTTATATGGTTGGTTCATCTTCTGAAAGACTTACAATTTCCAGTCACCACTTCTACTCTTCCAGATCTATGGTGTGACAATGTGTCAGCTATATCATTGGCATCTAATCCTAACTTCCATGCTCGCACAAAGCATGTTGAAGTTGACTTTCATTTTGTTCGTGAGAAAAGTTTGCATAAACAATTGGTGGTTAAATTTGTTCCTTCTGAATTTCAACTAGCTGACATCTTTACCAAGCCTCTCCCTATCTCAAGGTTTCAGCATCTGAGCACCAAACTGCAGCTGTGTGTCCACCCAACTTCAGTTTGCAGGGGTATGTTAGATACAACAGATAAATGCTCTTCCACTGCTTCACAGCCCACTATTACTCCACATCAGCATCAAGTTGTTGAGTAAAGTTTTTAGTTGGTTAAGGCGGTTATTAGGCTCTCTTAATGATAGGTTTTCCCGCTTAGTCTGTAATAGGATATATATAGCTTTGTACTCCTATCTTCATTGTATTGGACAACATTCTTGAAATGAGATATTCAGATCTACTTTCTCTCTCTAAAATCAGTTTATCTCTATTGTTCATAAAATTTACCCAAGTATTAATCAACTTTCAAAAAAACTACTCCCTCCATACGAAAATACTACTCTTGTTTTCCTGATCCATTGACACTCACAACATGCTCTGTTCTTGGGATCAAACCTCACCTCCCAGGCTCCCAGTGGGCCAAGAAGCCACACATTGTAGCTGGATCATCCACAGAAGAAAAAATACATGGCATAAGATAAGCCTGCAGCCGATATCACCTGGGTTTTTCAATTGTTATTGGATTTTCATATCACGTCTTCACTACCTTATGCTCCTATTGTGACAATCAGTCAACAAATTGCTCGCTCTTCCAATCCTATATTCTATGATAGAACAAAACATATCAAGGGTGGATTATCATTTCATCAGATCAAGGGTGGTTTTTGGCTTGTGACGATTTTTTCTTTCGGTTTTGCTTGTGGGTGGTTTTGGCGGGTTTTGGTGCTCTTTAGTTGTTTTAGGTGTTGGGGTTTAGGTTTTCGTTTTTTTATCATTTCATCAGAGAAAAGGCCCTGAGCGAACAAATTTCAGTTCACCATAAGTAATGGTTCTTTGGCATGGATTACGAGCATCGATCTTCACCACTAAAGCATTTTTAGCTGCCCGTTTTCTTTTTGTTAAATCCAAAGTCGTGGTTGTTGAAAATACCCACGAGTTTGCCAAGAACTGGGAGAAGAGGCCACCGGAGGAGTTAAGAGGATTTTGTTAATTTTGCGCGAGTGGTTAGGCATTGCATGCATGCTAGAATGCTTGACCTCACAGAGTTAGCTAGTATGGTTGTTAGATGGGGGCATACTATATACTGTTGGCTAGGCCATGTGGTCAGGGGCGGAAGGAGAGTAGGGCTGAGTTGGGCCCCGACATCCCGCACTTTCTCAAAAAAAGAAAAAAATATTTCTTTGTGAGTTGAGCTGAGAGAGCCTGAGAGTCTGAGACATAGGCGGCTCTACATTCACTTATGGGTGATTACTTGAACACCCTAAAAAATTCTTTTTGTTTAGAATACGTGTATTTTTTTTTTGTATGGTTTGTCCTTTTTGAACACCCTACATGTAAATATTTGAACACCAAACCTTAAAAAATCTGAACCACTAGCTCCAAAAAATCGGCCCACAAACCAATCCAATGTAAATTGAAAGGCATAAGAGGCTCCATAACTTCTCACAGATGGTCAGTTGAACAATTTAAACTCTTTTACTCTTATATTATATGAATTTTTTTTTATCTCGGGTGTCCTATAGCGTGCATGCTCTGACTTTTTTCTAAATAATAATCAACTTTATACCTCCAAAACATAAGAGTATTCATTAAAAAAATGAGTTTGTGTGAATATAATCGCCAGACAATTTTCTACAATAAAAATTAATGTGTTTATCTGCCGGTTTAGTTTTGGTTTTCCTAAAAAATAGAATTCACCGCGAACATGCAATTGTGACATATATCTTACGTGTTTTCATATTATTTGGTCTCATCATTAAAAAATAATAAATAAATAAATGTGACATATGACTAGTTAATTGACTTACACCTTGAGCCGCTACTGAGCTAATATCTCCCAAGCTCCCAATTCAGATGCCTCTCTCTCTGCACTTTATTTCCGTACATGTACATCAGGACATTTGATTCAAGTACCTGTATGTGTTTTCATTGCAAACGCTATACATACAACTCAATTGTCTCTTCTGTGGATTCAAAGAAGTGGAAGGTGTTTGCCTCTTCTGTGGAATTGAAGAGGTGGAAGGCGTTTGTCTCTTTTGATGGTTCTTTGCGTATAGCCTCGCTGTGATGGCCCCTTTTCAGTTCTCTTTTATTTTCCTTTCTTTTTCTTATTCAATTCTTCATTACATGTTCTTGTTTCTTTATCTCTCGATGTATCCTTTGTCGAGTTATCAATAAAATCTTTTTTGCCCATCAAAAAAAAAAAATGAATATTATCAAAACCACCGACTTCAGAATAAAATGTAAGATGATTATACATTGAAAGGGAAATTGCAAAGAAATTTAGTTTAGAGTCAATCATAGATGATATTTCCGAGATTTAAGAACACTTGGGTTGCACTTTGATAGCTAGATTGTTAACCTACTTTTGCTCTATTTTGAAGGATGATCAATCTTGAAAAAACATTTGTTGTTTTTTTTCTTTGGCTATGGAATGCAAAGATGTTGATATATAGTTTTTTTTTTACTTGTTTATTAAGTAAGGAGTGTAAAAATATTTGATGTTAAATTTTTTTCGGCTACAACTCGAACCCCGGAACTCTTAATTCTGGCTCCGCCATTGCATGTAGTTACCGGTGAACCGGTTATTTTTTTTGGTTCTTCAATAGGCGGGTCTGGTTATCGGTTCTTAGAATTTCAAAATTTTAGGAACCGGTTCGGTTCCCGGTTCTTGAGATTTTGAACCGAACCGGTTTTATATATATAATACATAATATATACTAAAATATGTGAGCAGTGGGATTTGAACCCTGTCCACGAATGTGGAATCCAACTTCCTTCCCGCTTGGCTGGATGCCACTGTAGTTTTAAGTAGCAAATACATTTATTTATCTTTTTCACAACTTGGAAGTTCCATACACTTCCACCCCAGTTACGAGAGAGAGAGAGAGAGAGACTCAGGGTATGAGGCCGCCGCCATGGAGATCTGAACCCTGTCCATCCGGCGTCGTCAACTGTCTGAGATCACTCGTCGTAAATGCCAACTCTATCCTCCGCGCCGCCAATCGCTTGTCCTTTGTTACCAAATCTATGCCGACGCCTGATCCGCCACCCAATCGACGCCTTGCGTCATCATCGCTCTCTCTCTCTCTCTCTCTCGATTTTGTATGTTTCTCTCTCTTGAGTTGTATATAATGTATTAATTTGTAGATCTGTAAATGATTTTTTTTTCCGATCAATCTAGATCTTTAAATGTTTGTATGTATACATATATATGTTTGTAGATCTGTAAATGTTCTTTTCGTTTTGATCGATGTAGAATCACTAGTAGATGTGAATGTATCACAGACTATAACGCGATCTCTTCTTGTCTATGTGAGGAACCGAACTGACCTATTCCGGGACTAACAACGAACCGACCTCTAAACAACGGTCTAGGTTCCATGTCTATCCGAACAGTTTTGTCCTCAGGTTCACTCAAAATCACCCCGAATCGAACCGAACCGACTGAACCGGCTATACCCCTAGTGACAATGTGGTTTATAAATACCAGAGTTTGTATTCTATCAAGCATCATGCCACCTATGTAGCACGGACACGAATACAAATACGGACACGGATACGGCAATTTTGAAAAAAGGGACACGGACACGGCAATATATATATTAATATATATATAAATATTATAAAAAAATTTAAAAAATTTAAAAATTTAAAGATTGATAATTACAGTTTGACCCCCAAAATTTTTTAAAAATTACAATTTGACCCCTGAAAATTTGAAAAATTACAAATTTACCCCAAGTTTTTTAAAAAAAAATTACAATTTGCCCCCTGCCGTGTCCCCCACGTGTCTCCGCCGTGTCCCCCTAAAAAAATTCAAAAAAATTGGGGGACATGCCACGTGGCGTGTCCCATACGTATTCCGCCGTGTCCCCGCCGTGTCCCCGTGTCCCATATGGCAATACGGCGCCTCCTAGTAGTGTCGGTGCTTCATAGCATGCCACAAATGGTTAGGCCTTTCTGATACGCCACAAAAGTACAGTTTGTAAAGTACGAAATGGGAAAGTAAAATATTAAGTTGAAGAGAAGAATAAAAACAGCTTGATATGATAACTTGACATAAGTTTAATAAAGTTGATGATAGAACACAAAATAGGGCTAGAACTCTTTTGGAAGAACCTAGTAGCTCAAGCCCAGTTATTTCTTTTCTTCCAAGTTTGGTTGTCGTTGCTAAGATAGAAACCATCTGGTCTTGCTTCCCAGTAGCACTGGAAGTCAAATGATACTTTACTATTATCACAATCAGGATCTATATCCTTGTTGTAAACATAAAAAATTTGCTGCTTAGAATTCCAGTAAAAATGGCAAAAGAATAGAGTGGATCGAAAGATGTTAGGGATAAACTTCCACTTGAATTCTTGGCCGTTGCTGCTTGTGTGGGTGCCAAGATCATCGTCTTTAGACTTGCAATGGAACCGCAACGACCCCGGAACTCTGCTGATGATGTGGACCACAACCGGTTCAATAATGGAGTTGCTTTCGGGGTGACTTACTTGTGCACATAATGGTGTACAGAATAAGATAAATGTCAGAATAAGCAAGGGAAGAAAGAAGTGGCTCATTGCTTCACTTGATTTGCAAAAGTATTGAAGTTCATTGTGGTTGTTATAGCCTTCTTCGGCTCCTTTTATATGCAAACTGGTGAACATGTTGACCTTAACAAGAAGTTGATTACACGGATCGATCTACATTAATGGTCATGTGGTACTGTTCAAAAGATGGCTGATTTAGGGAATTTCCATATGGATTACGTAACAAATTTGTTATCATAATTAGGTCAACGTGCTGTTCTTGAGAATCGTCATGTGGTGCCTACCTAAAATGCCTAATTCATACATTAGAGTCTACTATAATTGGTTTGGGTCAAAGATAAACGCAAGCTCATTTCGCACAACTTTGAGTTTCTATTTTGAATACGTGAAGAAAAAAAAAAGGGTGAAGGAGTTTGCAAAGGGAGAACATTCTTTACACCGGCGGTGCAAACTAATGTTTCCTCCAAATCTATTACATTGCACCATGTGTCCAAACAATGGTCCCAAAAGGTAGAACATAGACACACGACACAATGCAATTTATTTGGAGGAAATTTTGGTTTAAACCGCCGGTGTAAATAATGTTCTCTCTTTACAAAAATGAACACAGCCCTTCAAAGATTCAAAATCAGCGCGTGACAGGCCAATGTCAATGGGCACAATTTTGTTGTGTAATGAAGATCTAGTATTTTGTAAGAATCTAACAAGCATGCTTTGATTTTCATTCTACTTTTGTTCAAGAGATTTGTATTTTTAAGATAATATAATAAATATACTACCATAAACACGTAGTAATTTTGAGGCCAAAATTCAGGTGAATTGAAACTAGCTAGTTTGTGAGTAATTAGCTAGTTATTTAGTGATCCGAAGCATCGTACTTGGTGCCCTAACATGCATCCTTCTCCATCATTTTTTTATCCACCTTTATCATATACTATTATCCTTCTCCATATA